>CM040244.1:66463324-66832564 GCA_022545495.1 Chrysanthemum lavandulifolium | reverse complement strand
ACAATATGTGAATTAAAACAAGTGATTGAGTATATGTACATCATGAATCAACATAGTAACTATATATATAGCATGAAGTAGTTAAGATTATGAATAATAAAGATGAGATGATGGTGGTGATAAGTTGCTTACAACTTTTGGCTTTCAATAAGAAATGAGTAACTAGTAAGGATCGGACTTTGATTGATCGCTTAAGACTTTGGATTGAGCTAGCTTTCCACACCTTGGCACCCTTGCAAACTTGAAGAGTTGGTGATGAAGTACTAAGTGACTTGAGTGGATTTAAACTCAAGAAGATCACTTAAACTTGCTAGAGATTTGATGTAGTAGCTTGATCTTTGGGCGCCTTGCATAAACTTGGGTTTATAGATCAAATGATGGAAGATGTGAATGTTTTAGGGTATGAACGACCAAAATAAGTGTGTGAAGGTCTTTAGGATGTATTTTACTTCCTATTTATAGGAAGGTAAGTTTGGTTAACCATATATTGGGTTAAATATTAACCATGGTTAGGTTAGGACACTTGTAATGATCTAAATGAACAATGGTTAGGATGATGCCACCAAAATGATGACTCCCCCCACAAGGTCTGCCATGAAGTGATGATAAGTCTTGGTCTTATCTTGAGTTTAGAGTAAGTTTTGGTTCCGTTAAATGCCAACCGTAAGTTGTTAAGCCATAAAACGTAAAACCGGGTATCGTAAAAATACGAAACTTGTAGGAATGATGAAACTCATCATTATACTCCATATAAAATATATAATGGGTGATAAGTCTCATTGGGTGCAAAAGCCGCTTAAAGTCGAAATACGGGTCAAAAAGCGCGTAATCGCGGTTTATCGGAAAAGAACGAAATTTCGGAAACGACCGTGAATTTATTTAGAGTAGACTAAAATTAGTCTAAAGTGATATGAGATGTCAAAATGTGGTTTTCGTCATACGCGGGATAACTTAATGATTATTTGTGAAGTTTAAAAGCTACGCGATTTAAGCAAAAATGTAGAGCGTCTGAGGTTAATTCCTTTATGGTCAAAGAAGGAGGAAATATGTTTGACTTTTCCAAAAAATGTAAAAGTGTCAAAAACATATTAGAAACACAATGCAAGAATCGTTAAGTCGGATGTAAGTACAATTGTTTAAAACGTAAGTTTAGTTTTGTTCTGCTACTTGGGCTTATTTGGTAACATAAAAATAATAAATCTTAAAAATTCTCAAATTAATCATGAGTGATCTAAAATTTATCGATGCGGGTAAAATTATCGAGTTGATTTTCGTTATCGCGTGATGTTTAAACGGTGGACCGTCCAAAACGAAACTTTAAAACGATGTTTTCTTAATAACTTTTGTGAAAATGATCTAACGATTGTCAAACTCTCAGGTCATTGCTAAAATAATTTATCTTACGAGAATGTGAAATAAAAAATTTGCAGGATGAATAGTGAAAGTGAATATTAAAAGTGAATAGTAAATTCTCGAAAATGAAAAGTAACCTAAAATGCGGGTGGTTACAATAAATGTTATTTAAAATAATTTTAAAAATATGGGACGACATTGTCGTCCCTAAGGTTTTTTAAAAAGTTTTAAAATTGATTTGAAAAATAAAAACTGATTTATAAAGTTTTAAATATTAAAAAAAACATATACTTACAGTTTGGGACGACAATGTAGTCCCTAAGTGTTAATGCGGTGGTACTAAAAATCTTGGCGGGATGTATTTATTTTCGTGAAAAGTTATTTAAAAGATTTTAAATATTAAAATCAAATAATTACAGTTAGGGACGACATTGTCGTCCCAAAATGAAATGGCCAAAATTTTGTTGTTGATATTCTTTTGTTGAATATATGTGGGACCAGTCGTCAATTTGGGACGACATTCTCGACCCAAAAAATATGGGCGTCCCCAAACCCTCCAATTGGTGTAGTGATTTAAAACCCTAATCTCTAAGACAAAACCCTAACAAGATCAATAGCGAGACAAATAGAATCTATTGTCAATATGTTAAGGTAAGGATTGAACCACAATAGATTAAAAAATATAGAAATCAATTACCATAAGATGGCAGGCAAATGAGCAACAATTGCGCCGCAACCCCCTTATGGATGGCAAACTCAATCCTACTAAAAATGAAGTTTTTTGTCTTCAGGTTCGGTAAATTACTTTGAACAACAACAATTAGAGAAGAAAAAGTCGATTTAGGGATGTTAGGGATGGGTGAATCGATGTCGCCTTTTTCTCCAGAGCAAACGAGGGTTTTTCCCCATAACATGGGGGTTGGTTTCATAATAGTGATACCCACCACCAAACAAAAGTAACGCTATGTATAACAACGATTAGTCATTTACATCAAATTGAGAAAATAAATCTATCATTTTTAACCTTTTACATCCACATCGGTTGCATCACTAACACTTGAGGTGCCTGCTGCCTCCACGAGAGTTGCTTCTCTAGCTGAAGAGCTACTTAATTTTTTCAACTGCAATTTCCAGCACAGTCTCGGAAGTAAATGAGAGCCAAAGTGTATCCAAATCTACGGGCTCTGGAAATTCGAAGGAAATGGCCCAGGGTTCAGTTGGGCATAGCTGAACCTGATTTCGTTTGTTTCGGAGAACAGGCCCATCTGCAAAAATAGCACCTGGAGTAATTTGGCCTTCAATGATTACTTCATCCAAGTCACTGATATCTACATCTACTTCACCTGATCCAAGCATAAAAAATGACATGGTGAAAATCGCCAAATAGTAATCATGTTGAACTTCATATTTTCCCGTTTTAGAAAAAGTATCCATGTTTAATTAGTGTTTCAATAAGCCACTTGAACTTTCTGTCCACAAAAAGAGCAATGCTAAATCTTCCTACCCGCATAAATATTACACATGCAATATTTTATAAATGTAGGAGCATGAGTGGGAGGATTTTGTAGGAAAAAATTATCATTTTCCACTGAAAAGACCACTCAGTTAAATTTCAATATTCTTCCGGCTGGTGAAACTTTTCATAGTTGGTTGAAACTAATAGACTTGAATGAAACAGTTATGAAAATTAGTTGTTATCAGTGGTTTCCTTTTGCAATATGTTTACAGATCGAAACCAATTACTTTAAAAGAAACATGAAAATTTAAGTGACTAGAGAATAACCAAGTTATATATAACAATGGAAGAATATTGAGACTGAAGGGTTTTGGGCATATAAAAAGCTAACGTGACTTCATTGGAACAATGTAAAACTTGGTTAATAACGATGCGTTTTACCTAATATGGAGTGTATTTGTTTTCAGTTAGTAGATCAAATGGAACCAATTATACATACTATAGAACAAAAAATAAAACTAAATAAATAAGACTTACTATCGCCACATTGCACTCTAGGTAACTCAATTACAGCAATGAAGTTATGCCGACTTTCAAGTAGCTCAGCTATTTTACATGAGTGGACGACCACCTGCCTCCGATGCAGAACCATGTAACCTCACATGAGGTGTTGGTAAAGGATAGAAATCTTCTACATTGGGTCCCAAATCCAGTGCCATCTTAGATCGCGATATATATAAAGGCTGTATTGAACAAGAGATGAGAAGCGGTAACACAAGTTAGCTTTTTTTGGTATTCTGCGTGTAATCTTGATTGTATTAAGAGGGAGGTGATGTGGAGAAATCAGTAGAATATTTTCATGTATCATGTTTCCGTCCTAAATTATCAAGATATATGGTGGTTACGCACTTAAATTCTATGAATGAGTGATATTTCATCTGGTTCCATTATTAGGATTAAATGCTTTCCTGATCAAGGTAATTCATGATACTATCTATATAAAATCCACTCAGGACTCTCTGAAATGGATGATATAGCATTACTCATTTCTTAACATACATTCCGGTAAGAAGCCACAGTGATTGCCCACTAACAGCACACAGTAAATAGTATGATATATAGTTTGAATTTGATCTAGATTCGATTTTCCCAAATGGGAGAAACTTGAATATAAGATAATTTGGATAAACTTAATGCACACATCAGATATGATCAGAATACAAGTCAGATTAGGTTTTCCTGAATTTGATTTAGAAAAACGAAGCATGAATGAAGCCGGCAACATATAAATCCTCAATTAAAGTACCTTAGATTAATATATGAGCAAGCTCCACAATAAATATTCGACAAGAAAACTTAAATAGAACACAACATGATTCTAAAGGACCTGATGGCCTTTGTACTACTCAAGAAAATGGGCCTAAGGATGATATAGTTGCAGACCACATTAATTCAGATTTTGGGCTCAATGGAGAGAGCTAAACGTTTTAGATTTTAAGGTTGATTCTAACTATAATGAAGTCAACTCCAGTTTAAATGCCTCTATCTCTGATAATGAAATCATTACTGATTTCATATCAAAACAAAAGGAAATTAGCTTCTCACAGGCGAAGACCTAACTCTACTCGTCCATTCCGATCCATCAAACTAAAGATGCTGTCTACTCAAAAGCTAAATTTCAAAAGGGGTTGTTTTAGAACAGGTTTGGATATTACAAAATCACAACTTGGCGTCTCAGACTCCAAATCCAATTTGAGGAGGTGCAATATTAAAAATCAACATAACTGCAGACGCTGACCAAACTTTAAAGGTGGGCAGCTCATATGGTTTTGACATGGAAGATGCAAGTATACATGTTAGAAACATCGTAGAAGACCTGGTGACACCTTCATTTTCCCAATGAAAGTTCTATCTCTTAATATTTGCGGTATGAGGTGCAGTTGTAAAAGATCATGGTTAAGAGAGTTAATTGGAAAACAGGTAATTGATTCACTTTTAATAAGCTCATTTTGGGGAACCGGTGATTTTGGTTTTTCTTTCAATACTTAAAATGGAAATTCAGGGTATACTTAACATGTGGGATCGAAATTCATTTTTTAAAAAAGAAGTTGTTTTAGAAGATGGTTGCACAGCTCTTATTGGTAATTTGAGGAATATCATTGATTATTTTATCATGGTCAACGTCTATGCACCTCAAAATGATCATGAGAAGTCTAAATTGTTGTCGGATCTTCTTCATCTAAAAACACCAAATTCGGCTTCTGGATGTGTTTCGGTGATTTTAACGTTGTTAGGGAAGAATCTGAAAGGAAACGCTCCGAGTTCGATCCGAACACAACTTATTCTTTTAATAAATTCATAGATGATGTTGAGTTACAAGAAGTTAAGTTGTTATGGGCTCCAGAATCTTTACAAGAATTAACAAGAAAGGGACGAAATTAAGATAACTAGACAGGTTTTTTATCTCCACTGAGGTTCTCCATACTTGGCCAACAATTCATTGTGCCGCGCTTCCTCATAAATTTTCGGATCACCGCCCAATCCTCATGGAATCGAATTCTGCGGGTTTTGGACAGTCCCTTTCAAGTTTTTTTATTCTGGGTTAAATGAGGATCCAATAAACCTATTAGTTCAATCGTCTTCGGTTTGTGAACCAATCGTCGTGAGTTAATCTATGCAGAAAGTTGAAAGCCTTAAAGGCCAATCTAAAACTGTGGAGTAAAACCTTAGGCAGAAATCAATTCAGGAAAGTGCACTTTGACAAAGCATCTTGAAGAACTTGATTAAAAAGATGAAATTGGTGTTTTGTCTGAGTCGGATTGCAATTTCAGGTGTGAGATTTCCAAACGTTTGTTCGAGTTAGAATAAAAAACATAAAAGACTTAACAAAACCTCGATGTTGGTAGGCTATAGATGGGGATGAGAACACGCGTTTTTCAATCAATTATCCGGGGCAAAATCGCGCCAATTGGTTCATGGCATTATGATTAATGGTTTTTGGGAGAGTGATCCGTGTAACAATAAATAGGATTTTTTTCAATTGTATTTTGATAGATCACAGAGAATATCGCCCGCAGACCTTGCTTTCACAGTAACAAGTTCAAGACGATCTCGAAGCTTCACAAATGTTTTCTTGATAGAGCTTTTGAAAATGATGAAATTAAGAATGACGTCTGGAGCTGTGGTGGAGATAAGGCGTCTGGTCAGGACGGATTCACTTTCAGGTTCATTTAACATTTCTGGAGTTTGATCAGTGTCAATTTTATAAAAGCAGTCATGCTGGAAAGCATAATCCAATTAATCTTTGTATGATAGTATTAAGTTAGTGTCTAGAATGAAAGCCATAAACCTCCTGTGTTTGGGCTGCAAATCGACACACCAGCAAGCTTTCTGGTTTGGGCCAACATGCCAACAAACCTATTAGGAAGTTAGGCAGTTAGTTAGTTATTTAGGTTTAGGGTTATAACGTTTTATTCACAACGTTTAGTTTTGTTGAATCGACATGTCTTTTGTTCTATAAGACATGTACACAATGATTCATTAGTATAAATAGGATCCAGATTCTGTAATTCAAAGTTAACCCATTCGTTTTATATCATATATATTTTAGGGTTCAACCCAATCTCCTTGTTTTCCTTTTTATTGATTCTTGAATGCGATAGCATGATGATTGTTTGATCATGAAGATCCTGGAGACATTAAACTGTACAAAGTTTATATCGGTGGTATCGAGGCGAAGGATCAAACAACACCCAATTCATGTTTAATCACCAATCAAGATTCAAACATGCGTTATTTTTTTAAGGAACGCAACCATGGATGCCGAATTGAAGAAGAAGGAACAAAACCAGATTAAACTGCGTTTTGTTACAAAGGAAAAGAACACAATTTGTGTTCATAAGAATTTCGAAGAAAAGCGAAGAAAGTGCTATAACAGCACTAC
Source organism: Chrysanthemum lavandulifolium (assembly GCA_022545495.1). Taxonomy (NCBI): domain Eukaryota; kingdom Viridiplantae; phylum Streptophyta; class Magnoliopsida; order Asterales; family Asteraceae; genus Chrysanthemum; species Chrysanthemum lavandulifolium. Next base: position 66,825,812 of record CM040244.1, on the reverse strand, counting down.
CAGGGTGCCAACACTTGAACAAGTTTATGTTCAAGGATTTTATACAAAGTTTGTAGATGAGGGCTAAGAGTAACCTGCCCCGAAGTCACTGTAGTGATCAAGAAGATCAAGTAACTGGATGGACCCTATAATAATAAAAGACATAGAAGATTCAAGTGGTGATAGCGGCACTAACCCTGTTGGAATTTGGTTCAATTAGAAACCGAAAAGTCATCAACACCAAGAAAGCAAGAGCAAGAAAGGCATCAAGGATCAAGAAGATTGAAGAATACAAAGATTAATAGATTAGGGGGAATATGTTGGAAATCATAATCCAATTAATCTTTGTATGATAGTATTAAGTTAGTGTCTAGAATGAAAGCCATAAACCTCTTGTGTTTGGGCTGCAAATCGACACACCAACAAGCTTTCTGGTTTGGGCCAACTGGCCAACAAACCCATTAGGCAGTTAGTTAGTTATTTAGGTTTAGGGTTATAACGTTTTATTCACAACGTTTAGTTTTATTGAATCGACATGTCTTCTGTTATATCAGACATGTACACAACGATTCATTAGTATAAATAGGATCCAGATTCGTTTTATATCATATATATTAAAGGGTTCAACCCAATCTCCTTGTTTTCCTTTTTATTGATTCTTGAATGTGATAGCATGATGATTGTTTGATCATGAAGATTCTGGAGACATCAAACCTGTACAAAGTTTATATCAAGTCAAAGTTTTTGAGATCGAAAAATCAATTGCTAGGGGATGCAATTTATCTTTCATCTCCTTAATTCCAAAAGTCTCTAATTCGTTTCTTCCACAAGATTTTTGTCCGATTAGTCTTGTGGGTTGCTATTATAAAGTACTTTCAAAGTTGCTTGCTAACAGATTATATAGAATATGTCATGAGTACTATAATCAGCAATGTCCAAACTACATTTTTGAAAGATCCCCTGATTATGTATGGGCCTTTAATCATAAATGAAGTGATTTCAAGGACTAAGAAAGTGAATGGGAAACTCATGATTTTCAAAGTGGATTTTGAAAAAGCTTTCGACTCAATAAACTGGAATATTATCGATGACACTATGGGTCAAATGGGTTTTGGTATCAAAATGGAGAGATTGGACTTTGGTTGCCTTCAGTTGGGTTTTCTTGATCCTCATAAATGGCAGTCCTCTAAGGAATTTAAGTTGAGCAAAGGTTTGAGACAAGGAGATCCCTTGTGGCCCTTTGTGTTTATCATTTCAATGGAAACATTGCACATTTCTATTATGGATGCAAGTGAAAAAGGATTTTTTTTTAAAGGCATTGAGCTATGAAACAATAATGTGGAGATCTCTTACCTACAAAACGCAGTTGATGCATTTCTCGTAGGGAATTTTCCGAGTTAAATAAAATTCTATAATTTCAGGTCTTCCTTTCATATATTTAGGATTACCTGTTGGTTCAAGTATGAGAAAAACCAATAGTTGGGATCTAGTAGTCAGTAAATTTCAACTAAAATTGGCGAAATCTCTTTCTTTCGGTGGGTGTTTGACTCTCATCAAAGTTGTCATGACTAACCTACCGGCTTGTTATTTTTCTCTTTTCAAGGCACCAATTTCAATTATCAAACTGCTTGAGCAGATCCAAAGCAACTTTTTGGCATGGTGGGGATGAAGAAAAGAAAGTTTAAGGGGTCGCGTGGAGTGAAGTTGATGCCCTGTGGAATCAGGATGGGATCTCTTAAAGCTCTTAACCTTAGGCTTCTTTCTATATGGCTATGGAGATGGCACACGTACAAGGATGCTTATGGAACCACATACTTCACTCGATTCATGGCTCAAAGGGTGGTGATTTTCTAAACTATGCTTCTATTGACACAAAGGGTACCTAGTATGATATTCTAATGGCGTGCCATGATGTGAATAGTCTCAATATTCCCATTTCTTTCTTCTTTACTCGTTCTATTGGTGAGGGAGTCTCTATTAAATTTTTGGATGAATAGTATCTCGGTACTTTCAATCTAGCTGAAGTCTATCCTAGATTATAGGGCTAATGGCACCGTAATGTATCATACTTGTCACTCGCAACTTTTTTATGTATCGAACAATTTTTTTTGCTACTCTGTGTACTAAACTTGATTTTATTGCATTTTTTTTGTGTATTTTGCCCTTCATTTTTTCTACTATATGTATTATAGTTGTCATAAAGTACACAAAAATACAATAAAATCAAGTTTAGTACATAAAATAGCAAAAAAAATGTTCAATACATATAAAAGTTCAAGTGACAAGTATGATACATTATAGTGCCTTTAGCCCTAGATTATATGCTTTAGAGTCAGATTGCAACATACATGATCACTTGTTTAAATTGAATGATCATCTTTCATCGGCATGGAATCGGCGTCGATCTAATCTAATCGTAACGATAGAGAAAAAGTGGAAATGGAAAGTTTAGCTCGTTTAATTCAAGGAGTGGAGTTAAAGCAGGCATGATGGTTGTAGTTGGGCTCTTGAGAGCTCGAGAAAATTCTCAGTTAAATCTCTTTAGGTCAAACTAGATGAGAAAATTCTCACTTTATCTGATGAAAAAAATAAGATGGAATTCTTTAGTTCCGAAGAAGGTGAACATTCTAACAAGATGTATCTAGAAAAGATGTGTATTGACTTGCATTTGATTTTCTGCCCAATGTGTGAAGAAGGCGTTGAATCATTAGACAATTTGATGGGTCGGTGCTCGTGGTCTCGTAGCATTTGAAATTTCATTTTTAAATGGCGGGGTTTCTCTCTTTCTGTGGATCTCGATTACAAATGTGTTTGCAATTTTGTTAATCGTTTGAGCACAGAGAAAAAAAGAATGTTCCCACCGTTTCATCTCCAATGCTTTGACGGAGTTATTTTCACTAAATATTTGGCATATTTGGGGAAGCAGAAATGCTAAAGTTTTCCGTTTTAAGGAGTCCAACGGCTGTGATATCTTTAAGGATGTTCAAAGCTTATCATTTTGCTGGGTGAGTAACAGGCGTAAGAAATTTAGATTAGATTGGAATCTATGGATGAAAAACCCCGGTTTTAGCTATCTCTCCGATCGTGTAATGTTCTTTTGTTGCTTTCTAGCATCTTGCTAGATCTTTGCGTTCTAATAAAATTCCGCCGTACAAAAAAAAAAAAAAAAAAAAAAAAGAAAAGAAAAAGAAAACGAAACTAATCTTATTTAAGCATCTCTAGAAAGTATTAGCATAAGCAAGCACGATAGTCATAAAGTGAGGTGAAATTGTAGTAACGTATATATGTCAGCTAATGCAAAAATTCTGCCAAACATAAATATACATAAGGGCATACGTCACAGGGTCACGCCTTAGAGCGGATGCATCAAATGTTGTCGGATGTAAATGAACACGACATTGCCCTGTATAAAAGGCAAGTATTTTCTTATAAATTTTATGGTTTAAAACCTTGTAAGTAGAAGCAACTACACGCACTCTTGTTACACGTTAAGTTTTCATGTAAAGGAATAAAATGAGATCAAGGAGTGAAACACTAAAACTGTTTCTTTATATGCTCAGACATGTATATATATTCATAACATAAGCCGTAAACACATCATCTGATATGCAACATAGAAATGTTTTTTATGATTATCCTTAGGATCACTACAAGATCCGATCAGATCTCATAGTTGTGACAAATCTAGCAATTCAACATTAGAGTTCATACTAAAATGTCAAGCAGCACAGATTTGTATAGATCCAGCCATCAGGAGCTAACAAAGAGCAGTGCAAATAAGTAATTAGATCTAATAAAATCCATATAATATGCCATGATTTAGCAAGCAAAATATTCCTAACATGAGATTTTTATTCATAAATGTAATATAATCCATATAGCAAATCATGTAATATGATTCATATCAAACACTAGATTTCAGATAATCCCCAATTTAAACCAGAAATAGTTAGCCCACATACCATATCTCTACAATTAACTGTTTTAGAACACTCATTGTGTGCTTTTCCACCAATTTTAAGTTTCAAATTTATTTTTCACAGTCAATAAATGTATGTTTTTATTTTATATAAAAAACAAAATGCACGTAAATTGTCATCAATCAATAAGTTGCGATAATTGTTCAATCTAATATGCAATCGTCAATGCATCAACCATCAAAAGTTGACATTGTGTCTAAATCAATTGACGGGCACATAACAAGCTTCCAATCTATTGAATAATCACAAGCAGATTACAAGCAAAAATAAGTAGTAAACTAAGAAGATAATTTATACCTAATGAATCAACTGAACAATGGAACCGATTCGCTGTGGCACTGATTCGCTATTTTCAATCAAGCAAATGGCTTAAGAAACTAATGAAAGTTCTTTCTTCTTGTTGTTGAACTTTATAGAGGTATAGTTAATGCATGTGATCTAAGCATTATAACATAAATGACATGTGGCATAACGATCATGCTCTTCCGTCATGCACCGTCTTAACTCTGGTTAAAATTGCCTGAATTTGAGTTGATTTTGGAAGCTCTTTTACGTCATGATATTTGTTTTCTTGTAATTCTGTAGTAGTTGGTTCAACATTGTAATTAATTCCTTCAAATTTGATTTTTTCTACCAATGAATTACATTTTAATTACTAAAACACCAGATGATAGAACACTATTACATTTATCGGTTTTAGCAAAAAGTACTCAAACGTCTAATTTTTCTTTTATCTATAACACAAATTTTACCTAATACAAAGACGTGCACAAAAGTGTCACTCGTAACCTGGGGTTATAGCTATACCGGGACGCATAAATAACATATACAAACACATGCACAAAATATCACCCAAAATAAATAAATAAAAATAAAAAAATCTAATGTGCGCCATCGTTATGGTGTAACACCCTCTAACACATATTCATGGCTCCAAGTCATAGGTGCAAGATTTTGCTATAACGTGCGCTTAGTATGTGCTTCAAAGGTTAATTATGTCACAGCTTTAAATAATAATAATAATAATAATAATAATAATAATAATAATAAAGATTTTGGTTTAATCAAGGTTGAAACTTGTACAACTTAATATGAAAAAAAAAAAAAAAATGATATTTACACATAATTGATCAATGCACATAAAATTATTTTGCAATGACTATTATGCCTTTGTGTAATTTTTACCCCCTTTTATTATACCCTGACGGCCTAACGTAACCTATCCTCATGCCTCTTCCTCTTTAGTTATGTCGTTACCCATCTACTCCACCATCACCCTCTAATCCATCACAGGTTTGTATGAACTTAACATACACCTTATTATTTCTTTAACATGAATTAATTACTAATCTTTACCACTGTAATCGAACGTATAGACATATAATTAGTCTTCATGTTTGCCATGTGATAACAATAAGACCTTTTTGAATGTTCATTTTTATTAATATTGTCTAGATTTTCATGTTTCACATGCAATAATACATGTATCATAATGAATTTACTAATCATACGTGAACTACATGTATCATACTGAACTTACTAATCATGCATAACGAAATAGCTTCCTCTTATTATTCATCATATATTTTATGACACAAATGAACTTGCCAAGCTCAATAACTCAAAATGAAGAACATTATCTTACTAGCTCTACATTCGAATCGTGTGATGAACTACTAAAGAGCGTGCGGGCCTTTTTATTATGCTATAGGATATGGCCTATCTATTCGCGATTCAAAAAAAGATGTCTATGTCGCTTTGCAATGTGACCCTACCGAGATGGACACTTTGTTGGAGAAAAACGGAAAAGGAGCACAACATCTCCTTTGATCAAATGCCCCGCAGATAAAAAAAGAGGCGGTGGTTCTGGGGTTTTAAGATAAAGGAATTGGCACATAATCATGAACCATTTGCTGATATGTCTGGGCATACATCATTTCGTCAATTACCAGAAGATGTGCGGACGCTTTCTGGAATACATCCAAGACAAATTATTTCATCCAAAGTCCAAACAAACCAATAGTGTTTGTAAAGGAATGACAAAAAGTGGTGATTCTATCAAATACTTTTGTTAAACCTGTTGTTCCTCAAACTTGTCTTGCAAATATTTGAGATAATCAAACACACCCGCAAAACAACTTTTTTAACCGGTTTCACCCAATGGGCTTGGATACACTCAAACTCGAATCGACCATAGACTAATTTTATATACTCAAACTCAAACTCGATTCTTGGAAAATTATAGAGGACCTTTCCCTCTATGACAATGAAAGTTGGAATGACCCTCGTGAACTGCAAAACAGTCAAGGCAATATCCTTGCCTTCCAATGTCTCTAGCATTTTCGAAGAAAAACTTGTGAGCTTGAAAATACAGTAGATTACTTAATAAAACAAAGGAGAATGCCACACAAACCCGTCACACCTCCCCCTCCAGCATTAGTCAATTCCGTCGCTTTAAACCAGAACCAGTCACCTTACTCCGAATCACCTAAGAGAGAAAATAAATTCCTTTTTCAAAAGTATGCTCACCCTTCTCCTCATTCGCGTGAACTTGAACCTAGCTTTAAGGCTCAAATGAGAAAATATATGTCGGCCCACTCTGAAAGACTAGCAAAATTTAAAGAAGCCATCTATAAGAAAAGGGAGGAGATGCAGGAAAAGATAGCGGAAATGATAACCTCTTGGATAAATATACGAAGGAAGGGACTCTAGAAAAGGTATTGGTAAGAAAGGAGAATAATACACTCGTCACCAAGCATGTAAATGCTATCTCTATCGTTCAAGAAAATGATAACGAGGATGAAGAACAAGCGATAGGTGTTGACAATAATGATGAAGGAGAAGAAGTTTTCCTAGACGATGGAGTGAAGAATATGATAAAATCGTAGAAAATGGATAGGACAGAGAAGAAAAAGAAATCACTCACAAAGGATTGGAAGGATATAAAAGGTAAAATTACGGAAACACCAAATCTCGGTTGATCCGTTGATAAGATACTATTTAAATCACTATATCACTAAGAAAATCATAGAAAATCTTTTGAATAACTATAGGTATAATGATTCATTGCAAAAAGCCTTTACAAGAGAGATGGATTATGACACTTATGAGACTTTTCCCATAGGACCTTTTTACGAGGAGGTTCTTAAGAAGAAAGTGGCTAAGAAACAAGAAACCTACAGAAATTTTATTTGTAGCATAAGAGAATTGAAGAATATGAATGCATTAGCCGATGAGGGATCCGATACGAACCTAATGCCTTTATTGATCTACAATAGGTTGACTAGTGATAATTAAGCCGGCTAAAACAAATCTTAGACTTTCTTTAGCAAAACACTCTTATGTGTATCCTATAGGAATAGCGAAAGATGTTTTAATTGAGGTGGTAAAATATGTATACCCGGTTGACTTTGTGATTGTAGACATTGAATAAGATGATTATATGCCTCTTATTCTAGGGATACCATTCTTATCTATCGATAAGGCCAATATAAAATGTTATGAGGGCGATGATACTTAAAGGCGGGTAAGAATAATATTACAATGTATAAGGTTCTCCGTCATCCTAGGAAGGTTAGAAAAAGAAAAGCGAGACCCCGATTCATTGATTCCCACTAATCAGGTAGGTCAAAATATTTTGAATGGGAAGAAAGAATTAGGCAATGCAAAGAAAGTAGGATAGAAGTTGAAAGTTGGAGAAGTGACATTTTTAAGGAACAAAGTATGACTAGACATAATTTCTTTATGTATGGTTATGAAAAAAAGGATAGTGAGAATGTGTCGGAGAATGGAGTCATGTAAGAGGCATGACTTTTATTCTAGCTACAAGACTCGTAACTAAAGAAAACTGCTTCGTGGGAGGCAACCCATGTTTGTTTTGTTTTTTCATTTTAGTATTGTTTGTGTCATATATACGCTTTCTTATAATTGTTTAATTTTTCATGCTTCGAATAATTTGTGAAAATACTTTATTTTGTTTCTAACTTCGTCTTAATTACATATAAAGATATTTTAAAAAAATATAAGTGTAGGGAAATTCTCTTATTTAGTTTTAAAGAATGAAATTCGAACATGAAAAAGGTTACAATTTATAATTAGCATATACTTTATCTTGTTTGTGTTTTTGTTTGTGTCAAATGCTTGTATCGAGTCGAGATAAATTTTTACAAGAACTTACAAGTTTTAAAAGTTAGAATTTTTGAAAAAAATCCCAGAAACAAACCGTAAAGAACCTGTCAGTTTACCTTGACTATTAGAGTAATCAGAAAGCACTTATTTTTCCTTATTTTTGTTTTCGTTGAAATTTAATTTTTGAAAATTTCCAGAAATTTTAAATTCTCAGATAACTGTAATTTTATTTTGCGGCATTATATCTTATTCACTTTCTAGTTTAGTTAATAATAAATTCAATGCATTGTATTTTATCAACACAGATTTTATGCGAGGTTTCGTTTGTGTTTTCTTAAGATTTACAGGTTATATTGAACAAGAAGCGGATTGTTGGACTATTACATCTTCTTGGATAAGGATTTAACCATATTTGCATTTTCATTAATATCAAGCAAATCAAGGGAGTAAAGCTTCTTTCATGTCTTTTTATTTATCACTTTACCGTTTTTGGTACTTTAGAACATTGGGTACAATGTTTAACTTAAGTGTAGGGAGGGTAAATAGAGACACCTTAGAAGCTAGCCATACATTTGTTATTTGTCTTGTTCTTAAATAATTGTGTAATGAACCAAAAGAAAAAAATTTAAAGGTGATTAGCACAAATTTAATAAAAAAATATGACATTTACAAGTGAAACTTTTATCTTAATAAAGCGTCTCATGGATAGGATTTATATAGCTAGCATAAAAAACCTTACCACTAAAAAAATGTAAGGTCCACCTTTAGATACAGAGGAAAGAATTCACCTTTAATGCTTGAGTGTGTACCGGTAGTATATAAATTCTAGAACTTACTTTAGTGATGTATTAAGAGATCGCTAGTTAGATCATATTCGTATGGTTAGGATTTACTAAATGATGAGAGGCATTAGGATTAACCCTTATTTTTAGCCTCGTTTGTTATAATTACATTGACTTCATATGTCAAGTAATTGCCCTACACCCACTATGTACTCATTTTTAGTACAAGATGCCCCTAGTAAACACTTCGAGCCTATCTTTCACGTTTCTCATAATATTTCGATGGATTACAAATATTAACGAAGAGCATTGTTTACACCCCACTAAAATATTACACCCAAATCGCCTTATCCTTCTTGTATGCACTCATTTTCATGCATTATTGTGAAACCATATATGTTAAACCCTTAGTTAATTATCTAGTTGGTTACATGGTTGCTAAGTCGAGTCATATCTTATAAATACAATTTTGGGAAGATTGGGACTTATGGTAGTATTATTGGAGTAATGGGAAGACAACAAAATTATTAACCCCATATGTATGTTAATGTTTAAGTACTCCACATGTTTTGATCCTCACAATTGGGTCATTAGTTAGTTTATATTGAAGCAAAATTCAAGTGTAGGGATGCAATTATAAATCTCAAGTTATCTATATTATTTATGTTAAAGTTGATCAAAAGATGGCGGGGCAAAGTGTATGACAAAAGATTATAGAAAAGAAAGAAAAACATACTGGATCGGCATCCCGCTTATGTTTAAGTCATGAAAGAAATAAGAAAACAACGAAAGAGTTAGAGTTGTTTTATCGAGTCTTGGCTTAGTAACTACACTTTGTACATTTAATTAGCTTAGATGATTAGCTTGCCACCATTAAATTTCTCTGGTATCCCTAAAACCATGTTTTCCTTACTTTCGCACCTAACGTTACAACCTTTTGCAAAGACCTCTTTGATAGTTTATCTTAGGTGCTTACGCCAAAGCGGTGGAGCTTTGATCCTTTATCAAGCCTATGGCATTGTATGTGTTATAACAGGTAGAGAGTATTCATTTTCCCATTTCCATATTGTTATATCACTTATACACCCGAAAGATGAGAGAATCCAAACGCTTTATATGAGGTGCTAGTATATAATTTATGTGCTTGTTATGACTATTGTAGAACGAGTCATGTTGTAAACTATCTTTGAACTAATGTTAAACGCCCCCGAGCTTGTAAATTGATTAAGATAAAATCATATTTGCTTGAGGACAAGCAAATCTCAAGTGTAGAGATACGCTTTTAAGGGGTCATTTGTCCTCTAAATTTGTATACATGTGAACATTTATTGCCCTAAATTGTTTCTATTTGAGTTTTAGGTACTCGGAATGCAAATACCGGAAAAGACTTGTTTTGGGCTCGATTGGGCGGAAAAACGAAGAAAACGACAACATCGAGAAAACTGTCATAAGAAGGCCTCGTGATGACGTCATAGCCAAATCATGACGCCGTTACGTAGAAGTCTTGACGCCTGTGCTCTAGAGACGGCCTCAAGCTGACACTTTCAAGACAAAAAATATGAAGGTTGGAGGCATCACAGCCTTAATGTGACGTCATCACAACTAAGACGGTGCAATATCCAAACCTTAAGAGACGGCGAGCTGACGGTGTCACACCTATAAAATAACATCACACATATGTAAAACTATATATATTTTCGCATTGCTTTCATTATTGAGTGTGCAACTTTTGAATGATAAACCCTAGGCAATTTATACAGCTTTTGTAAGCCTTTCGCCATTGATGTCTTAATGTTTAGTGAAAGATAAGTTATCTATTTAATCATTCAATCATGTCTATGTGTTATTGTTTGATTTATTATTTGCTTTTCTTTTCATTATTATGCTAGGCTAGATCACTTAGTATTTGCTTAGAATTGCATGAAACCTAGTTATTGAATGTTGTGTTGTCGTCTCTTTTTTAATAGTGTGTGCGTTAGGAGTTGGATAACTAGCCAGGGAAAACTATACTAGCTTGGACGTCCATTAAAACGTGACTAGTTAATAACTTATGTCTTAGGTTATATTAATTTTAGATGACTATTTATTGCTTAGTTAGTTATTGGGTAAGCTTGAAAAATCATATAGGCGTCGTTCACTGAGGCTAATCTATAGACGTGGGACTGACCAAACCACAACCGGTAATAAGGAATACTCCACATTGCATTAGACAAGGACGTGACAATTCGACGACATAATAGGATTTAACTATGGAGTAGTGAGATAATAGGTAAATATGCTTTTCCTCTTTTAAGAAGTTCACCACTTTACTTTTCATGTCATTATTTTAATTTAGTTTAATTAGTAGTTAAAACCAAACTCTTCCATTACCCGAGATTTTATTTGTTTTCAATTAAATATAAAATAACAAAAATAATCTTCCCTCAACCCGTAGGCTTATTTCGTCATACATTTCGAACCTACCGCATTACTCCCCCAGAGAACGATCAATCCCTCGTGTCTTGCCTATACTACACTACATTAGGTACACTGCCTAGGAGGATTGTAAAACTTATTTGGTTTTGAAAAATTCCGCATATTAGCCATCTACAATTAAAACAAAAAGTTTAAAATTGTTGGTCCGATATATTTGTGCAACACCATGAATTGTATGAACAAAAGCTTGAGCAAATAAAAATAGCTTATGTTCATTATTGATAAAAGCATGGTTACACAATCTTGACCTGAGTAAACTAATAATACCCATTTATACATTACACAAATTTGGGCTGATTCATAATGATCAGTTGTATGAGGGATAGTTGTGGAATACTATCCCCTAATAATGACAAATGCTTCTCTTCAAGTTATGAAGAGGTAGATCTCATTTAGAAGAGGAAGTGTTTTCTATATGTGGAATATGTTACCTATCACTACTACTAACCTCCCTTTTATAGACAAGGGAGATACACTATTAGTAGTTACAATAATAGTAACAACTAAACTAGAAGCAAACTGGAAGTAAGGTACACGTGCACTTGTGTGGCTAGGGTTGCTTTACTGTGTTGAACACTTTTGGTCATGCAAGTTGCTTTTCATTCTCTCAATGAATCCTTGTCTTCCTAAGGGTTTTCCCACTTTGCTTTAGCTCAAATTACTCCTACCTAAGCGTGGCCGAGAACTTCAGTCAACTCCAAGGATACAATTTACATGTATGTTGAAGAAATATTCTGAGTGTATCTTATATGTGTAACTGGTTCATCTGTGTGGCTTAAGATGATAAGTCAAGTTCAGAGACCTAAAGAAATTTGTCAGTCCTTTAGGTGTCAGGGGTTTGTCTCTTCTTTGCCCTTCGTTGGCTGACTCTATTATCTGATTACAAAGTTTATCATCAGCTTTGGACTTTTTCCTTTGCAAAGCAAGACTTTGTTTGGCTAAGAAGATGTACACTTTTATCGAGATGTTATCCTCAGAAATGCGAACACTTAGAGAGTCCCTTACAACCTATGTTATTCCATTCAGTGGTGTTTGACTCTACTTCTCTAAGGGTCACTCAAAGGTAATTAACCTTTGAGTCTTTTGGATAGAAATAATGATCAATAGTGCTGATCATTTAGTCAGGGAGGTTGATTTTAATGTTTCAAATACTTGTTAGGGATAATTAAGTCAGAATTTGACTTAACCATCTCCCTCTATTTGAATATAAATTTAGCATAAGTTTTATCATAAGTAAGGGAGCATAACGCTTCTTCACACGCTCGATTTACAATCAAGAATGAAAACATAACATATCATTTCTATGATGTTCTATTTTTATCGAGGTAAGTGAGCATAACGACTTCTTCTTACACTCGATTTACACCGCTTTTATGTATCGACTAAGTGGTCTAATTTTGTCGAGGTAAATGAGCAAACAGGCTTCTTAACACTCTAATTTACAACACCGATATACATATAATTCTAAGTAGATGCCCGATTTCTTGAAAGATTCTTTAGCTCGGCTAGGCTTTATCCTTAAGCTCGCCTTGGATCTTGTGTGCATGTAGACTCTAAGCCTTGAAGCTTCTACTTGAAAAGGATTTACGGCTCTTTCTTGATTGGAACCCGATCTTCCATCTTGGGATTGTATCCTTTTAGTCACCGATTATTTTCGAGTGACCGATGGAAGGATCAGTTGTGTGGTATGATACTAGTAGTTTTCAACTAGGTCTTGAGGGCCAAGGATAATTTTGGAATCAATCTTGAGGAACTTGGTTCAAAGAAAGGGTTTGTGTTGGAGTGTGCGATTATTAGTAGTGACTAGTATACTATTTTACAACTATACATTTTAACACAAAAGATAGTGGTATCAATCTATCAATCTTTCTCTGATCTTCTTGTTGCTTCTGATCCTTTTCAATCGCTGATGTATCAGTGACTCTGGTTGAAGTATCAGCTATGCTGATACTTCCTTCTTCATTCTTGGTCACTTCAGCAATGATATCCCTAAGTTACAACTCATACCAGTTTGCATCAGAGAGTAGAGAATTAAGAATTACAAAATTCTCTCTTTGATGCTACTGAAGCAAAATAAACATTGGAACCTTGGAATTTTTAAGTTCAAGCAAACCTTTTATTCTTAGAGGTTTCCAAGTTTATTTTGCTCAGCTCTTAATATTATCCTAAGTACCTTTTGAAGGACAGTTTGATCAGCTATTCTTGGTCACCTGTCTTATGTCAATTGTCCCTCATTTTACTATAGGAATAGTCTAGTCTATTCAGATGTGAGTGAGCGTGTAGGCTTCTTCTCACATCTGCAATTACAACAACAAGAACTTTTGGTATCGTTGAGTAAGTTGGAGCTTTGTTGTTGAAATCTTCATTGTGAAGTATCTTAGTGAATCAGGAACTATTTTGTTTACTGAACACTCCCTGAAGCACTTTAAGTTTTTCATAGAATACTGATCCCTATCCTTCCCCTAATACTTCATCATCTGCGCATCTGATCCTTCATCTAGAGTCCGATGCTTCATTCTCCCATGTTTAATAGCTTCCATTGGAAGCTAACATTTACATGTATTACCATACTTATAGCTTGTGTGTCTGTAGCACATGGTGATGCTGATAAGTGTGGTTATGGAGCTGGAGAAAAGTAAGTTTGGACTATTTGCTACCTAAAGAGCGATGATGCTCATTTTGTGTAGAGATGGGGGTGAAGGCGATTATGAAGAAGGTGTTCCTGGTGGGGAGTTAGTGAGGACATGGTTCGAATGTTATTAGCCATCATTCGAGAACGACTTGGTATTATTAGTCGACATTCAAGAATGGATCTAGATCATTGGAGTGATCCAGCCGCTATGATACCACTTGTTGGTCTGATATATTTGTGCAACACCATGAATTGTATGAACAAAAGCTTGAGCAAATAAAAATAACTTATGTTCATTGTTGATAAAAGCATGGTTACACAATCTTGACCTGAGCCAACTAATAATACACATTTATACATTACACAAATTTGGGCTGGCTTAATAATGATCAGCTGTACGAGGGATAGTTGCGAATACTATACCTAGTAATGACAAATGCTTCTCTTCAAGTTATAAAGAGGTAGATCCCACTCGTAAGAGGAAGTATTTTCTAGAGGTGGAATATGTTACCTATCACTACTACTAACCTCCATTTTATAGACAAGGAGATACAATATTAGTAGTTACAAGAATAGTAATAACTAAACTAGAAGCAAACCGAAGTAAGGTACACGCACTTGTGTGGCTATGGTTGCTTTCCGTGTTGACAAATTTTGGTCATGAAAGTTGTTTTCCCGCTCTTGATGAATCCTTATCTTCCTAAGGGTTTTCCCGCTTTTCTTTATCTCAAATTACTCCCGCCTAAGCGTGGCTGAGAACTTCAGTCAGACCAAGGACACACTTTACAAGTATGTTAAAGAAATACTCTGAGTGTATCTGATATGTGTAACTAGTTCATCTGCATTGCTTAAGATGATAAGTCAAGTTCAGAGACCAAACGACATTTTCCTATCCTTTAGGTCCCAGGGTTTGTCTCTTCCCAGCCCTTCGTTGGATGACTCCGTTATTAGATTACAAAGTTTATAATCAGTTTTGGACTTTGTTTTTTGCAAAGCAAGACTGTGTTTGGCTAAGAAGATGTACACTTATATCTGAGATGTTATCCTCAGATATGCGAACACTCAAAGAGTCCCTTACAATCGATGTTCTTCCATTCAGTGGTATTTGAATCTGACTAATCTGAGGTTCACTCAAAGATAATTAACCTTTAAGTCTTTTGGATAGCTCATAATGATCAGATGTGCTGATCATTTAGTTAGGGGTAAAGTTTTGCTCTTTGGTTTGCGTGTTGACTATATCATAGATATAGTTGGATCTCATATGTGATTAGCTATCTCTAACTTGGGGTTGATTTTAATGTTTCAAATACTTGTGAGGGATAATTAAGTCAGAATTTGACTTAACAAAAATTTTATCACTTTTCATAATTAATTATTTTAAAATTAACTACCCATGTTTTAGAGAAAAAATAATTAGTTTACTAAAAGAGTAAGATCTTGCTTAAACTCCCACTCATCATAGTAGTCTCATACTCTGCTAAGTCTTGTGGGTGCAAGAGATAAGCGGCGTGCGATAATTACATTACTAGTGCAACTCTTAGAGTTATCAATTTATGGCACTAGAGTACAAACTACTAGTGTCATGCATGTTTTGTCTCATCTTATACCTGGGGCTTATGGATTTCACCTGCTTAACTCGATTAAGTCGTCCAATAGAGAAGATCTGTAAATCACTCTTTAGTCTCATGCGTAGAGGATAGACACTTTGGGTTGCAATTTACATACGTCTCACGTAGATTAAAAGGCAATTACAAGTGTCCTCATAATTGGATTTCAAAGACTTAAGTTTCAAATAATGGTATCACATAATTTTGATAAGAACTTGTATCAAAAAGTGTACGAAGAAGCATGTACACATCTTCGTATCACAAGTTTGCTAAAAATATAATTTTTCAACTTTTAGGTGCACTTTTATCACGGGAAAATCAAACCTCTAGATTGACACCCTCAAAAGGTAATTAAAAAAAAAACCTTAAGTATTTCAATCATTGCCTCATATGTAAAAGTATTTAGCGGAGCGAGGGAGGATTATAGATTTATATAAACCCTAGACCATATAATAAAAACCAATGCACTTGCATGTTCGTCACGGGAGCAGATTACGGCCTGTAAGCCCAACACAATGTGTCATAAACATACAAGACACTTGTTTTATCAAGATTGGTCATTAATAAATCAAGAAAAAACTTTAAGTTTCTTATAGTTAAAGTTTATTAAACCAATCTTCATGAAAGTTCATCGCGGGAGCAAATTATTGTGGGATGTAAGCCCAACCCTTAATGGGACATAAACTTGCAAGAACTAGTTTAATTAAATCAAATCTCGACAGTTTAATGTCCGTTTTAGTTTGAATAATCCTTTTGCAAATAAAACAACAAGTCACAAGGAACAAAATATATGCAAATAAAACAGACAGAAAGAGGAGATGAGGTGAACACACTCTTATATAATGCAATAAATAAATAAACTATAACACGTAAGACCCAAAATCGCATAAAAGAGTCTTCCCCAACTCTTGGAGTAATCGAAGGCCCCTACTTGGTGTTGAAAATTTTAGAACAAGTAGACCACATACATCGAGAAACTCAATTGCGAAGACCTTGATTATCAGAAAAGTCCCCCTTAAACAATTTACCAATTAATATTAAAAAAAAGGATTTTTGGCTTATCATCAATGACAAGTATGTATGTACTTGACATATATTATTATAACTAACAATAAAACCAAAAAATAACAAAAGAAAAGTAAAATAAAATAAAAATAAATAAACTTAAGATTTGTAACACGTAAAAAAACTTTGATTTTAAACACGTAAATCCAAGACCTAGGGTTTTAAAAAAAAAACTAATTTTTAATACCCTTAGGGTCGAATTTTTGCAAGAATAAAATTCCCCAAGGGCTTATAAAATACGGATTAAGAAAACTAAAAAACAAGTTTTAGGTCAATTTTACGTTTTAAGTGGTATAACCCATAATATCAAATGATTGGCTAATGATGCTACAATTGTGATTTAGCAAACTGATAATCATTATTACCCCGAGTACGCCGCAGATGGATCTAGTTTGACGTATATGGATTAATAAATAATTTATAAATAATTAACACGTAATTACTAACCTTGAAAGTACTTGAGTTACTAAGACAAGTAATGTTCTTCAATATTTTCTTGGACCGAAACACTTAACAACTATAGTGAGTTGTTCTATATGGTAGCATACACTACACGTCTAACAAGAATGCTAGGATGCTAGTATTTCCTTCACGAACAAATAATCGAGGCTCTTTGACTTTGTTCTTGGTTTGGACCGAAACCCTAAATGCTTTTAGGGGGCCGATTAGTTTTTGTGTTCAAAGGGAAAGAGAGATTAGTTTTTACTTTACGTTTTCAAGCATTAGTAAATAATTAACCTAGAGGTTCATTATATAGCATTTTCTTAACCTGGTGGACAAGTTAGAAACCCTAAACCCCCTTGATCCCTTATTCGGCCGATCCTATACACCAAATGGGGTATGGATTTGGTTTTGGGCTTTAACACTAATTACATGTACATTACATTTAAATTAGTTAGCCTATTTAGTTAATAACGCGTCTAAGAGTTAACTAACGACCGTCAAATCATTTCGTGAATCATATTAATATAATTAATAAATATATAATAAATATATTAATTACATTAATAAACATTCTTTAAGTGATACGTGTGTGCCCCCAATAGGCTCATTTATTCCCGGCCGTATAGGTACGGATTTGACTAGAGCAAGACCAATATTTATGTATTGAAAAATAGCAATGCTAAATCTTCCTACCCGCATAAATTTTACACATGCGATTTTTTTTTATAAATGTAGGAGCATGAGTGGGAGGATTTTGTAGGATAATTTATCATTTTCCACTGAAAAGACAACTCAATTAAGTTTTAACATGAAACTTTTACGGGTTTACCCATTACCAAAAAAAAAAAAAAAAAAAAAAAAAACTTGGATGAAACAGTTATGAAAATTAGTTGCTATCACTGGTTTTCTTTTGCAATATATATACAGAAACCAATTACTTTAAAAGAAACATGAAAATTTAAGTTATTAAAGAGTAACCAAGCTATAACAATGTAAGAATATTGAGACTAAATAGTTTTAGGCATATAAAAAAGCTAACGTGGCTTCATTGGAACAATGTAAAACTTGGTTACTAACGAGTACGTTTTACCTAACATGGAATGTATTTGGTTTGATTTAGTAGATCAAATGGAACCAATTATATCTAATTTAGAAAAAAAAAATTCAGTAAATAAGACTTACGATCGTCGCATTGCCCTCTAGGTAACTCAGTTACAACAATGAAATCATGTCGACTTGCAACTAGCACAGTTATTTTTGCAAGTGCACGGCCACCTGCATCCGATGCAGAACCATATAACCTTACATGAGGTGTTGGTAAAGGATCGAAATCTTCTACAATATTGGGTCCGAAATCCTGTGCCATCTTAGATCTGTTGGAATATGTATATATTTATAAAACGCGTATGTCCGGATTCGAACTCGTGACCACGGGATTGCACACATTAGCGAATGAGAATTAAAGTTAATAATTAATGTTTATGTTTACGATTAATTATTGCACATTAAGTCCGGTTAACGATCGTTAAGTATTTAACGGAAAAATGACTAACGACCGTTAAAATTAAAAGAAAGGACTAGTAATGGAAAGACTTGAAAAGTTATGGGTTTTCCTTGGGCTTTCCTCATGGATGACGAGGGGCTTCACTAAGCCCTAATCCATAACTTGTTCCCAAAGTATTCCATTTACTATATAAACAAGGCTAGGTTCTAGGGTTTCACAGACTTTGTGCATTGAATTAACCCTAGATCTCTCCTCTCCTCTCTCTTGTCCCTATTCGGCCGAACACCCCTTGTAAGGGAGTTTGGTTTCGTTTTTCCTTAAAACGAGGACTTGTGTTAGATCTAGCAATTGCTTGATTCGTTGGTTAATTCGTGTGTACAAGAACGTGGTAGTAAGACACTATTCTTACACCATATTGGTTTGAGTTGTAGAGCGGTGAGGACAACTCTTCAAACCACTTCTTTGTTTTGCTCAAAGGATCGACATTCGCAAGAGGTACGTTACGCATACTTTCGTTAATTAATTTATTTGTTATGATCTTTAAGTCTTCATTGTGTACTCTTGATGTCTACATGTTTTATTTTATGTCATGTATTATAAACTCAACGGTGGCATCACGAGCCTTGTATAATATGTAATTAATTCTTTGAAACACATAAATAAAATAAACATGTTGTGTTATTATTTGTATGCGTAGATCTAGGGTTTGCAAAACCTAAACCCTAATTTTTTAGGGGCGTTTATTTTGGTGCCCTAATTAGGGTTTTGTAAACTAAAGTTTTAATTGGATTAGAAACCCTAAGATGCATGCAACTTTATGTGTATATGCGTAACTCGCTTTAGTGCATTAATTGTTAAGTGTAATTTTATGTCCATGATAATTATCGCATGTTTTATCATGGATACATTTTTATTGTATGTCTTTCTTGTTTAAGTGATATACACTAAATTATGATAGATCTAAAATTGGGAAGATCTCAATCATTATTAATTTTAATCAATTATGCGCTATGGTATATATTTAATTTTGATTTACTTAATCGATGAATCGATGCATGTGGCTCACCTTGTACATAGATGAAAACGGTGAAAGTCTTAATTAAATATATGCATATTGATGATCTAGAATTGGTTATTAATAGGATTTATCAAAAATGTTTGCATGTGGCTATTTGATATGCATGACTTTTATTTGTTATGCATTCATTGTTTATTGTTTATTTTACAAATACTTGCTTGTTTGTTATGTGTAACAAGGGTATTTTACAAGAAAAATAAACCGACCTAAACAATGGTGAAACGTGTATTTTAAGAATAGTAATCATAATCGTTTAATTGATTGGTAACTTTGGTACAAATGGTCCGAACGGCTCACCCATTAGAATGAACTATAAAGGGTTAATAAAGAAGTGTGCAGTCACACCGAAAGGATGTCTAAGGTTATGCTTGGTAACTTACGGTCCTCTCTTCCCCATGTAAGTTCAAATGGAGCTACTTAGTAAGCCATTAAATGTGCAAGCTCATCTTAAGGGTGAATTAGTTTTAATTCCATGCGCCACTTGGTGGTAATTATCCGAAACACTAAGTGTTTACACTTATGCAAAAGTACGGTATAATGGATGATAATTAACACTAAATTCCTTGATTGGTAAATCCAATACCTCAATTAAAGTTTGATGATGAAAAGCTTATACATTAAAACAAGATATACATGTTTTAATAAAACCTATGTTACGAAGATGAATGCATGACATCTTTGTACATATTTGATTTGACATCAAAATCATTACCCTTTAATTTATGTTATATGCCATCCAACGAAACGGAAACACCTAAGATTACTTTTTATTTGCGTGAGAACGTGACTTAGATCGTAATCAAAGGGTAAAATGTCCACGTGTCGTAAGATCGGGCATGGACGATTTTGCAGTTTCTTAAGTTGGACAACTTAATTGGGTTAGGCGGTGAGAACTGGCAACTCAAGGCATAAGATGGGATAAAACATGTTTACATGGCGATTGAAATTGGCTATATGTAAATCCCATAAATCTAGGAATTGCAATTGAAATTGGCAATTGAGCAAAAG
Source organism: Chrysanthemum lavandulifolium (assembly GCA_022545495.1). NCBI lineage: Eukaryota > Viridiplantae > Streptophyta > Magnoliopsida > Asterales > Asteraceae > Chrysanthemum > Chrysanthemum lavandulifolium. The sequence continues at coordinate 66,805,130 of CM040244.1, read as the reverse complement.
CTCTACCACTTTGTATAAGGTTCATTACTAGCGGATCAAGCGATGTGATGAGATTATGACAACTTGGATCCTAGTTTTCGGTGAAAATTAAATGGTTATATGCTTATGAACCATGGGTAATTAATTTTCTTGAAAAGGTTAATTATCGAAAATACTAAAATTGAATTTTGTAATTCTTTTGAATGTATAATTGCAACATTTAACCAAACAAAGTTTAGTCTTTGATCGATAAATTGCTCCATTCGCTTTCAAACAAATGTTTGATTGAGAATAATTTCTTGAAAAGACAAACGAAGTCTCTTTTCCATGGGAGAAGCATTAGACTCAATCATATTCCTTTTCATGAATGAGAAAGGTATAAATAGGAACGTTTTGAATTATCTAAATTCTAGTGTAACTCATAGCAATGAATTGCAAGCCATATTTTCCATAAAGATTTCATTACCTTCATCGGTGAATGAATTCTTTTGTAACAAACATGAATGTTGGTTAACGGAAAACATGTATATGAGTTACAAAATTAGAAGCTAGACAAATTACCGCGAAATTGGTAAAAGGAAAACTAGCTTAATTTATCTAGTTGGTTTGCTTTAACCTTTAAAGGTGCTACATACCGTATGGGGATGGTAGACACATTAAGGAAGAAATTGCATACCCAATTTTTCAAGTTAATAACATTGATGGATAACTCATCATTCACAGAGTAGAATACACCTTTAGTACCTTAGTAATGATTACGTATGGTTCTTCAAAGGTGTAGGAAAGTAAAAAGCAAGCAAGTTGTTTTCACCGGTTATGCAACACTTACAATGTTGTCAAATTCGGTGGGAGCATTTGTGTTGCATTCTTGAATAAGAAGTTGTTTTATTGATTTCTAATTCGGTGGGAGCTACAAGCCTTATTTCTGTAGTAATCCGTTATCTTCAAAGATAATTACTTTCCAATTGTAGGAACTTATGTTTATAAGGAGAGTCATGCGTTTCCTTACTAATCAATATAGTCCTACATCTACTTGTTATATCTACGACACAAATCATATTAATCAAATAAACGAACATGTATCGTGTTGTTTATACGCTACATGATGTTGTTCCGCACAAGTGAGAGAAATCTTTATTGTGTGCAAGGTACAACACATATTAATATGATTTAAATGAATTCTCTTGATTTGTAGTAAGAGAATAATGTTCTAATAGGAAATATACATTTAAATATGTATGATTGCCCTATTAAGAACATGTGTCAAGATGATAACAAAGACTACTTTATTTTCAATATTTATGTCATTCAATATTTAAGAAACACTTGTAGTTACAATTTATGTTACGTGAGCGTGAACTAGATTATAGCCAAGGTAAAATATCCACGTGTCTTGAGAGCGAGCATGGATGATTTTGCGCTTCCTACGTTGAACTTTTCATGGAATGACATAATTAAATGAAGTAATCTAATACTACTTTGAATTTAAGTATTAGTTGAATGACTTAAATATATGTAGTAAATATTAACTTGAGATATTAATTGAAACCGAGGTGGTGTTCATAATTACTTTAATTATAAATGTTTATGATTTTGTAAAGTCACAAACATGAAGTCTTTTAATACAAGACTTACAATATAAAGTAAGACGTTAACTTGCTATGTTTTAAGACATTTGCATGAAGTCAATGAGTTGATCAATGACTTATAACGTATAGTGGGATTATAACTGGTATATCTTTTGACTTGGTCAAGAATACTTGTGTTATAATGCATGTAATTGACTTGGTAATTCTATTGTACCATTAAGTTTTACTTTGTTGGTAAATATGATAAACCAAAGAGTAGATGGTTATCTTAAATATTGTTAGATTAATCTTACAATATTAATTCTAAGGGAATACCATAGTTTTATGGTATGTTCAGTTAGAAGAATCAAAATCCATTGGCATTGTTTAATTCAAGGTAACTGTAGTTTCTTCCAAAAGTTATCAAGGTTAGTAGATTGAGTATAGATTGAATATACTCAATAAGACTCCAACCTAGAATATTGATAAGACAACATTTGTTTATGGAATGTGATGAATCACATTAAGTCTTATAAATGAAGTTCGAATTTGTTAAACTACTTGTAGAGTGAGTTGTAACAAACTAATGTCGAACTCAATGTATTCTAAAAAGTCCCAAAAGAGAACAATGTATTGTTGCTCTACTTGCTAAACTATTTAAAGGTAATCTTTAAATTGTTAAAGGCAAGTGGGAGTTTGGTTTAGATCTTGAAAGATTAAAGTTACAAAATACATAATCTTCTAAAAATGCACTAGCAAATATCATGATGAGGCTAAACATGTAAATGATAGACCTCAATATGATGGAATTGTCATTCATAGATCCGTAAGGATATCTCAGATATTTAATATCCTGAGGATTATGAGTTACAGGATCATGGTAAGTTTGTTAATCATGATGATGAATTTACCAAATGTTGAATTGTGGTAAATCAATCATACTATGAATGTTGAGATGTCATCCATAAAGATAATCAACTTTAGATACTTGGTTTATCTTAATAGTTATTATGAGTTTCTTCAAAGGATGTGTTGGGAATTATGCGAAGAAGGATTTACTGCATCAATCTCGCCAAGGATTCTCATGAAGTAGAAGCGAATCTGTGAAGAGATTCTCTTGAAGAGTAAAAGCCGTCTTGTGTTTCTCAAGGGTGGAATCGACTAGGATCGACATGTGCTTTATTATTTAAATGCTAACCCATCATTATTCTTGTCCTGCCCGAGGTTAGCATGGGTATTATTGTACTGCTCAATATTATCTAGTGTTTTAGTCATTAAATGCATACTTGCATGTTTAGTCGATTGAGTAGTAATAGTTTAGGGTTCCTTGTCTATAAAAGGAACCTCATAGTTTGTAATAGATAACTCATCCGAAACATAGTGTTTCAGTGAATAAAAGATCCATAGAGGATCTAAGTGTTCTTAGTTATAACAACTTGTATTTACATTCCGCTATAGAATACGAGTTGTAGAGATTTTCTATTAGTTTGCTTATGATTACATAGGTAACACTAACGATCCACGAGTGCTCAAGATCCATCAAGGTCTCTATGTGTTCTACAGTGGTATCGAGCCTCGGGAGAGTCTCTACGATCATCGAGAACCTTATTTACCTCACCCCATACAACCAAAAACATATTCACCATGCAGGGCGATGATGAATCGAAGTCACCAACAACAACATCAAAACACCACCTCTATGCAAAGAACTTAGTCTCTCCAACAAGAATGGTAAGTTTCCTTATCTAAAAAGGAAGAGTATGATCATGGACCATGAAGATGCGAATCGGATCTCCAATATTGATTGGAATCATGGGAGATTGTGAAGAATGGAAACAATCTAAAAAGACTATCCGGATCTTGATGGTAAGTTTACCATTGCTCCTCCCAAAGCTCAAAGAGATTCTAGGCGTGCGAGAGAGCACAAAGTAAGAACCATCCTTCTTCAATCTATTCACGAAGATCACTTGGGTGATTTTCACCACTTAGTTGATGCAAAGGACATCTGGATGGCTCTTAAAGCAAGGTTTGGTGGAAATGAAGAGTCCAGAGAATGAGGAAGTCCATGTTGAGACAACACTTCCAAGAGTTCAATATCTTTGAAGAAGAAGGTATCCACAAGGGATACTGCAGTTTCATAAGATTAAGAGTCACTAAACCGGTGAATGCAAAGCCCGACAATGATGATTGCAATTCAAAGTTCCTAAGATCTTTACCTCCATCATGGTTACATGTAGTATAGCCCTTAAAGCTAAAGGTGGGGACATGCTCACTTTTGATTAGATGTACAACAAACTCGGATCTCTTGAACACGATGTCGATCTCCCTACATGCATCCTCTTACGGTCATTCAGCCTTTGTTGGGACATCTCACTCCAATATGATGATGCATGCTTCAAGTCCATCTTACTTACCATCATCATCTTATCGTCCCACTCCATCACATCCTCAAGCTAAACCGGCGGTATATTGGAGGATGTTCTTCATTCATTTGTTGCGATTATGATACTCGGAAGATCTTGTCTATGAAGATTTTGATCGGTGGACCTCTTGAGATGGAGGAGATGAAACCGAAATGGCGGTGGCCATGCTTTGATGAGATATGAAGAGGTTTGAGGAGAAGGCGGGAAGAAAGTTTGGCTTCAAGGAAAGGATCCGCTCGCTTTGACGGGAGAAAGGTCAAGTATTTCTCTTGTCACCGGATGGGTCATTCTCAATGGAATGCAAAGACAGGAAGAGTGGAGGGAGCTAACTACAATTCCTATCGCAGAATCGGAAGGAGCTAGCACTTGACTCTTGTCACCTTGGATGAACAAGTCAACTGGGTTGCACATGAACACGTGAATGAGGAAGGCTGACGTCTTGAGAAGCTTGGATTGTTGGCGGATGTACATCGAAGATAGGCATGATCGGTTTGCCTTGATGGGACTTTCTCGTACACAACTCTGTATATTTGGTTGTAGTACTTACTTTCATTGACATGAAATTTTGACAATGAATATCAAAACTCTTTGTACTTGAATTACTTTTGTGAGGACGATAATTAATGCAAAGGAGTTTTATGAATTCAAATAATCTTTGAATATGTACAGACTGCAAGAATCCATGAATGGATATATGCATGCATCTAGGAGATGATTCTTATGTTTAATATTAAATCCATGTTTGATTTAATAATTAAAATAAGATAGCTCATAAGTATTCCTGAAAGCTAGTGGGAGTATTATTTTTAAATCTTATATGTTGTATGGGCAACTACATTCCACCAAAATTAAGTTTTAGTTGGGAATGAAACTTCGTTTGTAAGATTTGGAAATAAGACATACAACCTGGAATATATGTTTATAAACATATCGGTAAATAAATGAGTCAAAATAGAACATGATGAATACATATCTTTGACAAGATAGAATATGAATGAGAGCTTAAAGTTTACTTGAAGATTCATCATGAACATCATGTTGTTGTGTCATTACAAGATGATTTGACAACATTGAAAGTTGTTAGTGTAATAAATATTTTAAAAGGAATATGTTTGGATTTAGAATCACATTCCACAGTCTGGAGATGCTCCTAGATTCTATGGATGAAAATATGGCAATTGTTTCATAATTGTCATTGCCAACAAACTTGAGTTTTGGTAGGCACCAACATTACACTATAACTATTCGAAGTTTACGGATGTTTAAATAGCATATTGTTGTACGCAATGATACTAGTATAATTGAGATGACACTCAATTCTAGTCATGGTATCCTTGATGATGACCATGTTGACTAATTATGTTCCGCTAAGGGCATAGTTGCATTATACATTAAAGAATAAAGAATACTTTAAAACTTTAAAGTTTTGAAAGATGATTGTCATAAAAGGGTGGTTCAGGTTATCATGCACCTTATGGAATGATATGACAATATCAAGATATGTGTAAACATATACAAGAAATTCACTTATTGAATTCTTGAAATAAGTATTCTCAAAATTCCTATGGATCAAAGTTAGTTGAAATTATGCCCATCAACAAGTATGATTATCATGACTTGAGGCAAAATTCATTAACTAATAATTATCATGCGTTGATCTATTTAGTATTTGGATAAAGGATATTGTAAACATTATTATTCAAATGAAATAAAGTATTTTGTTATGTTTATTCATTTATTATAATGTTATCTTGTATTTGCATGTTTAAATCCTTGAATAACTTAAGTTATTCTAAATAGTCCATTGTCGATCAATAACATGGGAATGATATTGAATTAAGACAAATCTGAGTATTAGTTAGAATATACTTGAAAGTATATTGATGCGTAGCATGACTAATTTCAGATGATATTCAATGGATTGAGTATAGGACTTATCCCACCCACATGATGGTACTTTATGGATCTTAGTCATTAAGTATATCATGAATATTTATCCTCGACTTGAGATACCGAGAGATATGTCATGGATGTAGTGCATTTCGTGAAGCAATCTAACGTTATCGTGGCGGTAGTTATAAGGTTTGTTTTCGAAAGTGTTGCGAAATCTATGAATCCCTTGCCAGTCAAAATGGGATTTGTTTCCTTCAAATATATTTTGAAGTATAATCTTCTTGGGCCCTCGTAGGGTTGTTAAGATGTTTGCATGGCCATGCCCAAGGTCTTCGGAATATGTTCGGAAGAATTGATAATCTTAATCAATCACATAAAGCGAGAAATAGAATAGTTAATTAAGAAATGAGTGAGATCCATATTCTTATTAACATGGTATTAAAAACAAAGGATGAATATGATGATGAATCATCAAACTTGATTTTCTCCAGAAACCATACACGAGTTGTCTGGAGGCATTGGCGTGTTGCTGACGCTAACCAATGTCATTACACGTTTGTAAACATATCCAGTGGGGCTGTTGGAATATGTATATATTTATAAAACGCGTATGTCGGATTCGAACTCGTGACCACGGATTGCACACGTTAGCGAATGAGAATTAAAGTTAATAATTAATGTTTATGTTTACGATTAATTATTGCACATTAAGTTCGGTTAACGATCGTTAAGTATTTAACGGAAAAATGACTAACGACCGTTAAAATAAAAAGAAAGGACTAGTAATGAAAAGACTTGAAAAGTTATGGGTTTTCCTTGGGCTTTCCTCATGGCCGCCGAGGGGCTTCACCAAGCCCTAATCCATAACTTGTTCCCAAAGTATTCCATCTACTATATAAACAAGGCTAGGTTCTAGGGTTTCACGGACTTTGTGCATTGAATTAACCCTAGATCTCTCTCTCTCTCTCTTGTCCCTATTCGGCCGAACACCCTTGTAAGGGAGTTTGGTTTCGTTTTCCTTAAAGCGAGGACTTGTGTTAGATATAGCAATCGCTTGATTCGTTGGTTAATTCGTGTGTACAAGAACGTGGTAGTAAGACACTATTCTTACACCATATTGGTTTGAGTTGTAGAGCGGTGAGGACAACTCTTCAAACCACTTCTTTGTTTTGCTCAAAGGATCGACATTCGCAAGAGTACGTTACGCATACTTTCGTTAATTAATTTATTTGTTATGATCTTTAAGTCTTCCGCTGTGTACTCTTGATGTCTACGTGTTTTATTTTATGTCATGTATTATAAACTCAACAAGATCACGCTATAAAGGCTGTATTGAACAAGAGATGATAAGCGGTAACACAAGTTAGCTTTTATTTGGTACTCTGCACTTAATCTTGATTGTATTCAGAGGGAGGTGATGTTGAGAAATCGGTGCAATATTTTCATGGATCATGTTTATGAAGATCTCTTTAACCACTAATGACATTCTGAAGACTTAGTTATCTCTGGTGAGCAACTAAGACTCTCATAAATAGGCGGAAACTCTTTGGGAAGATAAGTTCAAAAGCACTTATCAAAAGTCAAGGACTACTATAGTTGGTAAAAGTACAAACAGTTGTCTAACACTGTTCTACCATATATTTGGTAGCATACTAGAGTAAATGCTAAAGTACAAAATGTACTTTATCTTATCGCATGTTGACATGCACTTTTTACCTCACGGTATTCACATTGTCTTTGCCTATAAATAGATTGTTGTATCGAAGAAAAAATGCATTTCTTGAATTAAAATTTCCAATAATTTCAAGAGCTCATTTTCCTTCTCCAAAAGAACTAAATCCTAGATTAATTTCTATTGGTTAGTATAGTACTTACTTAAACACTTAACTTTTGTTTAGTGTTTAAGTTTAATAAGAGATCACACAAATACTTGTCATTCAATCCCAAGTGTTATTCCGTAAACACTGGGTATAATTCTTTGATATCTATCAATAAATAGTTAAACGTTGAAAAATTTATATTGTGCTTTAACTCATTATATGTAAATGTGAAACCATTATTAGTAGACATGTTACTCAAGTGTTAACTTATATAGTTAATAACTAAGTAAATGGGAGCAACAACAACAACAACACTCTCTTATTGTTATCGAGAGTGACTTACTCTTTGATTCTCAGGGGTGACTTACTCTTATTGTTACTAGAGGTGACTTACTCTCGATCATCATCGAGAGTGACTTACTCTCTGTCTTATCAGGAGTGGCTTACTCTCCGATTATCATCGAGTGACTTATTCTCTGTCTTATCTGGGAGTAGAATAGTCACGATTTCGATGAGTAACTCAGACCATTTAATGTTCAAATATTTGTCAAAAACAATTGGGTTAAATTTTGACCCAACACAAGGTCATAGGATTATCTACTATCTCGCAATGGTCACCCATGAGAGATCACTATGTTACTTACTCCTTTTAGTTATACTCCATCTAACCTAGGACTTGGTCCACCTCTAGTCCTAATGGTGAAGCCGATAACAGTCATCGTCGTTACCAACCCCTAACCACTATGATGAGGATTATAAGTTAAGATTTAGCAATAGACATCATATAATAAACAAGTAAATGAACAGAATTGTATGATAAACATATAAATTTATCCAGCGAAAATGTATTAAATCGAAGTAAACGGAATCAAATCAACAAAGAATTCATAACTTGGCTAACACCTAAGGGTGTTAGCCCATGATCTCAATAAAGATAAACATAAGGAGTTCATAGTAGAATCAATATGCAAACCGGATAACAAACAATGTTATTATGAATCGAGATGTTCCCAATTGTTCAAATTTATAGAAAAAAAAATAATGCAAACAATCTGGAAAACTAGGTTTTAGACTTTTAGTGATCACAAGGTTTTAGTTCAAAAACATAGTTAAACACATAAAATTTGATTACCAACTCAACTTCTGATATAAACCACATTTTAGGCATTAGAGGATTTTAACCAACTAAATTAACCATTTAAAAGTTAAAACAGATTGAAATATCCACTATATCCATGAAACTATACTATCCAGCTATCAACCATATCCAAAACTTGAGGATCATTAAGCAAGCTATCATCCGATGGGCTTGCCACTTCAACATCCAAAACGGTTGCAGAGCTAACTCCTGATGACTCCGTCTGGCTTGCATCCACAACGGTTGCATCGCTAACACTGGACTGGGCTAGTACTTCAGCAAGAGCTGCTTCTGCAAGAGCTGCTTCTGCAAGAGCTGCTTCCGCAAGAGCTGCAGCAGCTGCTTGTCTAGCTAAAGAGCTAGTTAATTTCTCAACTACAACTTCTATCACAGTTTCTGAAGCATAATAGTCCCAAAGTGTATCCCAGTCTACGGGCTCTGGAAATTGGAAGGAAATAGCCCAGGGTTCAGTTGGGCATAACTGAACGCGATTTCTTGATCTTTTGTTTTGGATAACAGCCCCATCCGCAAATATTGCACCTGGAGTAATTTCGCCTTCAATGTATACTTCATCAAAGGCACTGATACCTACATCTACTATACCTGATCCAAGCATAAAATATGACTCAGCTAAATACATGGAAAGGGTGAAAATGATTAGGTAGTAATCATGTTCAACTTCATATTTTGCCTTTCAAAAAAAAAGGTGACCACGGTTGATCAGTATTTCAATTAAACCACTGAATTTTCAATATAGTACCACGTGAAACTTTTCATTGTTGGTTAAAACTAATAGACTTCAGTGATTTCCTTTTGCAATATGTTTGAGGGATCCAGTTACTTTAGGTGAAACGTCTTAAGTGACTTAAGAGTAACCAAGTTTAAACCAGTTTTAAGTTTATTACAGCAATGGACGAATACCGAGACTCAAGTGGCTTTTCCGGATGAAAAAAAGTTATGGTGACTTCATTGGTGACAAAGGAGTAAGTTCACCTAAATTGGAGTGTATTTTGTCTGAGCTAGTAGATCAAATGGAACCAATTATATCTACTTTAGAAAAAAATAAGACTTACAATCGCCACATTCCACTCCTGGCAGCTCAATTACAGCAATGTAGTTATGTCGACTAGCAACTAATTCAATTAGTTTGGCTAGTGGACGGCCACCTGCATCCAATGCAGCTCCATGTAACCTCACATGAGGTGTTGGTAAAGGATGAAAAGCTTCCACATTGGGTACTAAATCCAGTGCCATCTCAGATCGTGCTTTAAAAGAATTAAGCAAGAGATGAGAAGTGGTAACACAAATCAGCTTTAATAAGCAATCATTATGGTAAAAGGAATGGAATCTAGAGTTATTAGTACAATGTTATCACGGATCATGTTTCCGTCTGAACATTCAAGATGTATCGTGGTTACGCACATGTACCCTATGACACAATGAGCAACTTTTCATTTGGTGACGTTATCAAGTTAATTAATAGCATTCTCTAAATAAATCCACTTAGGACCATTGAAATGGATGATAGATTTCTTAGCATAGATTCAAGAAAGTAGCCACAGTGATTGCCACCAAATGCCCAGAACGAATGGTATGATTCGGATACAAGTTAGATTTGGTTTCCTAAATGATAGAATACATGTATGATTTGAATACAAGTTGATTTTCCTAATGGAAAATATTAATTATAAGTGAAGTAGCATCCTGGATTTAATTTGATTTGAAACAACCAGCATGAAATGAAGTAGACAACATATAAACCACAACTAAAGTACCTCAGATTAATAAATGAGCAAGCTCAACAATCAATTTTATTTAAGCATCATAAGAAAGTATTAGCATAATTAAGCAAGCACAATATCAAAGAGTTAGAGGTTAAATTCTAGTTGTTTATTTATATAAGCTGACGTAAGAAAGTTTGCCACACGCAATTGCCATACAAAAATTTACATAACTGATTACTAAAGGAGGGCATACATCACAGGGTCACGGCTTAGAGCAGATGCAAGAAATGTTGTCTGATGTAAAGGAACACGCGACATTACCTTAGGTTAAAAGTTAAGTTTTTTTCTTATAAATTTCATTGTTGATAAAAACTTTTGATTAGACACAACACACATTGCTGTCACAATGAAGTCTTCGTATAATGAAATAAAATGAGTTCATTGACTGAAACTATTCATCTATATGCTCACACATGAATGTACAACATAAGCCGTAAAAATGTCATCTGATATGCAACATATAAACGGTTTTTATGAGTTTCCTTGTGATCACGACACGATTCAACATCTCCTATTGATGAATTTAGCAGGTTAACATCACAGTTGATCCCAAAAGGTCATACATATGGAACAGATAAATAAAAAAAGAGCATTCAGTTTACAAATCAATAATCGGACAACCTTAAATCATCTAGTTATTTCATAGAAAGAAGCATCTAATATTATCTCGCTTAGTTATTTCACAAATCTAATTAATAGAATCGACAGTTATAAATGATTCTTAGAATGTTACTAATTAACCGGCCTCCCACGTTATCCCCAATCATAACCAAAGACCTTTAATCCACATGTAGTTTACATATGATATATAAAAACAAGTGTTTTGAAAAATGAGAACAATCAAATGCGTCATTTTCAACCTATTTAATGTTTTAAACAAAATTTCAGAATCTAAAAAAATAAATTTATAAAAAAATTTAAAGAACACAGAATGCATGTCAATTATCACTGATCAGCAAGTTACCATACTAATCGATCGATCTAATCTGCAAACGTTAATGAAATCACCACTACAACTCTCACTAAACTTAACATTAAGTTTGTATTAGTCAGTGTTGTCAGCCATCAGCATTTGAATAAATAATCATATTACGTGCAAAAATAAGTATTTTAGAACAATGCAAGTCATCTATCATCGATCAACAAGTTTCTATACTAACTGATAGAACTAATCTGCAAACAACCGTTAATGAATTAAGCAATACAATCTCATTCAAATTGGACATTAATGTATGTTTCAGTTAACGGACACATAACACAATTTGTCAGTCATCAACGCTTTTTGTTCAATAATCACGTACATTTACAAACGAAAATAAGCAGTATACTAAGAATTTAAGATATACCGAATGAGTTAACAAACAAACTCTAGCACCGATTCACCGTCTGCAATCAAGCAAGTTGTCTAAGAAAGTTGATGAAAATTTTTCTTTCTTGTTGTTGAACTTTATAGAGGTGTAGTTAAAGTATGTGATGTCATTAGTATTAAAACATGAATCGCACGTGGCATAGCCAACATGCTCCTCCGTCATGCACCGTCGTCATAACTCCGATTAAAGTTGCCTGAATTTGAGTTCATTTTGGATGATCTTGTACGTCATGATATTCGTCTTCTTGTTATTTGTAGTAATTGGTTTAACTTTGTAATAAAACTAGCGGTGGAAGAATAGTTGTCAACTTAAGTCCTTGAAGTTTGATATTTTTGACCAATAAGACTTTAACTAACAAAACATCACTACTAGAAAAAGTTAAACTGTGCGTGTTAATGCTCTAAGTAAAAAGGAAGTGCATTGTGTAACATGGGTTTTCTTTTAGTGAGGTGATTTGCACGCTTTAAACAATTTTACATATGTTACATGATGCTCATTGTATTGGTACATATTATGTGCAAATCAGCTCCCTTTAATTTAACATAATTAAGTTGTACAATGATGGATTTAATGTGCACAATAGTACATAATGCTTTTCAGATGAAAAGATTTCAAATAATAGCAAAAACTAGTTTGAAATGAAATTTGTGAAATCATAAGAATAAATGCAATATTACATCTATGTTACCGTAATGTGATGTTTATAATACATTGAAGTTATTTGGACAAATCCAAAACACTCACTTGAGTAGTTGAGTGGGCAAATGCTCAAAGGTCAAACCCAAAAAAAATAACAATTTTGTTTTATGTTACCGTAATGTGATGTCTATTGACACTAAAGTGATATTTTGTTTTATGCTTATTGAGAAAAAGTCCATTTTTTATAATAGCGTTTGAATGATATATAAGGTTTTTAGAATAGAGTATATACAAGTAGTAACCAGGAGACAAATTAACCAAGTACATTTAGAAAAGCTAAATAAGATTAGAGATATATATTTTTAGAACGGGTGTATTTATAATTTTCTTTTAAAAACGTAAGAGTTTTTATAAAAATTATGACGCAAAAACCAATATTGTGATCCCACCTTGGTTCCATCAACGAGCATGAAACCATAAAAATAAGCCGTTATAAAAACCACTAACAAGGTTGGTTTCCTAATAGTGATACCCACCCACCAAACCAGACACTCTCTAAATGTATAATAATGGTTAGTCATTTACATCAACTTGGAGCGAAAACATGAAGAAAACGACAAAGTCAAGATTTGATTTTTGCACCTGACGGCGTCCCAACACATCGGGCAACGCCGTCACTCGTAAGGTTTTCTAATAAAACTTCAAGCGACGGCCCAGGCCTGATTTTGGTTTTACAACATGACGGCGTCACGCTTTATTCTAGGAGGGCGTCGCCCTTTGTTTTACACCCGACGACCAAGATCCATTCCAAGACGGCGTCACACATCTCAACTGACGCCATCCCAACGATGACTTGTCCATAACGAAACCCTAATGACGGCGACCAGACGGCATCGCCATCAAAAGGCGATGCCGTCGCATGTGTATATCTATATATAGACTTCGAATTTCCTGTATTTTAAGTGTATTATTTTGGAGAGCAAACCCTAATTCGTTCATAGTCCGACTTAGGTAGTATTTTAGGGTTCCAAACCCTTCTTTACACTCAAAGATAAGTTTGTTAATCCAATCTATCACCATGTTTATCCTATGTTCAATTATTTGTTTGTGTTCATGCTTATCTATCATGCGTAGCTAAATTATTATTGTGTTTGCTTAGATCTATGAAACCTAGTTGTTGATTATTGTTAAGTTGTCTCTTGATAAAATTGGTAGACGCTGGAGTAAGGAAAATTGGCTTCTTCTTTAGTTGTTGCAAGCTTGAAAGTCCTAAATATAAGTAAACACTCTTTTAATTATCATAATAACACGACCACTCAATCCATAGCTTTTATCATTTTCATTAGTTAATTAGTTTTTAGTTTAAATTATTAGTAGTTAAAATTGGTAGAAGTACCACCCCCACTATTCAAACCCCGAGATTCTTACTTGTTTTCCTAAAAAATATAAAAAGCTAAAAAGAATCACCCTCAACCTCACTTTCTCGTCATACATCTCTACTAGCATCTATATTCCCCTAGAGAGCGATCAACCCCCTGGGCTTACCCATACTACACTGTAACGATTAGGTACACTTCCTAGTGAGTTGTAAAGCTTGCTCGTGGAAAAGGAACTCTTTCGACCCCGAACCCGCTATCAAGTTTTTTACGCCGTTGCCGAGGATTAGAATAGCTAGTTCGACTTCTATCTCGATTAAGTTTACTCACTTGATTCCTATCAAGTGAGCTTTTTATTTTTTTATTATCTTTCTCGTAGTCTATCTTTCTTTGTGTGTTTATTGGTAAATTTTCATTAACTATTCCGTTAGCCATTATAGAGAACGCGAATCCATCATACTACCCACCACAAAATCCACCCACTCCACTCAAAAATGACATCTTGATGTTCCAACGACATCAAGATGAGTCTCTCTATGATGCATGGACTCGTTTCAAACATTTACTCTGAAAAGTCCCTCATCATCACTTTGATTTATGGTCCCAACTTCAAATATTTTACAATCATATCGACCAATATACGCAAATAGACATTGACCATGCAACAGATGGGAAATTTAGGGAATTAAATACTAGAGAAGTATGGGAAGTCATTGAGGATTTAGCCCAATATGATTATGAATGGGACAACCAAACAAACGTCATTTCGGATCAACTGATAACAAATTTAAGGGATCATGCAAGAATTTTGTTTGGGAATAAAATGGTTAAAGTTAAGATACCTATGTGCATGTCATGGCTAGGTGCTACCATAGTAAAAAATCAATACATAGGTGATCTCGATAAGATTGAGGATAGAGTAGAAAATCCAAACCCACTAAGTACCCCACAAGTCCTACCAACATTTGAGGCATACACACTGCTCGTGACTTACCCGGAAGAAGTAGAAGAGACTTTAGGAATCCCGATGAAGGTAGAACCTTTGTACAAAACACAACTAGAGGATATAGGTTTGAATACTTGTAGTCACAACCTTACTCTTAGTTCTAGGGAATTTCCTAGTGTTGATGAACCGGAACCTCAATCTTCACACAATTTTCCATCCTTAGAATTACATCTATGAGACAAAAGAGGAACTGACCCACCTATCAACCCATTTAGTTCGGGTAGTTTTAGGATAAAGGAAGCCATTCACACACCCCCTTCACCTCACGTGGCATATTTCCACCTTAAGAGTGTGTATCGCCACTATCACCCGCACTTAATCTTAAGTTTAGGAAAAACCTCCCATATATCCGTTAAATAAGGGTAGAGTCAGGCTCGAGACTCGAACAAAAACAAGCGCTTCTCGGGAGGCAACCCGAGCATATTTTATTTACTTGCTTTGTTTTACTTTTAATTTTGTTTTTAGGATGTTTGCATGCTAGTATTAGATTATGGATTATTGCATGATTAATGTGTATGCGATTATGCTTTATTTTTCTTTTCACTTCATCTCATTGGTAGTTAAAGGTACTTTGCATGAAATAAGTGTAGGGAAGATCATATGTGGTTATTAAGAACCTAAATTGATTATGTGATGATTTATAGTTTGAATTTTTGGCATGTTTGTTTGTTTTAGTTGTCTTGTGTGTCAATACTTGTAGATATGTTCTATCAGTCTCTGCAGGAAAATGAACTTTAGAAAATAGGTTTTTCTAGTAAAATTTTCCAGGAAACAAAACGAAACAAATCTGTCAGTCGATCGACGACGTCACGGTCTACTGCATCGACGGCGGCCATCTTAGTACGCTTTTTCCGGTTTTGTTAAATGTTGAAAACTAATTTTTGAGAAATTTCTAGAATTTCTTAAATGTCCAATTTTCCTCTATGTTATTTGTAATTACATTCTACAAGTATCCTATCCTTTAATTGCTTTGTTTTTATTTCTAAGTCTAGAATAACATCTTGTTGTGATTTTTATTTGTTCGGTTTGATTATATGGGTTATATTGGACAAAAAGATGAAGTACATGATGGAAGCAACACTTATTACTTGCTCATTCTTCTTGGAGGAGGATTTAACCACAACTTTACGCATATCCTACCGAGCTAATTAGAGAAGTATTAGTTTCTCTCTTTTATTTACCTTTCATGTATCATAACTTTGATACTTTTTGGGGAACATTGGGGACAATATTCAGTTTAAGTGTAGGGAGGAAGAATAAAACAGGATCTTAGATACTATTCATTCACTTGATTTTTGTCTTGTCCTTGGTAAATTTTGTAATAAACTATGAGAAATATTTGTTAGGGTAATTTTAGCACAAAATTTAAAATTTTATGGCATTTACGAGTAAAACTTTAGTTTTAATAAAGCGTCTCATGGATAGGAATTATATGACTAGCACAAAAACCGTATACTACTCAAATTCCACCCCAAAAATGTGAGGTTCGCCGCTAGATCTTTAGGAATAAAAGCATTCATCTTTAATGCTTAGTGAGTGTACCGGTATTATAATAAATCTAGAACTTGTTTTGTGATGCATTCCAAGATCGCTAGTGAGACTACATTCGTGTAGTTAGGATTAACTAAATGATAAGAGCCATTAGGATAACCCTTGTTTTAAACCTGTAATTTAATTACGTCATCCACATCGGATTGAGTAATTTTCCCCACACCTTGCGATGTACTCATCTTTAGTACACGATACCCCTAGTTAACCCCTCAGAGCCTATCTTTTCGTAGTTCTCGTGATGTTCCGGTTTTTGAAATATTAATGAAAAACATTGTTTACAAGCCACCCCCAAATGTTACACTCAAATCGCCTTAGCCCACCTTGTATGCACTCATCTTTGGTGCATTATTGTAATCATTGTTTAAACCCTTAGTTCAATTATCTAGTTGCTTGCATGGTTGCTAAGTCGAGTCATATCCTTTATATACAGTTTTGGGACGATTGGGACTCATGGGTTAAAGTGATATTTTATAGAGTAATGGGAAGGAACATTAAATTCAAATTCTCTTTGTCTACGTAATTAAGTACTCCAAGTGTTTTGATCTTTTCAAATCTGGTCAATTAGTGTAAGTGAAATAAAAACTCAAGTGTAGGGATGCTCTTATAAATCCCTTTAATTTGATGTTATCTTAGAGGATGATAGAGTAAAAAAGTATAGAAAACAAAATCGAAAAAAAAAAAAAAAAGTGTGAAGTGAAAAAAAATGAGAAAAATATATGGGCTATCATCCTACATCTATCTTTATGTTTTATGTTTTTAAGTTTATGTTTATGTTTTGTTTCAAGTTATTATCTAGTGTTAGTGAGTCGGGTCTTGGCTTAGTAACGCCACGTTTTACATGCTTGTAACATAAGATTTTTGACTTGCCACCACTAAATATCCCCATATCCAACAAAACCTTTTATTTCCTTACCCGAAGCCTAACATTATAATCCTTTGTAAAGACCTCTTAGATAGATATTCATAGGTGCTTATGCCAAAGCGGTGGAGGTTTGATCTATTTTCAAGCCTATGGTAATCTATGTACTATGACAGGTAGTGAGTGTTTATCTTCCATTTCCTTACATGTTATATTCCATATACACCCGAGAGATGAGAGAATCCAAACACCAATAGTGAGGTGCTAGTGTATAATTTTCGTGTTTGTTATGACTATTGTGGCGCTTGTACTTGTTGTAGACTATTTTAAACCAATGCTAAATGACCCGTAACTCATAAATTGATTGGCCAAAAACACATTTGCTTGAGGACAAACAAACTCCAAATGTAGGTATATTTGATAAGGATTTAAAATATACGTTTTAGGGGGTCATTTAAGCCCTAAATCAATACATTTTATATCCGTTACTGCTTAAAATCGTTTCTTTTCACATTTTAGGTCTTTTGAAAGCAAATTGCTGGAATCAAGCACTTTTGGACGAAAAGGAGCGAAAAAATGAAGAAAATGACAAAGTCAAGATTTCAAAGAAGATTTTTGCACCTGACGGCGTCACAACCCCGCTCACAAGGATTTCTAATAAAATTTTAAGCGACGGCTCAGGCCTGAATTTTGGTTTTACAACATGACGGCGTCACGCTTTATTCCAGGATGGCGTCGCCCTTTGTTTTACACCAGACGACCAAGATCCATTCCAAGACGACGTCCTTAATAAAGCCAGACTGTGTCACACATCTCAACTGACGTCGTTCCAACGATGACTTGTCCATAACAAAACCAAAATGACGGCGACCATACGGCGTCACCATCAAAAGGCAACGTCGTCGCATGTGTAAATCTATATATAGACTTTGAATTTCCTGTATTTTAAGTGTAGTATTTTGGAGAGCAAACCCTAATTCGTTCATAGTCCGACTGGGCAGTATTTTAGGGTTCCAAACCCTTCTTTACACTCAAAGATAAGTTTGTTAATCCAATATGTCTCTATGTTTATCCTATGTTCAATTATTTGTCTGTGTTCATGCTTATCTATCATGCATAGCTCAATTATTATTGTGTTTGCTTAGATCTATGAAACCTAGTTGTTCATTATTATTAGGTTGTCTCTTATTTTAATTGGTAGACGCTGGAGTAAGGAAAACTAGCTTCTTCTTTAATTGTTGCGAGTTTGAACGTCCTAAATAGTAAAAATCTTGAGAGTGCACTTGAGCCATCGTTGTGTTTATTGTGTGAGTTGTAGCTTTAGGATAATAGAGTATTTGGGGGAGATACTACAGTATTTAGCAATTCCGGATAGTCTTAAAGGAGAGTTACAATTCATAGAACTAGGGAATTAGGCACCCCCTATGACTAACATGGAATACAACGCACCAATTAGAATGAGGATGTGACAATTCAACCGACCAATAAGAGATAACTAGGGATTAAGAAAATCTAAGTAAACACGCTTTTGATTATTATAAGAACACGACCACTCAATCCATAGCTTTTATCATTTTCATTAATTAATTAGTTTTTAGTTTAAATTATTAGTAGTTAAAATTAATAGAAGTACCACCCCCACTATTCAAACCCCAAGATTTTTACTTTTTTTCCTAAAAAATATAAAAAGCTAAAAAGAATCACCTTCAACATCACCTTCTCGTCATACATCTTTACTAGCATCTCTATTCATCTAGAGAACGATCAACCCCCGGGCTTACTCATACTACACTACAACGATTAGGTATACTTCCTAGTGGGTTGTAAAGCTTGCTCGTGGAAAAGGAAGTCTTTCGACCCCAAACCCGCTATCACACCACCACTCGTCCATCTCCGCTATCACCTCCGGCCGCTTCACCAAATCACGACCACCAACCACACGACGGTGAACCCACCATATACAAAATCAACTTTCGAACCCCATCATTGTTCAACCATTTTTCGAATCCACACTAACCCCGATTCACCACAGATCGACCATCAATATCCGACCAAATCTTTAACCCAAATCACCACCACCAAATTGCAACCTTCACCATCATCAATCCACCACTAAAACCCCCACCCTCGCCACCAGCGGTCCGCCACCAAACCCCAACCCCACCAACATCAGTCATCGCCACCATCACCACCATCAGTCCACCACTCCCATAAAAAACCAATACAAAAAACCCATTAAGAGAAGAAGGAAAAAAAAATCCACTAGATTTGGTTGATGGTTACTAGAAATATGGCACATTTGTAGGAAGTCTATTTATCTATGCAACTCCTCCAAACTGACATGTCTTGACAATTTCCATAAATTACGATGCCTCAAATTTTTGCCTGGTTTTCTAACCTCATAAGCCAGTTTGCAAGTCTAAGCATTTTTCATAAATTATGATGCCTTAAATTTATGTCGGTGTCGTGGATCTGAAAATGAAGAAAAGTTGTGAGGGTGGGGATCCGATCTGTGTATACATGTTTGAGAGAGAGAGGGGGTGTGACTGAGATTTATGTGAGAGAGAGAGAGAGAGAGAGGATATTTATGTGTGACAAAGTAAAAAAAATAATATAAAAGACTATATTACCCCTATGTGCTTTGCACATGAGGGATGTTTAACGATCAAAGCTGACGCCGTTTAGTCAAAGGACCACGAGTGTTAATAGTTTCAGAGTTGGTGACTCTAAGTGCAAAAAATAAGTCAAAAGGCCAAGAGTGAAAGTCAACGAAAACCACAAGGACCATCCGTGTAATTTACTCAAAAATATATACTCCCTCCGTCCCAAAATTATTGTCCCTTATCGACTTTTTTAGTCATAAAAGAAATACTTGAAAAATCAAACTTGGATATCTAATATGAGACGGAGGGAGTAATGGTTAAAGTTAAACAAGAAAAACTAGTCAAAGTAAAAGTGAACAATAAAAATATGAGACGGAAGAGTATATGATATTCTCCGAAAGTTAAATAAGGAAATGCCATTTGGAAAATATAAAAAGCCACGTATGAGATACAATATCCAATACAAGGAAAAAGAAAAACTAGTGGTCATTCAGTTTCAGTTTGTATCTCATCATCATTAACAGCCATGGCTCTTCTTTCATCTTTGCACCTTCGTCCTCACATTACATCTTCTTCAGATGCTTTATATTCTCACCATACAACAAGTACATAAATATAATGACACACGCATGCACACTTTTTTTCTTAACTTAATATGATGTATTGTTTCTTGTTATCTATAAACTTGCATTTGTTTTTCACAGGATTGAAGAAACCATGTTGTCAGAATGTTGTGTTTTGCAAGACAAATCAAGAAGATCAGGATTTAAGGTAACTTCACTGTCTATGTTTTTTTCTTGGATAATGTTTTGAATTTGGTTTGGAAAGTGACTACGTGATATGAAATAGCTAGAATAATTTGGTTAAATGTAAAAATAGTGATGCCTAAGATAGTGTTCACTGCTCAGGTGTGCTTTTGTCTTTGAAGTTTCAAAAAATAATGTTTTCGATATGTGTATTTGACAAATTATGATACTTATACTGTTAGCATATACAAAAGTTGTTAATGCAATGCCAAACGCCGCTTAAAACTTATAGAAAAAATAGTCACTTGTAACAAAGGGCAAGCAGGAGATTGTATATGGATGTGCTAATGGTGTTTGAAGTTGTGATGTTTGAGAAACTCTGATTTTACAAGGATTTATATGACAATAAGATTATCAAAATTGCTGCGAATACAGAATGTCAAACACACCCTTAATCAGTTAAGCACTTTCAAAACAGAATGCCAAACACACCCTCAGTTGGTAGGGGTGCGTACTTCCTTCAGCATTTTCTTGGCTTAACATGTCATGAACCTACAAGAAATGTCAATCGACCCACATGAATCAACTTTTTTTGTGCTTTATGAAATGAAAATTGCTGCCTTCAATTAAGCATTGATTTTATAGTTTTAGTAGGTATCTAATTATTGTTCTTGGACACTTTAATCCAGCCTAACTATCAACGATCAATCTCTGAAAATTCAAAGACGAGACCTTTTGTTACACACCGTATTAGGCTCATTATCTGTACCAGCAATCGTTCCGCTTGCATTTGCTGAAGAAGGTAACCTCGCATTGAATATCCCATTTATGTATGTTAATTAATACAAAATCATCAATCTCTTACCATTATTTCGCTTTGAGAGATATTTACGGTTTTGCTAGTTGCACCAGAGGGTTACCGAATATACACGGATGACGTGAATAAGTTCAAGATAACCATTCCTCAAGGTGAATGATAATTTTCATAATTTCTTTCATGATCTTTTTGTAAAGTTTTTTTCTCATCCTATTTATACATGACTCCCGTCCTGGTGGAAGGAAATATTACATGATGTACTTTTCATGCTTCTTGTTTGAATTGTGTATGGCATAGTGTGTGCATCATACGAAAAAGATGAATAGATATTAATGAGTATATTCAACTTGTAGATTGGCTAGTAGGAGGAGGAGAAGGCAATGGATTTAAGTCCGTTACTGCATTCTACCCTTCAGAAGCTTCTAATTCAAATGGTACATATTACTTCTTTCACTAGTCATCAATTACTTTTAAACTTTATTTCGAAATTTATAGACTTTCCGAATGTATCTCTTAGTGAGTCTGGTGATCACGGGGCTTGGTGCTGATTTCACTAAGCTTGAATCTTTTGGAAAGGTCGATGCTTTCGCAGAGAATCTGGTATGTTTATAATCTTATGAAGATGTTTGGGTGATAGGAAAAAAATGAATGCAGGCGGGAAAAAATTGTAGTAGAGTTTGGCGTGTAAGCATTTTTTAAATGAATTTTTCAATACTTTAAATATGATTACGAAAACCATATTAGTACCATACATGCTTAAAATATTTGAAAACACGATGTTAGGAAGTTATGTCCTTTAAAAATGCATTTTTGGGGTGACTTTCAACCCATTCCTTGTTAGATACTGTTACCCGTTAGAGATCAGGCATAATTCTGATCGGCTAACTCATAAGTAAAATAACTGAAATTGCGACATCCATTATTACTTTATTAGGTTAGTGGATTGGACAGAAGTTGGCAAAGACCCCCTGGTGTTTCAGCTAAACTCATTGACAGTAAAACTACTAAAGGTATATAATGTTTACATATTACTTTCAGGTTTTTTTATTACGAGTAATGAAATAACAGTAAATATTAAGAATAATTTGTACTTTCCACCTCTCTTTTAGTAATTTATAGTTTGTCACAGTAAAACATGAGGATAAAATGGTCTTTTTTGCAATAAACCAACGTTCCAAAACCATCAGAGATAACAACTCTGATATAAATTCCACGGGTGTTTGGATGAGTGTTTCAACTAAAGATGCAATAGACAGGTTTGAGCGTTTGAGTAAAAACTTATTATTAGGAATTTCCGTTTCTTAAGAAATTGTGAGAAAACTGATCATACATGTAAACTTATGTTCCTATCCCAATCTTAAGAAATATATTCTTGATGTATTTTCCTAACTGGCCAGGTATGTACTACTTAGAGTACACACTTAAGAATCCAGGGGAAAGTGAAAGACATTTGGTATCTGTTTTGGGCATAGCGAACAACGGTTGGTACAATAGATTGTATACTCTCACAGGACAGGTTTGTGATGCACTTTTAGTAACTATTTTATCAGTTTTAAGAGTTATTTTTTCGTTGAAATTTGAACACTGTGATTTTGTGTTTCTTGCAGTACCTAGATGACGAATCAGAAAAGTATCGTTCAAAAATTGAAAAGGTATGCCAAATGGATTTGAGGTTGTTGAGTCAGTTTAGAATGCTGGTGCCAAATGTGAATATCTTAAATTTGATACTTAGTTATAAATACTTTTTAACTAGTTTACAACACTTTCAGATTACAAATTTTTAGGGTCAATCATTTTATGTTTCCATTCTGTGGATCCCGTTTTAAGGTGTCTTAACCAAAACCCGACTCCTAAACTCTTAAGGTTTTTCAATTAACATAAACTTACTTGACAAATACTACAATTTAAAAGATTCTTGGTTTCAAATTTCTGGAAACCCAGTGATTTTGAGCCTGTAAAGCATTTGACATAAAAGTCGAAGTATTAAATCTTTCGACAGTAGGAATACTTTTGGTCTCTGTTTGAGGTGGCAATTCGACTCATTTACTTGTGAATTGAGTACCAAGTTCTCTGTTAGAGGTGGCAATTCGACTCATATACTTGTGAATGAGTCATTTTAGATATGTTTTATATCAAACACGTCGAATTGAAAAAGGCTTAAAAGGAAATAGTCAAATGGGTCATAATGAGAAATGCTATTTCCTCCTACACGTCCTCCTACTTATCCTCCTACCACTTAAACTAATCAACAAGTTAAATAATTTTTAAAATGGACAAAAAAGCATTTGTGGGTCATATGCATGAACAATCCATCACCACCTCTGAAATATAAAAGCATATAGATCTTGTTAATAGTTTAAACTTTAGAAACTTAAGTGATTTTCATGCTCACGTGCAGGCAGTTGCATCGTTCAAACTAGTATCATAAGCATAGTTGCGAGCTCAGTTTAAGCACTATCACAACCGACTGTAGATCCACAGGCCAGGTATGTTTCTTATAATCCTGCTACTTTCTTGACACATTAAAGGGCTAACTTAACTGACTATTGTAGGGACTCGTGTGCACCACATATGAGCACAACATGGACAGTTGCAGAAGGATTTTTGGGATGATAACGCACACCAGGAAACCCTTTTTTGTAATGTAAAAATAAGTTATTTGTAAAGCAATACATATCCAATATATTTGTGTAATAGTTAATGAGAAAGTTGTCGCAAGATAGGAAAAAAAAAATTAGATATCTCGAGTTTGTGAACAATTTCAGCTACAGAAGTTTCATTAATCTCAAATTTTGTTGCATTCCATCCAACTCTAACTGAAGCATGTAGCTTGATACCTAAAACCCTATCACAAATTGGAGATACAAATTTTCTAATGAGCATCAAGAACTATTATACAATTGAAGTGTCAACATTCAGCTTTGACTTTTTGTTCCATACTTTCATTCCTACTTGTTCCATCTTCTTTGTTAAACAAAAGCGATAGTTGATCAGCAAACAGCATATGCTGAATTTGTTTTACTTGTTGCCATTCTCTCTCCATTAGTAGTTCAAACTCCTCGAAATGAACAATCTTATCATGAATGTCCTTGGCCTATAAGACCCATATAACAAAGTATTAGTTTTATACTGAATATATAAAGTCAAATTTTTGGGGACCATGTTTACAAGAGAGATCCGTAATGAAACAGGCCATAGAAGATAATATTTGAACGTGTTCTGTTGTTTGAAACATAAAACCATTCACAAAACATAGATCTATAGTTACCTGCACTTCAGCAATGTCGGATATTGTTGTCTCCAACTCGTGCTCTTCCTTCTCAAGCTGTGACTTAGCCTCAAGATAAGCTCCTTCATATGAATTTGAGTTGCTCTTGTCACCATTAGTTGTTACAGAATCTGCATCAAAAAATATAACACCATGACTAAAATTGCAATTAAGATATATATAAAACCAACATTCTGCAAATGAAGATGACCTCTACTCCCTCCATTCCATTAAATTTGTTATTTTCTTTATTTTCAGTACTTTTCATGTTAAAATTTAGTTATCTGCTATATATCATCAAAAAAATAAACTGATGATAAATGTAGGTTCCTTGATTTGGTGTTTATTACATTATTGTTTTGGAAATTGCAGAATAGTAAAATAATATTCAAAAAATATATGCCATACAAGTTGGAATTTCATGGACCGAGTGAACAGCTTCTGTGGTCAAACTGGTGAACGTTTTCAGTTCAAAGTCAGCATAATTTATCACTAGTTTAAAATCAACAACTTGGCTACATGTATTGCTCTAATGTCATTAACTCCTACTTGTAATGGATTCTAAAAATGATTTGATGACTACAGAAATTTGCATAATTTCGACATGAGACAATAGATGCACAAGGTGCAATTCAAACATTGCAGAAGATGCTAATGAAGTGCATCAGAAAAGTTTAGTGAACCTGAGCTTAAGCCTATAAAACTATGCAAATTAGAAGAAAAGAGTACCATGATCTCTCGCATCACCACCAGAAGATACGAAAACGTCTTTACTCGTTTCGTTATTGACTTCTGTCAAAGCCTTTACAGCTGCTGAAGCAGCTTTTTCTGCAACCTCTACTCCAACCAATGTTGAGAGGAAAGCAACCTATTTAAGCCCAAGAAGATCAGATAAAAGTGTAACATCAATTTTAACGTCGATCCTAAAGGGGTTACGCATAAAGAAAATGAAAGAGGATTTAAAGGTGTTTGGAAGTGCAGTTTGAAAGTGATTATGTAAGATAGAAAAAATATTATATAATTTAGTTATAACAAAACACGGTGCTGAAGATAATGCTCAAATGTCATTTTGCCATTTAATGTTGTACAAAAAAAGTACACTTGTGTGTTTGCATAAAATAAGAATTTGTACTTATTTGTTCCTTCCATCTTAGTCACCATAGTCCTTGAAAAGGGGTTTCGAAATGATACCTTCCAGCCCCATTTGAGTCTTTTTGTATACAGAATACCCTTAAAACCGGGTTTCAAAATAATAATTCCGATATAGAAGTAAGAAAACTTATGTACAAAGTTATTAGATTTATATTATTGCTTACAAAATGACAAAATAGGAACACAAAACCATGTTTAATGACTCGATGTACAAAAAAAGTAGAATGACTAAAACTGGACAAATGAAAAAATATGTTGGTATTTTTGTAAATAACACTATTAAAAATTCTGATTATTTAAGGTAATAGTTGATAAAATAAGGACACGTACGTGACTTTACTCTACCATTTGATGATCACTTGTATTGCAACTAGTATCGAACAGATTATTTGACCTCTAACTACTCTAAAATCACATAACACTAGAAACTGACGATCATATAATTCCTTTCAAAATGTACATCCAGACACCCTTCTTATAGCAAATTAAGCACAAATGAAGAGCTTTGAAATATCTACCTGAGCCAATATGGGGTTGCTTGCATCATCGAATGGTGTGAGGCGCATCTTTTTGCTAGGAGGGAATTCATTATCAAGCTGATCTGAACCATTATGAAAATTTTCCTCAGGGTCAACTGAATCAGGAGGCCCAATATATTGCTCTCCAAAAGGAAGCTTAATAAAACGTTCTACACATTCTTTTTCACTTCTACCAACATGTTCAGACACTTTTTTCCAGTTATCACCATAGTGCGCAACCGCTTCTAAAAGGAGCAAGATTTGTTTCTCGGTCCAATCGATTTTTACCTTCTCAGTGATCTCAACACGTTTAAAATCTGACGTGTTAAAGTCTCGCGTAGTTCTAGCACCAAGATAGCACCTTGCACAAAAGGTTGTATCTTTCTGTAGAACAGAAAAAGATGTAAAATTTTGTTTTGGAAGCCAAGTATGTGGATACATAAAACAAGGATTAATGAGCAATACTACCTAGTACCTACTTTCAAACTGACCAATATTTTCCCAACATCAAAGAAAACGAAACAAACCTTTGGATGCACCTGTCAGAAGAATTACTTTGGGTGGATGGGGCCAAGGTCAAGTTGTCAACCCATTTACGTAAGAGTGGGCCAACTTGGTTTATTTTAATCATATGTTGACAGAATAGTTGTTCCTAAAAAACAACAAACAGAAATAGAAACCCCAAGGAGGTAGCCTGACGGTAAGGGCTTGGTAGTCTCCAAAGGAGATCTCAAGTTCTAACCCACATTGCTCAACTCCTTGGGGCAGAAACCATGGTAGTCGGCTCTTGTAGGGTGGTCTGTGGAGTCTGGGGTTTACGTACCAGATCACGAAAGGTGGCTCGGGTGTGGTTTCCCCAACAAAGAGCTTGGGTGGGGGTTACTCCAAAGTCATGATTGTTTGACATCAAATCAGTTTTCTAAGGTTTCCTTTTTAGCCTAAACAACTAGTTTGGATAAAAGGCTTTGTTCTTGTTGACACACGAAAGACACTTGTAAGAAAGTTTTCAAATATTCTTTGATCATCCACTAACTCGATGCATCTCAAGAATACCTATGTGGGGGATAGTTCTAGCCGTATGCACACATGAAACATGTGTATACACGCATGCATTTAGAAATACATACATATACATTTATAAACAAGACTACAGAGTGGTCTAGATGTGCTTATAACTATGGGTAATACGGCAATTCTGCAACTTCACTAATAATCAGGAAGTCCCAGTCATAGCCATAATCATAGTCGGTTACCCAAACACTCAAAAATTCAAAACCGATCATTGCAAATTTAAATTAAAAATACTAAAGCTTAAACGCACATCCAGACACCCCCCAAGTTGAATCTACTGCTAGGACATAAATTATCTTCATATTAATACAGTAACAACATAAACAGAAATATTTCATTCTAACCTTGATGTTAATATAGCAAGCATTTTCACAAAGCTTATTGCAACCACTACAATATATAGTCTTTGCAACACTAGCATCACCAGCCGCATTCGCTCCATTAGGATCACTACTGTTCTGCGGTGTGGCAGCTGCAGAAACGTTCTTACTCTCTTTATCTTCCCATTTCAACTGACCCTTTGTCACAGGTGAACCAAAGTAATTGATCAAACCCCATGCTTCCAAAAAATCAAAAACCTTCCGTACGGACCCCACATCTCCAATTATAGACTTTCTAGCCTCGGTGTATGTAATTTTTGGCGTAGGATTTTCTTTAGTCGGAGGGTTTACTTTCATACTGTCTCTGAACATTTTGATTATTGAGTTTCTGTAGTATTTATAAACCTTTGGGGTTTTAGACGGTGATTTCCCATCAAAAAATTCTGGGAGGATTCGTACCTCACATTCATGAATGTCGTCCCATGAAAACCAACCTATACAAAGATTGTATGTACAACAATATTAGACAGCTAATCGCTAGAAATCATCTCACAGATGGTTAGTCATCTATCTGGTAAGTGATTGCATATTTTCTAACATAACGGGTAACAAAATAATAGACTGATAGAAACCGACCTTAGAAATCTTCTCAAAACGCACAACACAATGAATAAAAAAATAGCAAGTTAATCAAAGTTGACAATGAAACCCAACGTAACACATTTCCCTTTACTAAAAATAGTTGCAATTTGATTTTGAATTTTTATTTCAGATTTGAAGTCAAACAAGCTCTCTTTGAATTGCTCTTTTGAAGGAGCGATTAGCATCTCTTACAAACTAAGCTACAAAAAGTACCCTAATAGTGATATTCGAAAAAAAAACGAAATAACCCTAGCTTCATGATGCGCAAGCATTGATCAACTTTCTAGCAATCAAACTAAAACCACCAAACACCGCAAACATCATTTAACCATGAAAAAAACCTAGAATCATATATCTACCAACATTATTATAACTAGCAACAACATCTCAATTTTTATATTCAAACGTCCATCACCTCACTA
The DNA here is from genome assembly GCA_022545495.1 of Chrysanthemum lavandulifolium. Lineage (NCBI taxonomy): Eukaryota > Viridiplantae > Streptophyta > Magnoliopsida > Asterales > Asteraceae > Chrysanthemum > Chrysanthemum lavandulifolium. Next base: position 66,776,165 of record CM040244.1, on the reverse strand, counting down.
ACATTCAAATTCATATCAAGAAGCGCCACAAACACAATCCACCTTCCAAAGCACTATAACAAGAATTATTCACAAAATAGCAACTTTTTATCTTTACATTAAAAGACGGTTTTGCATCCGGGCCATCTTATAACCAAAACTCACGAGCCTTTCAAAAATGATATCTTTTACATAAAAATGATAACTCTGCGTATAAAATGCCTAACTAAAACAATAAAAGTTAAATAAATCTTGTAACGACTAGTATGCAAAGAACAAAAAGTACAACAACTAAAACGACACAAATAAATAAATAAATAAATAAACACATTTCCATATGCAAATAACGCTAATTACAATTCACTATATCAACGAACACAACTAACACAATAACAAGTTCAATGTAAAAATATTAACTTCGCTCATAATAACGTTCAATATATACAAATTATCAACCTTTATATAAACAAAAACTTAAGGGGTGTTTGTTTAAGCTTATTTGTGGGTTTACGAGCTTATTTGATTTCGGTTTAGATTTCATAAGCCTGAATTTTCCGGCTTATTTTGACACATACGGGGTTCTATCAGCTTATTACATCATAATAAGCTTATATAAGTCTCAAAATAAGCCAAAAATTATGGGTTTATGAAACATAAGCCGAGAACAGATAAGCTCATAAGCCCACAAATAAATGTTAAAACTTTATATATATATTTATAAAAAAAAAAAAAAAAAAAAAAAAAAGGTGGCCCTAATTAATTATAATGAAGAAAAGATGTGTCTTACTTGAATAGCTAGGAACAAGTATGACATCAGACTCCAGTAGCGCGTTAACCTCACGCGCCCGTGAGTTTCCTGGCGAAGGTGTGGTGATGGATTTGGTAGGTGCGGGCTGAGTTGTGGAGGTGATTGATTTGGTGGGTTGGGGTTGAGTTGTGGTGGTGGTGGTGTTGCCGGAGTTTGTTGCCATTGGTCGGAGACACGGCGGAGATGGGTTAGTTTGGTTGTTGTTACGGTTGGATGTTGTTGATGATGTGGTCGGTTTTTAGATATTTGGGGGTGTTTGGATTAAACCAGTATTTTTCTACTGTATTAGTTATTTATTTATTTTTATTTTTTCTATTAAATCATAAACAAACCGTTTTCATATTACATAATAATTTATTTTGTTTTTTATATTTGACTAAAATACACCGTTGGTCCCTAAACTTGTATCGGAGGATCGCGATGGGACGAACCTCGCCTTTTCATCGCTACTGGTCCAAACAAGTGGCCAATTAAACGCTGGATTCGTCCTCGACCAATCACCGTCGTTGTCAACGTTATGTTCTTGAGGGCAAACCGTCTTTAAGCAGTAGCGACTAAATAAAACCGTTATCACGATGTATGTAGCTAGTATATGTGTGTAAAAGGTTTGGTCTACATTTATCACCCATCCCTAAACTATCCTTCAAAACCCGTCTTCTTCAAAGCGATAATTGTTTCAGATGATGCGTTCTTTGGTGTGGTAAGCAAGCTATTATTCGCACATCGTGGACCTCTGCCAACCAGGCGTCGATTTTTGCTTGTCTGTTCAAGTAAGTGCGTCTTAATATTTCTTGTGAAAGTTTCTAACAATGGTGGTTGTTTAATGATTTCATAATCATCAATAGGGGTCTTTGTCGATGGATAAGATGGTATGATCACGAAATATGTGCTCGTTCAAGAATGATCATACCAGACTTTTGAGGAGAAATGAGCTTGAGGCAAGATTAGTAGTCTGCTTCGCGATGTGTGGAAGTGGAAGATTTATCTGGTCTAAGTTGGATGTTGTTCTTCATTGTTTATGCATTGGGATAACTTTTAACCTTTTATGTAATGAGGCTAGTTGGTTAATGTTCTGTATCTTCAATTGTAGTAACCTTGTTATGAAGTATTCAGTTTTGTTTGTTTCTGATTTTCTATGCCTTATGGGTATGCAGATGGTTAGCAATTTGTTTAGGGTTGACTTTTAAATGTCAACATTCTTATGATGTTCTATTTTAGCTTTGGTTACTTTTGACGCAAACTATTCACACATCAAGCTTATTATCAATCTCAAAAAATACACAATAATGACATGGTTCCATAGTTAATGCAAATGGATATAATTCCAGCTGCATAAAATTGCATACTTTTCAAAGCATGAGAGCTACGATTACACACATATATGTTTTTAGATTACATAACTTGTCCATAGAAAATAAACTAGTAAACTAGATGAAACATTGTCTAGATAATTAGCATATGATTTGACCTATGGTGAGGCCATCATTCTTTCCGGTCGACTGCTTCCTAGTCATTCTTCGTGTAGCATGTTGGGTTGAAGCGAAACGCTTGAACATCACTTGACTGAATCTGAAAATCAGACTGGGATTGTGACAGGGATGCATCATGTATGATGGGATCTTCAGTTGTTGGCTCTTGATTTGTAGATTGAATACCACTTCCTTGAACTCGCACTAACGGCTTTCTCAACAACACTTGTACCTTGACTTCTTTATCTGTTGCTACCTTTTACCTTTATGATGTCTTTTTTTCCTGCAGCTTTAGTAGGCACCTTTTGACATTTACCTTATTGGCGGTTCCACTATGTTGAGCTCCACCATACCCTAGGCATGTTGCAGGTTATGTCCAAGAATGCCACAAATACTACACCGACACTCTTCCAAGCCCTTGACGACTACCATCCTTCACAATCTCTTGATTTCGTGAGCTATCCTAACTCTTTTCTACCTCTTGCGGCGGGTTTGTTTCGATTCGATTGGAACAATTGTTGTTGGCATAGTTGATTTTTCCCAATGTTATTTTGCTAGTTATAAATTTGGACATGGTGTTTGTAGGTAGCCTCCCAGTGAGAAGATAGTAACAAGGATGAGCCCATGTTTCTCTGACTCAGACTTGTTGGCCATTTAAAGCCATATTCAATTGGTAGCAACAACATGTTTACATGGTAAACCTGTTATCTCCCACCTTCTGCAAGTACAAGTCTTGTGTACAACATTAACTACACATTGGTCACCCCATGGTCCACTAACACGAAACTTAGATCCCCATTCCATAACACATTATACTATGACCTCTTTCTTAATAGCCTCTAGCATGTGTTGTGCAGTTGGTGTTAGTGGCCCATCACTCTTCTCAATCACCATAAGAACATGCATTATCCTCTTGAAACAATATTCCTGATGTATTCTAAGGTCAGAATAATAGGTTTGCTTAACCTCTTTAATTTTCTCATGAAACACTTGACACATGTTATTAAGTAACACATCGAGTAGCTCTCCTAAAGATGAAAAGTAATAAACATGTATTAATTATAACTGCTTATCTGCATTTATGAATACAAAGTAAGTGGCCGATAGATGACTTACATGAAAAATGTGACCTTGACCAATGAATCGGTGGTATCTTACTTAACCAATCATGGGCTGGTTGATTAAGTTTCTTGAGATCGACCATAGCTTTGAAACTGCACAACGATTGAGGCATTGCACATTTCCACAGATGGTCTTTATTGGCCTACCTTTCCATTGCAATTTCATTTTGTCATGTATGCTTTTAATACTGAATATGTGTTCTGCACTTTCAAAACTTCTACATGACTCTACTTATATCCCTGCATAAAATCAAATATCTTTCTTGTCTGCTTCAAAAGAGTGACACTTAAATTCATGAGCAGTAAGAGAGTACCTTATTCATGTCGATAATAAAAGTGATGCTTGAAATTGGCCCAAGTGCTAAATCATCGGATAAACAATGAAGAAACCAAGTCCATGATCCTATGTTATCTCGAATCAACAAAAGCATAAGCGAAGGGTATATACCATTGTTGCTATCAATTCCACAAATGTCATAAGTTGACCATTGAAAGGACCACGAATTGGAAGCGACCACCCCAACAACGATCTCCACAATCTTTAAATCCTTGCTTGATGCACCTAAACAAACATACACTCTCTTGAATTCTCGGTTGGAAGAGACTCATCCGGAGGTCGTTCCACATTCATCTCCACCGTCGTATTAGGGTTTGTCTTACGCAACTCTTGAACATAATCTCTCAACATGGTAAATTGTAGCTTGAATTGACCCCGATGGTGTTATTGCTAGGTTTTGGCCCTTAAACCTTCGCAGGGACACTTGAAGGTCGTATTGGTTGGTAAGTTGATTATGCACCGACACTGACGGGAAGCTCGGATTTGTTTCAACTTGTCTTTGTAATTTTCATGAGATATAGCGAAGGTCAAAGCTCGACTTCCTTGATTGCAAACAAGTGTGTTGCTCATTATATGTTTTGACCGACCGGATACATGTCTCACCATTCCGCCGACAAACAATAGCCATGGGCGGTATTTGTGAAGGGTCCTTTTTGGCGAAAGCAATCCTCTTATACCCTTCGCTTAATGGACTTCTAGATGGGCCAATATCCGGTCAGGACCTTCATTTGGGCTGGCTCGGAACACAACCCCTACACGACCCTTATTCTTGTTTTGTCATTCTTCAAAAAACAACTCCTCCTAGTTTCTATTGAATGCTCTCTTACTAGGTTTTTACTTCCCTGCGGTACCAAACTCGACCGGTATAGAAAAAAGTGGTATAGACGCCATTAGCAAAGTGTGTGTGTTGAAACTAACATGGTCAATGAAAATACTTCATCAACCATCACGGTAAATCATTTACCAACGCTCATCATCACTTATATTACATGTTATTCCTTCTTCACCTAAATCATTACTCGACCTACTTGTAGCATACCAAGTCGCATCATTCTCTTGACAAGTGTTATCTTGATTTGGTTCAATTGCATTGCAAATTCACTAGTGTCACTCGCTTGTAATGACTAAGATCAACAACGGATCCTCTTCCATATTATCTGAGTCGGTTGAAACGAGTTACATCCACATCGGGCTCCTCAAACCGTTATTCACATCAACCAAAGGTGCGCTAGTTTGTGTAATTGCTTCTCCGTGTCAATTGAAACAGTTAACCTCAAAATTTTCGGGCTCCTCAAAGGTGTTATTGACATCAACTAGTGTTGTTCCACCGTTGTCAAAGTCCTTCCTGAATAACTCTAAGCAGTTAACCTCAACATTATCGGGCTCCTTTAGAGCATTGTCCTCATCAATAACTACTAAAGCACGCTCCTTTGTTTTGAACAGGTTGGCTAGCAAATGAGCGATCTAAGGTGGAAAAGAGTGGCTCAATGTTTGGCAAATTGCTAGCTTCACCAATATCATTGGCGTCCACGAGCAATTGTGTAAGTTGGATAAACGGATCTAGGGAAGGTTCATTATCTATATCATCTAACACCAACCGTCTACAACAGGATTGAATAGCCGCAGTAGCAACTTTTCTCCTATCTTCATCCATCTCCCAAAACACAGTCTTAATTGATTGTGGGGACATTTCAGAAAATTCTAATCTAGTCTTACCTATTTCAACATACACGTCTATCAACTTATGATGTATGACAACATCTTTCAACAAGTCTAGATTAGCAGGTTCACGCAAAGAAAACAAACCGTCGTCTAATGTACAACCAGGCTTAACAAAGTAGAAATAATTGGTTATGATGTGCTACGATGGTGCAAGTTTTAAAAAGTTTATAAACACGATTTAACTCGTCTAACCTATTAACACATACGAGCAAGTATACTCGTCCGATAATAGCAAAGTTTGGTAAGTCGAGATCGTCCCAAGGGATTTTGGGTGTATGAAATTGATTTGTTTGAAAAGATTCCAACAAGAAAGCTTGTCAAGGCTTCCTCAAATAATTATGTTCTAGTGAAATTCAATAAGAAATATATATATACTTGTGTGTAGTCTATAATCAATCATAAATAGTATTCATGAAGGTTTGGTGTATACTCTTAATATGATGCACAAATCATAAGCAAATGATTCCCCAACCATGGTATGTGTTTGTAAAAATCATTCTAAGAACAAAACATTTAGGTAATCCTTTGGTCCTTATCCCAATGATTATCCTATAGAAATTCCATTTGTTTGCAACATGTTCTTATTAAATTTGTTCTTACGAATCTTTCGACCCTTCGTGATGAAAATGTTCCTAGTCTTGTTTTAATAAGCAAACATGGTGGTTGTCAATCACCATATCCCCATACTAGTTTGTCACTTCACTTTTGGAATAAAACACAAGAGAAATCCTTTCGGTCCTTTTTCTTAAAACATGTTTTATCAACAAATCAAACCAAGACTAGTATTTTTCCAACAAACTCATTTAAACAAGATCATATGTACATGCATCACATTTGAGAACACTAATATGATTAACTACATCCCAACACACAAGTATATCCCAAAACTACTCCATGATAATAATAATAATAACTAAACACAAATAGTAACAAAGTAATTCCAACAATTCAAGAGAATAGAATTCCATAACAAAGTTCATAGAATACCTAAACTTTTGTGATTACAAGAATTAGAATTAGTGGATTGTAGCAACCACGCCTCAATCACCTAGATTCACCGTACAACTCAAACTACCAAAACTATGGATGAGAATTGTTCCTCCTTGCTCTGGACGTTTTCGAGAAGAACTAAGCTTTTGGGCTAAATAATATGGTTGGTATTAGTTTTGGTGTAAACTAATACAATTTTGGTTGTGTCACACCTAGTATACTAGGACTAGGTTCTTTATATAGCCAAATGTGCTTGCTCAACTCTCCAAAACGTTCCCAACAAGTAAATGTCAAGAAATGATCGGACTCCAATGATTATGGGAGTTAAGGCAACAATAAATGCAACATTGTGTAATCTGCGTGAGAAACCGGATCGGTTTCTACTACAACCGAATCGGTTGTATTTTGACCATTCGCCCACCGGATCCGGTTCACGGGTTGTGACCGATCGGTTGGGTTTGTCTTCATTTTGACTTTTTGTTGACTTTTCTCCTATGCGCTTCATTCTTTGCTCTCGCTGATGATTTCCAAGGCAAAACTTGATCTTTCCTTGCCGTAGATACTTAGAAATCATTGCGTTTCTTAATCATTGAATCCAAAAGCTTCCTAGCTCGACTTCCTTCCTCGAGAATCTTCCAAATGTGCATAAAAACTTCATTTCTTCATTATTCGTGATACCTGGCTACATATACATACACAATCGCATCTTTGCACTTTTGCAATGATTATGAGTAAATATAGCCGATTATCATGCACAAAACTAACAATAACGCTACTAAAAACATGTTCATTTTAGGCGTTATCAAATTCCCCCACACTTAAGCTCTACTCGCCCTCGAGTAGGTCTAACATTTGCAAAGATTGATTTCAATGGTATTTGACACCATGGTTCTAAAAATGTAACAATTATCCCAAAAGAGATAATCATCGGCTTGCTTATAATATGTGAAAATTTTAAAAATGAACCAAATACTTTAGATAACATAACTAGAACACCTCACGAATGATTTAGAAAAATCACTCAACTCTCATATATTGGTGGGCATATGTAAATCACTCAATGCCTAGTCATGATCAATGCTTTTTACCATAAGCTTGTACAAGTATCAAAACAAAGAAAATAAATTCATCAAAGAGGGCTTTTATTCGGGTTATAACGTTAAGGCTAAGGGTTCATAAAAGGTATGGATAAGGCATGGGATAGTTTATGAAATTGGTGTTAAAATAAAAATAAAATCAAGTCTAAACCTCCATGTTGCTAGCCATCATACAAACCACAATCCCGAAAATGATTATTTCACCTCTTCTCATATCGATCTCCAAATACATATATCACGTCTTAGCACATTGGCTAATCGATATCTCAAACATACTTCATCTTCCTTCATCTTCATAATAATATAGCACATTGGCTATAACCATTTTTTTCAAAGTTCCCCCACACTTAGTGTAAGCATACACCAAAAAAATCGAGAAAGACGTCTCTTTCATCCAAGATGGAGAATGGTACACACTATAAACAAAGTGTAGCTTCTTCATAATCATCAAAAACAATCCAATCATTCCAAACAACTAGCAACAAACCAATAGACTTGATAAGGGTTGGCTAAAGCTTGAAAGTGTAAAATATTTTTGTAATTTTCTGAATGTAACAAAACGAAAAGATTGGCTCGGAAGGGTGTACTAAGGGTATCTAGTGCTAAAGATGAGCACTAACAAATGGGTCCATATGGGTGGTTAACTAACCGATGTGGTTAGCTAATATATCATTAGATGTAAAATGGAAGGCCATTTGGGTTAAATCCTAAGGTGCCTCTTATCATTTGAACATATTTAGACCACTCGAAAGTGATTTTAACCGTAATGCATAACTAGTACAAGTTCTAGAATCGACATAATCACCGGCACACTCATAGCAAATATAAAACAAAATATGTGTTTTATACAAAAAGAAACCTCACAAATGTGTGGAAAAAGGCTATTATGCATGCTAGAAAATGCTATCGAATCCAAAATGAATTACTTCCGTAATTTGGTTCAAATCCAAAAATTTTCAAAATCCTCATTTTACCATTGAAATTCCAAGTTATATATTTAAATATCAATAATGCGTGAAAACAACTAGACCATCAAGGCGAATTTCTTCTAATCACTTGCATCCAAAAGTTATCTAAAAAATAAAAAAATGCGCATCATTTTCCTATTTTCTTCCTCCCCATACTTAAGTTTTGCATTGTCCTCAATGTAATGAAAATGAACTTCAAAGTAAAGAAAATGGGAAAAGAAATAGTTAAAAGATACCACGGGATAGAATATGCAATATGCATATTGGGTCATAAGAAAGCATGTGAGTTATCCAACTCCAAATATTTGACCATCAATAAGCTTCCAACACATCCATCCCGCAAACAAAAAGCGCAACACGCAATACACAAAACAAACAAATGCAACTAAAAACTAGATAAAACCAAGCAAAACATGTTAATCATCCTAAAAGATAGAAATAATATTGTTTAACACATCATAACCCATTGTCTTTGAAACCATAATTCACGAATGATCCACGATCACTCTTCATCCTCGCTCATGTCATCTCCTTCTTCATCATCATACTCATCATCATCACTTTCGGTTACGTAGTTTTCGTCCACAATCTCTGAACGAACTCTCCTCTTCTTCTTCTTTCCTCCAACTCCGATGATGATCCTCCAACATCGTGGCTTGCTCCACCAACTTCGTGTCGACCATATGGGGTCTTGGATCGGAAATGGTGCGTACCCAGGATATGGATACGGATAGGGTCCAGGATAAGAAGTGTAAGGAAAAGGATATGGTGGAACATTGGGTGGATTGTAGGGTGGCAACTCATAATTGGCTTCACGAGCCATGTTTTGAAAGATAGGCATGGAATAATCATTGATGTAGTTGTTTCTCAACATCATCGAGTCTCTCCATACATCCCTACATTGAATCTCATCTAAATGTTGGTTCCACTCTCCCCAACCTGAATCAAAACTACTGGACGTACCCATTTGCACGTTCTCCATTGGTATACTCCCTTGCTGTTGTGGTGGTTGTTGTTGTTGTCTTGGTTCAATCCATAACCCTAAGGTTTTCAATCTCCTATTCAAAGCATTACCAAAACCTTGTGCAGTCCACGTATCACTATACTTTGGCTCTCCACACTTAGCCAATTCCTCATCAACATAATACCCAAGATTCTTCGCCAATTTTGTCACAAAATGTCCTCCACAAATGTTACTGTTGCTCTTGATTCCCGGGGCTCTCCTAGACAAATATTCGGCTATCTGCCAAACTGCATTACCGTCCTTAGTTTCCTCCAGCAACTTCATAACCCATAAGTCCGGTTTTTGACATTTGTCCCTGCTTCCAAATCTATTAAATGGCCCGGTCACTATCAACTTGTGAAGTATCCTCATCAACGGATTCCTGATGGTTGAGGCATTCCTCCTAGCGCAGGAAGGATCTCCCACTTGATTCCAATAAGCGGGAATACTAGGATAGTCTTTTCAAACCTCAAAGTCTAGAAAAGTGAGCTTCAAATAATCGATGATTAACCTCATGTGGCTCATACAAACCAAGAGCCACGCCAAAAGTCGGCAAAGTGTAAGCATGATCCCTACCACAAAGCCTAAACCAAACACAAATTTCCTTCATCAAGTTCGAACATCCACCTTTCTTTCAAAATACATGGTTGAAAAGAACTCCATACACCATTCTCGATAGACTTCTTTATTGACGCTAAATGCTATTTCCCATGACAAATCATTGAACGAATCTCCATCCCTTGGATATACATAAGATGTTCGCATCATTCCTCTTAACTCATCTTCACAATCACATTCCTTAAATAAATCCCAATCGATCACCCTCGGAACCAAACATGTCCTATGTTGAAATTTTGACAACCTTTCCCGAAAAGCATGTTTCTCCCCGTCGGTGAGATTTTTGAACTTTAAATTAGCATTTGCCTCCGTCTTCACACTATACTTAACCTTCTTCTTCTCGTTCCTTTGACAAAACTTTGTAACAAGCGGGTTCATAGGAATTGCCTCCTCGCTCGAGCTACCTACAATAATTCTCTGTAGAAATCACAAATAAAAGACCATATGAGAGTGTTAGAACAAACAAGAAGGTTCAAGGAACCTCCTAAGATCCATTTCAAAATTTCAAAAATTTAAACACAGAAACCGTAACCGGATTCGGTTCGTGAGAAACCGAATCGGTTACTCAATGACCAAAATCCAACCGTTCGGTTGCAATGCGCAACCGAATCGGTTATGCAGCTTGCATAAGGCTTTTGCCTCTAAAAACTCTTCTACACTCGAGTTTTCTAAGTCCAAACCACTCCTAGATCGCATTCTATCATCCTCAATGATTTCCACATCCTTGAATTACTCTAAACTCGCTTTTCAAATCATCAAACATCATTCATCACCATCTTAGAACTCAACTTGATAAGCCTATATCCTTCAATCATTAGTCCTAATCAATAATGTGGCATCTATCACTCCTAAAAACGCATCATCTATCATAAGGAATCACCAATTGCAACTTATCTTGATTCAAAAGCACAACCCAATTAAATCCGAAAATTCAATCATCTATTATTCATCCTATGTTGAATCAATCAATCCAATTCTTCTTGCAATGCACTCCTATATCAATTACCCACTCAATCTTAAAATATTACAACTTAATTGAATTATAACAAAACCCCAAATTGGTGACCTAATATCCAATTCGAATCAAATGCTCTAATAAAACCTTAATTGAGTTAATTGATTGTAGATGCTTACTTGTTTGGGTGCCATGATGTTTTCCTACAACTTAAACAACCTTCAATCGCCTTCTCTTGGGCGAATTTTGCAAAACCCACTGGAGAATTAGTGTGTGTGTTTTTTTTTTTTTTGAAAATGAAATTTTTTTTTTATACTCAATTGCAACCGGTTCGATCAAGGACACAACCGTTTCGGTTTGCATTTCGCCAAATTTTGCATTTTTACATGTTACTTAGGCATTTACCTTCCAAGCAACAATTTTTACTCAAAAATCCTGCTAAAGATTCACACAACATTCACCCACCATATGAAATTTTGAACAATCATCCAATCTAAAATCTCAACTCATCATACTAATGAACTAAACCAAAATTCAACTCAAAACTCATAGTTATAATGCATTAACCAAATCACATCAATCATAAAAATAAAATGAAAAATTAAATAAGAAACAAAAATCCTAAATGCATCAAATCAAAAAGAAATAGTTCATGAAATTCAAGCAATAATTGCTTGTTTATTACGGCCTCTTGTCTTCTCCTCAAAATTCCTCAAAATACTCTTGTCTTAGAATGTCCTCGCTTTGAAATTTTCCGGTCAACTCACGGAACGTTTCAAAAGTTTTGAATTTTCTCATGAATCTTCGTCCGTCCGGACATAGTATATCGAACTTAACATGCCATGCTCCATCTCCGGTTTGTCTCTTGTAAGTCCCCGACCCTTGGTCTCCACTCAAATTCTTAAGTTGCACCGTAAAGAACCTAAAAAGTCGGTCAACTTTTGTAAACTAGTATGTTTTTGAATGGGTTATAGAAAGCTTCTACCGCTAACGCACGTTCCATTTCGTCCTCTATATCAAAATAAGGTGGAGCTAACGGTCCGTACATTGGGTTACCTTGGACATCACGTCCCACTTCAAAACATGTTAAATCCTCATCTGCTTCCATCAACTCTAACTCCTCCATAAATTCCAAAGTTGGTCCTCTTGGTTTTGGGTAGTATGTTTGCCTCGAAATCCCATCATCAATAGTCAATGTGCCTCTTCCCATGTCTATAATCGCACCACAAGTTCGTAAGAATGGTCTCCCCAATAGTAGTGGTAAACTCTTGTCCACCGAAATATCTAGGACAAGGAAATCTGCCAAATACGGTTGATATCCAATTTGCACTCTCACATTCTTCACCTCTCCCATTGCCTTCGCTTGAGAGTTATCCGCCATAGTAAGCTTCGAATGATTAGGTTGCGGATTACTTAGTCCCAAAGTTTTAAACAATGGATACGGCATCACATTAACACTCGACCCCGTATCGGCTAAAGCATAAACAGGTGTAGTCCCATTCACTTTGATCGGCAACACAAAATTACCTGGATCCTTTTCTTTCCTTGGCATGCCTCTAAACAAAATTTGATCTCGCTCCTCCTCCGTGAGATTCTTTTCTTCCAACCTAGCCCTTGCTAGCATCAATGCATCCAACTTCTTACGGTAAAGCACATAATCTTGGAGTACTTCTATCACGGTTTCTTTTCATTAAGCTCAAGAAACTTTTGTTCTAGGTTCTCTAAAATAGCTTCTTTTGTTTGTCGGTTAAGGGTTTGAAAGTAGTAGTCGGTGATGATGGTGTGGAGTCATTTTGGTGGTGGAGGTTGTTGTTGGGGTTAGTTTGTTTGATGTCGGTTTCTTCCGATTTGCCTTTCCCATCTTAACTACTTCCACCTCTTTCTCTTCCATGTTTGCACAAACTTCCACTAGCATCTCGTTTACTCCTTTTCCTTCTTCCAAATCAGTTATATTAATCCTTATTTCTCCCATTGCAAAATCCACTTGACACTTGGTCGTGACAAGAAAATCTCGACCAAAACACACATTAGGTTCATCCGCATTCCCTTCTTCTAACACAACAAAATCAGTTTCAAAAATGTGTCCATGAATATTGACCTTCAGATTTTTGACCATCCTTCTTCCATATGCTTCATAGTCCAATCGTACATGACCAATTTCGTCAAGAACCTTCTCCAAAATATAGTTTTCTCCATAAGCCATATTAAGCTGCGCGTCCCAAGCACTTATTCCTTCCACACTGCAAGGCGTTCCAAACCTCATTAGCGGTGAATCATACACCGTTAAAGGTGCTTGTGTGAACACTACGACTCTTCCCTTCTTGGGTAGTTGAACCTTATTTTCACCAGTTTCCTCCATATTACCCGTATCAATTCCCAATTCTTTCTTACTTTCTTCCAAGATACCTCCAATCTTTTCCAATGAACTTCCGGTATCCTTGAACATTTCATCCAAAGTACGAAGGTATTCCGAGATTCCACTCAAACTATCCATATTACTAGACAACTTGACAAAGCAAAACAAAACAAAATCCGAATTATTAGCGTTAGAGTTAGTAAAAACAAGAACAAACTATAGAAACATAGACTAAACAATGTAAGACACTTAACAAAACTAAAAACACAAGTTAAAACTCAAGACCTAAAAATAATAAAAATCAACACAGAAACACCAACCGGATTCGGTTGGCTCACCAACCGAATCGGTTAGTTGAAAATAATTTAGACAGAAACTCGAACCGGATCCGGTTGCGGCTTGCAACCGATCGGTTTGATCGGAAATATATATATATATATATATATATATATATATATATATATATTTTAAAAGTAAACGGAATTTAATGCAATTAAGGAATCATTAAGATGTACTAAACTCCAGTTAATAAAGAAAACTCTTCATAAACCAACAATTGAATAACATAATAAAACTCATTAAACTAAAACTAAATAAAACTACCAATTAAAATCTATCATTAAAATAATTAAACTTATAACTGAAAAATATTACTATCTAATCATTAACCATAAAAACTATAATTAACTAAAACTTAATTAACTAATAAATAACAAATGTAAAGAAAATGAAAATAAATCTAGGAAATAATTAAACTACAAGACATAATCTGCAAATAGAATCTAAAATTACCAGAATTACTCTAAGAACCATAAGACAAATAACTAAGAAGACTAGAACAATAAAATCGCAACTAAAATTACAGAAGGTCTAACGGATTCGGTTGGATAACCAACCGAATCGGTTAGTTTGTAACAAAAACTTTTTTTTTTTAAAAAAAAAAATTTATTCCAATACTATCAATTTTACAAAATCAAAGAAAATTAAAGAAAATCCCGCAACGCCAAAAACTTGATGTGCTACGATGGTGCAAGTTTTAAAAATTTATAAACACGATTTAACCGTCTAACCTATTAACACATACGAGCAAGTATACTCGTCCGTAATAGCAAAGTTTGGTAAGTCGAGATCGTCCCAAGGGATTTTGTGTATGAAATTGATTTGTTTGAAAAGATTCCAACAAGAAAGCTTGTCAAGGCTTCCTCAAATAATTATGTTCTAGTGAAATTCAATAAGAAATATATATATACTTGTGTGTAGTCTATAATCAATCATAAATAGTATTCATGAAGGTTTGGTGTATACTCTTAATATGATGCACAAATCATAAGCAAATGATTCCCCAACCATGGTATGTGTTTGTAAAAATCATTCTAAGAACAAAAACATTTAGGTAATCCTTTCGGTCCTTATCCCAATGATTATCCTATAGAAATTCCATTTGTTTGCAACATGTTCTTATTAAATTTGTTCTTACGAATCTTTCGACCCTTCGTGATGAAAATGTTCCTAGTCTTGTTTTAATAAGCAAACATGGTGGTTGTCAATCACCATATCCCCATACTAGTTTGTCACTTCACTTTTGGAATAAAACACAAGAGAAATCCTTTCGGTCCTTTTCTTAAAACATGTTTTATCAACAAATCAAACCAAGACTAGTATTTTCCAACAAACTCATTTAAACAAGATCATATGTACATGCATCACATTTTGAGAACACTAATATGATTAACTACATCCCAACACACAAGTATATCCCAAAACTACTCCATGATAATAATAATAATAACTAAACACAAATAGTAACAAAGTAATTCCAACAATTCAAGAGAATAGAATTCCATAACAAAGTTCATAGAATACCTAAACTTTTGTGATTACAAGAATTAGAATTCATGGATTGTAGCAACCACGCCTCCTCAATCACCTAGATTCACCGTACAACTCAAACTACCAAAACTATGGATGAGAATTGTTCCTCCTTGCTCTGGACGTTTTTCGGTAAGAACTAAGCTTTTGGGCTAAATAATATGGTTGGTATTAGTTTAGGTGTAAACTAATACAATTTTGGTTGTGTCACACCTAGTATACTAGGACTAGGTTCTTTATATAGCCAAATGTGCTTGCTCAACTCTCCAAAACGTTCCCAACAAGTAAATGTCAAGAAATGATCGGACTCAATGATTATGGGAGTTAAGGCAACAATAAATGCAACATTGTGTAATCTGCGACGTGAGAAACCGGATCGGTTTCTACTACAACCGAATCGGTTGTATTTTGACCATTCGCCCAGCCGGATCCGGTTACGGGTTGTGACCGATCGGCTGGGTTTGTGTTGTTTTAACTTTTTGTTGACTTTTCTCCTATGCGCTTCATTCTTTGCTCTCGCTGATGATTTCCAAGGCAAAACTTGATCTTTCCTTGCCGTAGATACTTAGAAATCATTGCGTTTCTTAATCATTGAATCCAAAAGCTTCCTAGCTCGACTTCCTTCCTCGAGAATCTTCCAAATGTGCATAAAAACTTCATTTCTTCATTATTCGTGATACCTGGCTACATATACATACACAATACGCATCTTTGCACTTTTGCAACAGTTATGAGTAAATATAGCCGATTATCATGCACAAAACTAACAATAACGCTACTAAAAACATGTTCATTTTAGGCGTTATCAATATGGTGCAAAAGCAGGGTTTTTAGTTAGGAAATCATGTAAGAAAATATTGAGGAACGGAACTGTGAAATAAAAGTATCTAGTGTGCAATAGGGAAGGTTATCCTAAAGAAATACGTGTAGGCACAGTATTTTTAGAGAACAACGACAAACAGAAGAGAAGTTCAAACGTCCATATCACATATTGCAAAGCACGTGTTATGTTTGATTTTGATTCCTGGTACTACAAAGTATAAACTGACTGTTTTTTATCTATACATAATCACGAGTTTGAACATAAAGAGTGCAAGAACTTGTAAAAGACCGAGAGACAGTTAACCTAACTTGAACAAGTATTTGTTGTTAAAGTAGCTAACGTAAATATATGTGCAACAAGAGCTCATCACCTGTTAACCGGTACCAAGGGTTCGTATTTGCTTGTTCATGGTACTACAAATGATTTCAAGAACTTTTTTAGAAATGTAACTTGCTATATAGGTGACACTGATGCACATATGCTTATAACTAATATGGAAAATAGAAAGAAGTTTGTGTCAGACTTTTATTTTGATTATTCGGTTGACGATGTTGAGCTTTCTGCAACTTTTTGGGTTGATGAAGTTCAAAAAGAAACTATGGAGAATTCTGTGATATTGTCTCTTTTGATGCTAATTTCAAAACAAATAACTACGTATCCAAATTAAGAGGGTGTTTTTTTAAGCTTATATGTGGGCTTATGAGCTTATTTGATTTCGGCTTATATTTCATAAGCCATAACTTTCCGGCTTATTTTGAGACTTATGGGCTTTATAAGTTTATCATATCATAATAAACTTGTATAAGCCCACAAGTCTCAAAATAATCCGGGAAATTGGGGCTTATGAAATACAAGCCAAAACACAAATAAGCTCATAAGCCACATATAAACAAACACCCCCTAAATATCAAATTTGATACTATGACGCACGTTTTATGCTCTTGTGTGTTAATCTAAGTATTTTTTTTTCAGGTACAAAATGGTGTTTGTGCCTTTCACATCCATATACAATCATAGGAAATGTGTTACGGTCGTTTCAGGTTTGCTCAAGAATGAAACTGCACAATTATACGGATGGTTACTGAAAGCATTCATAAAAGCTTTTGGCAAAGCATCTAATATTGTTGTAACTGATCAAGATGGATCAATGAGAAATGCTATTGGAGTTGAATTCATTGGTTTGAAGCATAAGCTCTTCATGTGGCATATTACACAAAATCTTCCCAGAAAGGTATTATCTATCCTAACTAATTTTTTTCGATTCATCACATGTGATAATTCATCAGTTAACTTATTTTACTATTTCGTCCTTAAAAACATTTGTAATATCACATGTGATATCTTAGATTTTTTTTCTCGTGCATAAGTGTTCAAAAATCTATGATGAAACTAACTTTAAAAAGAAACTCAACCAATTTTTTTGTAATATGTATATTGGTCCTTCGGGACTTGAGGATAGATGGGAAAAGTTAATGCAAGAGTTTAAGTTGGAGAACCTTAAGTGGTTAACAAATATGTTTCGTATATGTTCATCATGGATACTTGCGTATTTCATTGACTCCCCGTTGTGTGCATTGATGAGGACTATATCTAGGTTTGAGAGTGAGAACCTTTTTTCTCACATTTCACAAATTCAGGTTCCACACTTATGAATTTTATGGTTTGTTTTGAGTCGTTGATGAAAAAACAAAGACATATAGTGATGATGCGTAATTTCATACGCTTTTAAGGGGTCATTTAGCCTTTAAATTCTTATATATTTGATCATTTATTACCCTAAATCATTTCTATTTGAGGTTTAGGTACTTGGGAAGCAAATGCTGGAAAATGTAGCATTTAGAGCTCGATTGGACGAAAAACGAAGAAAACGACAACACGGGGAAAAACTGTCACGAGAAGGCCTCGTGACGGCATCACAGCCAGATAGGTGACGCCGTCACCTAGGGGTGCTGACCACTTAGGTTCTGGAGACGGCTTCAAGTTGACGGTTTCATGACCAAGATTTTGAAGGCTGACGGCGTCATAAACCCAACATGACGTTGTCACAACTAAGTCAGTGCAGAAGCAAAACCCTAAGAGATGGCGAGCTCACTGCGTCACACCTAACAAGTGAAGCCTTCACAATTTTAAATCTATATATATTTTCGCATTGTTTTCATTATAAAGCGTGCGACTTTTGGAGGATAAACCCTAGACAAATTTTACAACTTTTGTAAGCCTTTTGGCCATTGATGTCTTCATGTGTGGTGAAAGATAAGTTTTTCAATTAATCATTCAATCATGTCTATGTGTTATTGTTTGATTTATTTAATTGCTTCTCTTTTAATTACCATGCTAGGCTAGATCACTTAATATTTGCTTAGGATTACATGAAACCTAATTAATAATTGTTATGGTATCGTCTCTTATTTAATGGTGTTTGCGTTAGGAGTTGGAAAACTGGCTAGGGAAAACTATACTGGCTTGAACGTCCACTAAAACGCGTAGTTAATAATTATTTAACTTGATAGTGAGTATTTAATGCGTAGGCTAGTCGAAAGGTGTGCTTGATAGTGAGAGTACAATAAGTATGTTAAAGTTTCTTATTCAAAAGTGCTTAAAGCAATAAGCAAATAATCACTTTTAACATCCAAACTAAAATATCTCCTTAGAAATGAAAGCGAAAAACACTATATGAACCAAAGTCACAATGTGCAAACTAATTCTCTATCTAATCACATAACCTTCACCAAATCACACTAAAATCATCATATAACACATTTCCAATCACAAATCATCAATATTTCATAAACCCACAAAAATAAATAAACCTATCTGGGACATTCTTTAATCAAAATCAAGAACCCAAATCCCATATTACAACAAGATTAGATTTTGGAAATTGGGTGATCATTAAAACATCAAATCTTGGTCAAACAAGTATCAATTTATCAAAATTAAGCATAAAAATCAAAAATTTACCTTTATAATTTTTTTGATGAATATGTATTCATCGCCTCAACCCCAACACAACCATACAATTATCAACTATAGATGATCATTTCATCAAAATTGAATCAGCAATTTCAATACACAAACACCATATGCCTTAAATATATGTTTTAGTTTGATTAATATGTTGTATATTAGAAAACCCTAATTTCATTTGGAGACCCTATTTCGTTTTTGCCAGTTTTCATGACTGTGTATTTGACCCATGTGTGTGTGAGAGAAAACTACATATCCTTTATAGTATAAACTATAAAAGAAAAAATGCAAACACTTAAATAAATAAAAGCAAATAAACATATGCTAATCACCATTGTCATTCTCAGTACCTACATTTGTTAACTCCAAGATCCGGACTCAACTAGAGTGTATAATAACAATGATTGAACATGCACAGCGGAATAATAAGAACACAATCAAAGTTACCAACAAGGTTTTTCAAATACAAACAATGATCCTCTATGGATCTTTACATCCTCACTATAGAGGTTTTTCTTGAATGTTTTTATCAAAAGTCCTCTCAATACAATAGACCTAAGTTCCTTTTATAGACAAGGAACACTATTCCCTTTCTTGGGAAAAGAACAAGCATGCAAATAAATAAATGCAAACACATATAGACTACGCATGCACCTAGACAAGCATGCAACTAATCATTTGTTTTGTCCCATACACATGCCCATGCTACCTTGGCGAGACAATAATAAAGATGGGCTAATATATAAATAATACAATACCGCCTTTCTTACGTGGATTCACACTATCGCTAATTACGATTTACGCTTTACTACTTCAAAGATAAATATAACTTCAAAGATAATCCACTCTTTACTACATCGCCAGATTCCATAGCTTCACTACTTCAGCAGATACACGGCTTCACTACTTTAGCGTAATCCATGGCTTCAAGATTAACCGCTTCATTACTTGATGAGATTCCATCGCTTGATGCTTTAGCGATTCCATCGCTTCAAGATTTCAATGCTTCACTACTTCAACAGATTCCACGGCTTGAAGATTTCAAGAGACCTATATCTTCACTACTTTAGTAGAATAACTTCAAAGATAGTTCCTACTTTTGTATGTTTATAGTACTTCAGCAGAAACTCTTCTTCAGCAGAATCCATTGTTTCTCGATCAGCAGAATCACTGTTTCACAAAATTCCCAACAACATTATCCTAACATCATCCTAACATCATCCTCCATAATCATTTGCACCATCAGAGAAAATACTACCACCAAAAGACAACCACAACAGACCAACAAGATGAGAAAACAAAATACACAGGCATAAACAACATAAACATAAACACATGACCTAATCATAGAAATCCATGATGTCCATATGCTCCTCCTTCTCAGTCAAACCTTCATGGACTTCAACCAACAAGCCCTTCAAAACCTCCAACCTCTTGTGCATCCTGATCATCTGCAACCTCAAGCACTCATAGACACCCCCACCAGCCTTTTCATCATCGTGGTTAAGAGACCACACCTCAGCCATCCTCTCAGTTTGCTTATCTATCTTCCTCTGCAACTCATTGCAGCGCTCCCCAAGATACCTCAGCAATGCTACATCCTCTGTGTGATCTTGAATGAAAAGAAACTTGAAGTTTGATGTAGCTTTTCTGATCCGGACATGTCTTTCAATTCATTGATGAAAGGAGTGCTAGCCATTGAAATTATTGGTGGGTGAAAGTCTTGGTCTTGATAGTCAAAGATTAAGTGAGATTAATAAGTATATATTCTAAATATATGTAACTAAACCAGTGTCTAACTAAACTGCTAAGGAACCCAACATGTTTCATCATTGCAAATGTTAATTAGACTATTAATTCACAGCTTTTGTTTTCCCATGCAGAAATATCAAATACGTTTTTGACAATATAAGCTTTGCAGTAACACATAAAACACTTCCAGTAATGATAAAAATATTTACAAAATGTACACATGAATTTGGCAATATAACATAACTAACTTTGGACATTTGACAATTATGATAAAGATAGCCCAAATACACTTACAAAAATATTATCATACCAAAACAACCTTGATATTAAATAAATATATAGAAAAAACTGAAAAAATATTAATAAAAAGGAAAACGTCATTGCCTCAAACTTCTCGATAAAACATTCATCAAAACGAAAAAACAAAACTATATATATATATATATATATATATATATATATATATATATATATATATATATATATATATATATATATATATATCTATATAGTAGGGATCCAGTGAGAAGTAAATTAAAATAAGAAGTGGTGAGAAGTGACCAAAACCACACATTTGAGATGCAACGACTTGCATTAGATGCATTTCTATTCATATAGATGCAACATCTTGAGTTTCGAAAGTTAATTTGATGTATAGATGGTGCAAATTGATTTTCATGATTTTGGCACGTGCAGAGGAACAAAAAACAAGAGAAATCATGAAATGCATCTAATATACGTATATGCATCTGATTAAAAGTTAGAAACACACTATGATGTGTTATAATGCATCTAAGATTATAGGGATGCATCAAATTTAGGTCGGTGCATCTCGAATTTGTGTTTATAGTTCTTCTTATTCCTTCTTATTTTAAGTGCCATGTCATATTTCCATGTCATCTAATTTTGTACACGTAAGCATTTCTTTTAATTATATTTCGGATTTTTGTTTTTTTTAATAAAAAGACATACATGGATTCGAAATCAAGACCTTCAGTATGTTATGTGGATTCCTACCAACTGAACCACCACAATTTTTTGGTAAGATTCTGCAACTCTAAATCTATAAATCTATAAGCCTTTACAATTAATTATTTGATATCCATATAATAATAAAAAAAGGTAAACCATTGATAGATTTCAATTATCATTCAACCTTAAACCAAAACTCTAAAACAAAATCGAAACCCTAATATTTTCCTCAGACATATCTAATGATCGTGACCTTTTTGTAAAAGATGTGAAGCAACAAAACTTTTTATTAATGTATCGTTGATTATGTAATGGCGGATCACAAGTGTTTGGATGGCCACCATCGAAGATACAGGGAAGAAAGATATTCGATATGCGTGTAGAACATCGGGTATATAAGTGTATTACAATTTGCATTCATCTTTTATTTATTATCGAGCGAACAATTGAATGTATAATTAAGATTATGAAGTTGGACCACATCTAAATTGCTGCTATGCAACACAGTTCATATTTGTGTTGCATCATTTAACTTTGGTGAGATAGGCGCATATTATTAATAATTATTTGTTAGTTTGAGGATGATAGAAGTAGCTTCAAGTGAGCGCATTAGGAGTTACTTATTCCCACTGTTAATAGGGTTCTAACATTACATATAGTATGCTTTAGATGTAATCAATCGGGCCATTGGGCACGAGACTCAATCCAAATGGTTAAAATTTTGAAACTCTCCAAAGTTGACTTCGTCATTGGGTTTTTCAGTATCTTAAATTTTGTAAACTTTATGAGCATTTTGATTTCATTAGGATATGAGGTTCACTGTATATGGAATCCATCAGCAAACAAGAATGAACGAACAAGGTGATGAATTTGACGGTATAATTTATTGTTAAATTATAGATTGTTTAGCTTATTAATATCACCATCAATATTTCTTTGTGGAAATTTCAAACCACCAAGTACTACTGCATAGTTATTGATGCCCCGAACATCGTGATTTCATCAAGAATATGATTACTGGAACTTCACAGGTTGAGTATGCTGTCTTGATTATCGACTCAACCAATGATGGTCAGACCCGAGATCACGCACTTCTTGCTTTCACCCTTGGTGTCAAGCAAATGATTTCTTTGTTGTCACAAGGTGAGGATAATTTAATTGATTATTTATTGTTTTAACTTTTAAGCGATGTGAATGTTGGTTATATATGATCCTTGAGCAGATGGTCGTGGTTGGTGGGATAACCATATGGAAGGCATTGACAACGAGGCAGTGGCTTCCAATGAAGTATGGGCGGGAATGGGGTCTGCTCGATCCTGAAAAGGTAGAGTAAATATAATAAACGAGCAAAAGGTTATGATGCTTGACACCGTGCTGCTTTACGGTTGCTGTCAACATGGTTTGACATTCCCTAATTTTACCACAGCCGCCTAAAGCCACCAACCGTATTCCAGCAAAAACCTTCCGTTTGAACGCATCCAATGATTCGGTTAGAGGTTTTATCTATCTAATTGTTTGTTATCTATCTTTTCCCGTTGAATTGGAGGCATAAACATTGGTTTGGTTATGAACTTGTGATTATCCATTATTGCGTTTTTAACTTTGTAATTTTTAGGCATGTAGTAAAGCGCTATGGGTATTTAGGATTGCTTATTATAACTTATGTCTTATAGAATAATCATATGTTGTTTAATAATAGATGCACAGAAAAGAGCAGACACGTGACACAACCATTATTAAAGAATATGAAGTCGTTACCTCTTAAAGGGTCAATATCTGGTTACTTGAAATTAACCTTTAATGTGTAGGTGGATATTTAATACATTTGAATGACCTAGAACCCATTTGATCACTTGCAATCAGTTTCCTTGTAAAACTACTTTTTGAAAATTTCTAATTGTTTGATTCATTTGGGATGAAAATTTAATCTAATATGACCCGTTCAGAAGAAATTGGGTCGAAACTGATAACGCATGCAGGTTAACTAATTTATTATCGAGAATGGCTGCTAGGAATCATGCTCCCTCTGAGATTTCCACTGGTATTAAACGCGTGTCATTGAAATCGAGATACCAACTTTCATCCGTGAATCTTTTCATCATCTTTTTCATTATCTTAAAATTTGTAAACTTTATCTTTGCTTCCTTGCATTCTGATAGATACAAATATTTGATTCATGGATTCAATAGATTGACCCATTTTGGATTACTCTGGGAGAACGAGTCTGATATTCAAATGTATGCGGTCTAACCGGGGTATCCCCTAGACCGTTTCCGAACCCTCTCCCAGGCCACTCAAGGCGTTTATCTAGGGAGGCTTGAAGTGGATATCTTTTGTGAGGACATCAGGATGACGTCCGACCACTAGGCCACTTTGGTGGTGGTTATTTTAACTCTCATATTTAGTCAGTGTGACCAAATGACACAATGAGAGTGATAGCATGATAGCTCACTCAATAGCTTAATCTGATTCCCAAATTTAAAAATTTGGTACTTTAGAATTTATGACCATACAATGTGCTAACAAATGACCAAGTTGTTCTACATTTATGTATGCAAGATAGAGTTCTTATGTTGAAAACGGTAAGTTCTATTTTTTTATTGTTCTGGCCGAGCAAATTCAGGTAAAGCTTTGGCAAAAGACATTACTTTCTGTACCGACATGTTTGCATCTGAGGATATGGCTTGAAGATTTGAATTGTAACTGTAGGCTACACTTTATAAGATGTGTGCGTATCACTGGTGACGCCCTTAAAAACTTCGCGATGCTAAGAAGTCTTATCAGGGATCCAACTGAAACTGATCCTCTATCTTCTGGAATTAGGCTTACAATAATCTCAAGTTTCAGGAACCAGATTCAAAGTATGTTGAGACCATTACTGCAATCCCACGTGCACTCTCAGGGAAAAACATATTTGTCAAGGAGCGCAAGGCTGGAAGTGTGCCAAGCATTGCGTTTGAGCAAGAAGATGTCAGCATGGAGGCAATAAACGTCTCATATCTGTCAAGAACAATCGGATCAAGAAGCTTGTAAATCACCTTGGCCAATCTTATTTTCTATCGCGTCAAAGAAGAGAAGTGTAAAGAGGAACACCAGTGATACGGATGATAACCATAGTGGTTAATAATAAAACTAAATCAGTTGAAGCCAGTGAAATATTAATTTCTACAGAGCACCAATATAACAGTCAATTTTTATCATCTCTTTTTGGTTAGAGCAGTCTAATTGAACTAAGAGTGAACAAAAATTGCTCAACCATCTGGAGGCTACATGGCAATTCAGTTTTATTTTTTATTTTAACTATAGTTCAAACCCTTATGTCTAATCAGAGTTATTTAATTGCAGCTCCACCGAAAGTCACACACCGCGGATAATCGGTGATTTAAAAAGGAGGAATTAAGGTTCGATTACGCTAATGTAACTGGAGCCACATAAAGTACTTGCAAAGTTCGATGGTTCAAAACATTTTCCTCAATTCTTGATGGTGAGAATGGTCTAGAAGCATTTAGCACATCTAAATGGGCTAAGGTTGGTGGTCTAATCATGGGTGCTTATCCTTGATACATTTATTATTACATGATTTCGAGTTGAGAACTTATGTTCCATGTCGCATTTCGCATACCTTTAGGAGTCATTGGTTGTTATATTGTTGCCAAGTTCACTCCATGCATCTTGATGGTGAATCTGTAAACCGCATACATTATATCGAGATAGAGCAGTTGAAAGTAAGTAAATTACTTAACTATATTATGTACCAGTATGTTTGTCAAAGATAAAAAAAGAATCTCTGTAAAATTGTTCAACATTTTTCTAGAAATGCCTATGATTTTCTACATTATACAACAATTTGTAGATTTCGTTTTGTATCGAGGATAATAATGTTGCTCTCAACGTTATACAACCATTTATTTGTAATTTATTCTTGATATTTGTAGGTGTAGTATTAATACTTGAGTAGTCCAAAAAATTATGAGCTGGATGCAATCTGGGTTATTTTTAAAGATGTTATATACTTGTTTGACGTGACACGAAGTTTATATCTTGCGAGTCCGTTCCACTTTTTCACCTAAAACAATGATCTAACTTTGATGTCAATTTCTGAAGGTGGAATACTGACAACGTCTTATGGGTACATAGGAGGTCATGAAGGAAAGAGTATTTACTGATTGGTATCTTCATGAGGTATTTCGCTATTCAAAATTTCTACAATATAACATTGTTTTCTATCTATATTTCATACTTTTATCTATGTCGTTGCTTACAATGTAACTCACCGCTCACCGCTTATCTGCGAGTTGAGGCCGACCACAGTATGTTGATACGAGGTTTCGTGTTCTCTTCAATACAATGTCACTAAAGATGCTATTGGTAAATTTATCTCCTTTACATGTACTCATTACGTGACGATGGGATTGTTGGGGAGCCAAGAACTTGCATGGGGCAAGAGCGCGTTCAACCAGGTACTAACGTTTGCTCACATTAATTAGATTTCCTGTATACCCAGTCAGGAAATGTCACGTGTTTATTTTGTAATAAGACTATAGTGCATGCTTCCCTAAGAGTACATTCAAATTTGTATGGCAATATGTTTGGTGTAGAATCCTATGTATGTAATTCTCCATAACTTTAATCCAACTTATGTCTTGTAATAATTATTTCTTTTATCAGGAAGCCCTAGATTGTTGTCGCTACAAGTAGTTGGGACTGCAGTTGAAGGCACTACATTGCATGTTAACAAACAATATTGGGGTGGCGAAGAGGGAGAGTCTATTTTTCCTTAAATATTTGTTAATGTGGGCTTTTCTCAAAACCTAATGCTAACGAGTTTTCGTATGGTGGTCGATCTTGCCAAACAGATGCGGTGAGAAGAAACGAAGGAAGATCCGGGTTTGATATATTTTCTTATAAATAAATTCATTAGAAACGGTAGATTAATGATAATATCTCGCTATCCCAAGAACTTTTAAGATGGTATAATAGAAAGAATACAGGAAAGAAATATGCCTTTATAATAGATTTACAAAATGCATATGGTACAGTAAATTGGGATTTTCTTATATGCACATTAAGGGGTTTTGGTTTTCATGAAACGAAAACTATATCAACATGCAGCCACAAAGAAAGTTCTTTTGTTTACCCTTTATTGTTGCATTATTCTGCTTCAGTGTCATCGCTTTTCTTATATTTTTATATAATCAAGCTCTAAGTTTTTTTTTTTTTTTTTTTTTTTTTTTTTTTTTTGTAGTCAAGATATATTAGGTAAACTCAGATATGTATTATTTTATTACGATATTTATGATTATATGTTCATGATTCTGCAGTGTTGGTAAGAGTTGTCTTCTTTGCGATTCTCATATGGTTCCTTCACCACCGACTTCATCACAACCATAGGGTTCGTATATTCACATTCTTTATTGGTTTCCTTCTTGCGAGAAAATAGTCTAAAATTCATCAATGAGGATTACCGATAATTAACACTTGCTCTTACGTTATATAGTATTGATTTTCTAATAAGTACCATCAAGCTTGATGGAAAGCGGATCAAACTTCAAATGGGACACTTCTTTGGTCGGGAGCAATTCAGACAATCACAACTGGTAAGTTTTAAAATCAAATTTTGGTTTCCATGATTATACGCTTTATATTGTGGTTTTACACTTTTACCGTAACAAATAGCCTAGCAATAGGAAAATTTGATGATTAATAGGCTTGATATATACTATACTAATATAGATAAGCCAGTCGAACTTTATACTTTTAATCTGGTTGAACACTAATAGATAATCACTAAATATATAATAGAGACCTTGGAAAGTGCCTTAATTAGAGGCTTTCCATGCTCCAAACGTGAGAAAACCACCTTCCTGTTGTGTTGCATTTTCTTCTTAAAACCAAAATATGCATTTTATGTCTCTTTTTACCAAGCTCACACCCGAACCCCATCCAGATTTACCATCTTTACTCGTCATTTTCCTCCTCCATATCACAACGGATGCCTCAATTCTATTATTGAGATCAAGGATTTTTGCTCGAAGACAAGTCCATAGTGAAAGGAAATTGTTAGGATCAAAGTGATATTCCACTGTAATATTTTGTAGATGGAGTCTCCTAAGCTTGCCCCCATTCATCACAAATTACATCAATGATGAAAATGTATACGATAATTTGTTTAATGTTTACGATAGGAAAATTGCATAAAGAACACACTTATGTCAAACTTTAGTTTTCGGTCATAGGGTAACAAAACTCTAAAGAATGGTAACTTTACCCCTACGGGTAACATACTTACCTTGGGGAGGTCTTCAATGTAACTTTCAGGGATTTCCATCTCGGTAAGAATGTGACAATTCATAGCCATGGCTTCTTTGAGTACTTGGTTCACTGAGTCTTTCTGAAAATGCAACCATTTCTGTGTGCATTATACCAATCACAAGATTATCTATCATGAAGAGAAGATGAACAGCAGTAAATTCCACGACCCTCTTGATTACAACATTTATGTATGCCGTCATTTTCATTTTAAACCCAAATGCCTCAATCCTTATTGCATCTGGAGTGTCGAATAGGTGCTTAACTTTAAACCTTTCATGACCTTCTATTGCCATGCTCTTTGATCGGTTTCTCATTGCACTCAAAAACTCAGCCCGGTTAGCGGCAATCTTGTTCCATAACACCACATATTCTGGATCAGTTGTGAAGAATGACTTCTTCTCACACTCAATCTTCATATTAATCTTTTTACCATACTCGAGCTTCATTTTACTGATCATACGTGATGCTACTTTGTTAACCAAAGTGTTGAGCTCCGGATAGCCTTTGAATTTATCCAAAATGATATCTTTTGCTTCTCTATCAAGATGATTGGACAAGTTTTCTATAAACAATTCTACAACATCATTAAAGCGGGCTACATTTATCTCTATCAAACAATGGAAGACTGACTTCTTACCAGAACGAATTCCATCAGTGGTTTCTTTCATAACTTTTATCTCTTCATTAAGAAAATCGTCATTGAACTTGAATTTATCATGAAGTTGTTCAAGAAGATCACTAAAAATATTAGAAAGATCTGTGCTGCACTCATGATAATCAAGTGTTATAAATTTGTTACACAGAGCATCCATTGTTGAATTCACGTACCCATAAACCCCATTTTACCCATCGATTCACTGGTTTCTTTTCAAGTTACGGCGAGCCTTTAATTCGATCATCAATGATGCAAGAGACTTACGGGAACCACTTATAGACAATGATAGTATGCATCTTAACGATTTTCCTCACCAAAGATCAATCCCACCATGATTTATCAATTTGGGATAGTTCAACATTGGTGGTGAACAATTCGGTTTCTTCGAAGAAGTTCAAGTACCATCTTTGGGTGTAAGAAATTAAAATCACTCACATCGCTGCGGATGACCTTATGGTCTCCTGCAATGGTGACTTACACTATGTCAAAGTGATCAAAAGAACTCTGGAGGAATTTTGTAGTATATTTAGGCCTTGCAGGGAACCAAGGTGACTGCACTTATTTATAGCAACTACTTCCGCGCTTTTCCAAAACTACTGACCCGATATGAGAAGGTACTATATATGTGGTGCGATGGTCACAACAAATGTCGAAAGATACTGTATTGGAACCTACACTACTATTTGGTTTTAAACAACACAACTCTTGTCGAAGAGTTAGTAGAGCCTATCCCTACTCCACTCCCATGCAGGTTTGAGCTCACAAAATTTTCTGACTTGCACAAGTATGCGGAGTCAGAGTCATCACATAGTAAATTCTCTATCTATCTCTTTTCAGGCTTACATGTTCTTCACTTACATGATTAGATTATTTATATATTTCCATCTCAAAATGTAGATGTCAAAGCTATTGCATTGAAATGTTTCCGAGTCAAGAAGAAGGGTCAGAAACTACTTTACGAAGGGATCGATGTGGTCATCGTGAATGAAGAGTATGGTGATTTCATTTTATTGTACCTGTAGTCAATATGTTGTGCCTAATGTTTCAACCTTCTATCTGTAGGAAAAGACATTTGCTACTAACATAGTGGAATCAGTTTGACGAGAAAGAAGGAAACATCCTTGCAGAGATCGGGCCGGGAGCTATGATCTTTGGCATGAGACTTAAAGTGACTACTTTTAACATTAAGGAATTTTTACTTAGTTGGTCGTTTAATTTTGAGCTCGGTTTTCGTTCAAAACTGGACATATTTGATAGGAAATTATGTATCAAACTTCACAAGGACCAATATACTTCTTCGACTATCTAATCATATTTTAAAGGTAGCTATTTTTTAATGTGGGTTAGTTGATATTAAGTGAAATAAACCTTAAATAAGTCTCTCATTGACAACGAGAGGGAGTTCGTTTTTTATAATCAACCCACCTAATTACTCATGAATTACAAATGAAAGAATAGTAAGTGTTCAAATGTATAAATTTTTGGGTGATACTTTTTCACAAGTAAATTGTAATTGACACCTTTAGTATGTGAATGTCGAAATGTTAGGTACAACGAAAGCAAAGTGGAGCTCCAACAATCGCTCGAAAATAAAAGTTACAAAAGCGTGACATGTTACTCCCATACCCAAATGATCTTGATGTAATATCGGTTGCAACATTTCTTGCTTCTTGGAGAACTGTAAGTGGTCAGAATGTGGTGATGTATCCATTTATTTTAGACTATGTGCAACCACTTATAAGAGTGTCGAGACGAGGAAAAATGAAGTCGGCAATGCAAAAGCTCCCCATTGATGTGTGCTCCCCCTACGAGGGCACCAAGGAAGCTATGGTGTCAAAAGCATGTTGGATTAAAGGTCATACAAGCTTTCTTAAGCAAAATAGAGCTTATGGTACATTGCGTGTGTTAAGCATCAAAGTCTCTGGAAGTCGATCTCGGTTGGATCATCAAATTTTACCACGTACATTGATCTATTATATGCATGGTCTCTTGATGTCTTTGTTGTTATAGTTGAATCCGAAGATGTCTTTGTTGTTCTGAAATTGAAGGATTACCAAAGAACTACTCTTGGATTGACATGTACCTAATTGTATCTTGAGTCGGTACCCAAATGTCCTATCATTTTATGCATGTGCCCATGATTGCCCATCATATCTTATTTTTATCTTAAAACTAAAGTTCTTGTATTAAAAGACACAAAATATCCCAAACTATAGCAATTTCACTTCTCATTTTCTAATAGATATATTTAATAACCATTGCGGGATAATTGAATAATTATTTGGGTAAAATTAAAAATTGAAGATATTATTGTACTATACTTGATTATGTTCCATCCAATAGGTGGTATACTTGATTATGTTCCATCCAAAATACTCTAACAGGAGACTAGAGATAATTCCCATTTGTCATGTCGATACGAAACCATGGATGCAAAAAAATCGAGAACAGATACAAGATTTAACCTGATATCGTTGTGTTGTAACTAATTAATAAACCTCTCATTGTAAATTCACCATCAATTGAACAGTACCTGTCGTAATATCAAATCACCAATTTATAAAGCTTTTGCCTTTTAAACTTTATTTCACTATGTATAAACCGTTTACGAGTTCACAATATAGTCTTTAACAACCGGATGCTTTAAATTCTACAAAGGTCTAAGATGTTTTGAATCTCTTCATTCATCGTATATACCTATGAAAGCTTTTGTCCAAATCCTCTTATCATCGTCACTGTATATTTTCTTGAGGGTGGGCCATGGATGATATGCAACATGCTAAGAATCGAGCTTTCCTGGAGGAAATTTACCGTCCTTATGTAACCCGTGCTTTAAGTGGATATCTAGATAATACTCCATTTATTGATCAAATTTTGAAGCTTAGGTTGGCAAAGGCCAAGCTTCTTGGCTACAATAACTATACAGAGGTTTTAATTTGTTCTTTGTGATATTTTAGTTGCTATCTACATATGTTTCTTATAAATTTCTATACTTTATATATATCATTGGCTAATGAGGAGTCTTATATCAATTAAGCATGGCTAAAAGTTGGCTCAACAATTTGCTACTTCAATGCAGAATATACGTCGTGATGATGTGAGGTAGAATCTTCAAGCTTCTACTACTTTGGTGTTCATAAGCACTTTTTGATTTGGAAGTAATTCCTATAATGGATTTAATGGCTATAGAAGTATCATGATTTTATACTACAATTGGCATGAAGAAGGGAATTTTATATATTAAGGTTGACATATAAGGCTTTTTATGAAGTCTTATAGAACCAGAAAATTATGATATATAAACGGATTTGTTTGGAAATCTCCTATTGATTCACACTATTGTGCTATGTTGGAATCACTCCTAAACTGTATTTCAAGTATTTATATTTCATATGTAATAGGTAGCTTAATATGGCCTTTATGTTTGTTTAAGGTCTAGCTTATGTAGAAGGCCCATAAGCTTAGGCCCATGCCCACATAAGAAAGGATGGGAACTAGGAGTGTTGCCCTAGCTTTCCTCCTATAAATACTCTTGTAAACCCTCATTTGAGGGTTGGTTGTTCAAGTTATTTCCTTTCACATATGCCTTACGCATAACCGCCTCTTATTATCGTGTATGTGTGTTTGGTTCTTGTTCAATCGCCTCATCTCCTTTCTATATTACTTGTGTTTGTAAAACTAGTGACCTAACAAAGGGTATCAATCGCCTACTAGTTGGGTGAATCGTGTTTGTTTTTGAAGTGGGTTTCGGTCCTCGCCTAAAACGCACCTTGATACTTTGGTTCGCTTAAAACTTGTTTTTACACTTTTTAATCCAAGATTCTTGTACTTTCAATGTCTTAAGGTGTTAAAATACGTGTTTTGGCAAAAGTTTCAAACTTTATGCGTGGATAGTAGTTTTGAGCGTGTTTTGTTCTTGGGTGTCGTTTCTCGCGAACCCGCTTAGCCATTTGGTACATCAAGTTTCACACTTTTGTGTTCTTTTGGCACTATTGAAGCTATTCCATAACAAAAATCGGTTTAGAAACACATTTGGGCAAAATCAAAATTACGAGTAATCCTACGCGTGTTGAAACCCTAATATTACGCGTAAGATTATCCTTGGCTTGATCTTCATTTTCGTGGTTTATTCCGTGTTTTCTTACTTGGATAAGTCTGAAAATACGTCGATTTTGGATATCTTTTACCTTTGTGATAGTGTAAAGATCATTTGAGCAAAACCCTAAACTTACGCATAAGCATAAGCTTACGCCAGAAATCCTATGCATAAGATTCACTTTACGCGTAAACTTAGGTCTCGCGATAAGGTAATCCCACGCCTAACTATCTCGCCTAACTTTTGTCTACGCATAACTTTAGTGGTTTTTCTACTTACGCGTAAGCTAAATCCCACGCAGTAACTCCTTATTGTTACGCGTAACCTTTGGTGTTTTTACGCATAAGTGCTACTTGGTTTCTTGTCTTTTCTCGCCTAAGGACACTTCATCAACAAAGGTTCATTCGACTACAAAGATCCATTTTACTACACAAGTTTAACAACATGTCTCAACCACCATACTCTAACTATTTCCTCACACTTATAATCATCAACAACAACAACAATTAACTCCACAACATCAACAATGGAATCAACAACAAGCAATTTATCAACAACAATTTAATCAAGAACATACTCCACAAATTGGTGCAATTCCACCACCACAAATGGTTCAAACACCACCAAGTCTTCAAGTTCAACCCTACACAAACGATTTCAATCAACATCCATCAAGGAACACTATGAAGGAACCCACTTGGTTTGCAAAGATGTGAAGCTTTAAGCACCAACAATCAATTCATGAAGTCGGATCACTTGATAGACCTCCAATGCTCACTCCAGAAACTACGATCAATGGGTGATAAGGTTCTTTAGGTTTTGTGATCCAAGAAGCCACATGGAAAGTTCTTAAAGAAGGTTATCTTGGAAGGTCCATTTGAGATGCCTCATCGTTATTGTACCGGAGATCCAATCTTTGTTTCACCAAGAGATGAACAAATCAACATTGCTACTGCAGCATCTAAATGCTACTGAACTTCTACACTATGAAGTCGATGAACTTGCAATGGAATACATCCTCTTAGGATTACCAAACCCAATTCTTCGTAGTGTTGATGCTCAAAAGATCGCACAAAAATGTGGGATCATATTCGTCTTCTTATGGAAGGATTTGTACTCAATCAAGAGGATTTGGAATCCAAAATTTACTTGGCTTATGAACACTTCATGATTGAACTCGAGAGACACTAGAGTCCTATCATCATCGATTTTCGACATCATCAATGATTTGGATAAACACAACATCATCATGCCAAGAATTGCGGTGAATACTAAGTTCCCGAGTAGTCTTGGTCCCGAATGTGAGAAGTATGTCATCTTTCTCCGTCAAGCGAAGAATATGCATCATTCTACTTATGGATTGTTGTACGATTACTTGAAGCCTCATGAAAAGGAAGTTGATCGGAAAGGATTCTCCGTGCTCAAATTGCTAAACAACACATCCGGATAATCAACAACTTGCCTTGTATACTCAGCGAATTATCCTCTCAACCAAAGAACTCAACCAACTGCTTCAAACACACCTTCACAAAGAACAACCTCAACAAAATCAATTGGTTCCATACGGCAACAATGCTCAAGCATATGTCGATGAAGCGGCCGAGGAAATCGATCCATTCAAGCATTGCAACAAGGATTTGTGATGATTGCTAATGCTTTTGGCGTTACACCAACAAATCCAACAATCGATTCGCTCCTCATCTAACACACGGACTCAAGTCGCTAGAACAATGGACGTGTTGAAGTTCGAATCGTGATTATGGTCGCCGATGGGCGGTGGTCAAGGGTTTAATGCCGTGGGTAGGAATAACAACAGAGCTCAAGTGGTGGAACAGGAAATGCTCATAATCGGTTAAATGGTCTTAGATGCTACAACCGCAATGAGAAGGGACACTGGCTAATGCATGCCCAAAGCCAAGGACTAGGGGCGTGCTTATTTCAAAGAGGCTTTACTTTTGGCTCTTAAGGATGAAGTCAGGATCTCTCACGACAAAGAACGAACTTTATGGCGTATGCACTCGATGATGATATGGAGGACTTGCGGCCAATGCACTTGTTATGTTGATGGCTAATATGCAAGAGTTACACATGAGTGAAACAGCCCAGATGACACCGATGGCTTGTCTCGTGCCCGAACAAACCATCATCATATCTCGAACTAATATCTCCGTCAATATTCGAATCAAGACGACTCATAATGTTCAAAATGAGTCATCTACATCTCATTCTCGCCGATTTTCAAATAAACCCGTAGTCACATTTGACGATCCGGATGACCTTATGGTTTCCTTGATAATAAAATTGACTCGTGGTTATACTTGAGGATCTAAATAATGATCATGTTGTGACTCACGTTGAACACGATGAACCTTTGCCTCATCCGGATCTTGTTCTCATTACTTAAAGACCAACAATCCCAAATTGTTGAATGTGTTGCATTAAATCAAACCTTAAAAAGTAAAATGCATCATAACCAAGGACTTTGAATGCTTACAAATGCAACTCAACTTTTTCAAAACTCAAGAAAACCGTGAAAAAGGTTTTGAAGCCGCTTTGCAAAATCTCATCAAAACGAAAAATATTTAGAGACATATCGTGATATAGCCGCCTCGAAGAATGCTTTGTTGTCCGAATTAGAACAATCAAAACACGAACATAAAAAGCAAATTAACGCCTCACCTTGGAAAATCAAAAGCTAAAGTCGAGTTGTTAAATTTTCAAAACAGTTCTCCGCATACAAAAGCATTCAACGAATCGGGTAGATGACCTTCTTGAAGAAAATATCGGCTTGCAAAACAAACTTAAAGAGTTTAAAACTGTTGTTTACAAACATGGTGAATCAAGAATGACTATTGAAAAGTTTACCTTAAAACCCAATCCAAAAGGATATGGAAAAATCTAGGCGATTACAAACCAAAGCTTTCACTAAAAACATTCAAACCAACTCTCAAGTTTCCAAAGCGTAATACAAAATTGATAATCTTGTCATGAGTGTTGTTGAATATCATCGTCAAGAGGAATTAGATACGTAAGACGAGAGTCGATCAAAATTAAAAAACGTTGTTTACAACAAACCTTTAATTATAAAACGCGGTCACTTCGTCACACCAACGGATTCTTCTAACACACCAAGGGTTATCATCAAAACACCGAGTCTTCTATTGTTAATCCCCAACCGATTATGCACAAACTTATGGTCCTTTACCTTCCATTAGTGAAGTAAACTCAAAACCCGAAAATTGAAAAATTCTTCGATATTTTGACATTTTCATGGTCGACCTCAAAATTTTACAACATGAGATAGAATATCGCTCAAATCAAAGTTGAACATTTTCAATCGCCTCGGCGCGAGAACAAAGAGACATTTTTCTAAAAATCTTTTACCTAATGTTAAAACTTGAAAAGTTGTGCAATTGCTCGGAAAAGGATTTTCATAAGGAACTGGGGTAATGAAAACGCTTTCGAGAAAATGTAAACATCTATTTCTAACACTAAACGCAAAAAGAAAATGTTGAGAAAAGATGTTGATCGACTCTTGGAAGATGTTATCTCGTTTGATATCCATAATGTTGTGTTACTTCATGCTTTGCCATTTGCATCGATTACATCTCTGCGATATTGTTGAAAATGTTGTAATTGTTGAGAACACCGATAATGTGCTTCAGATCGAGTCTTTAAAAGTGAAAATAAACGATTACTCAATGAAATTTACAATGCAAAACGTCGTCTTCGGTGGTGTGAAAAATATATTCACAATCATCAACTTAGTTTTCAAAAGAAAATCGCTCAGTTGAGTGCCAAATCTTCTGATCCTAAAATTGAGCACATGGATGATCAAAACGTGTCTTTGAAAAGTCAAATCTCAAAATATGAACAAGAACATTCAAAAGTTAAACAGGAATATGGTGTCATATTTGATTTACTCAATAAGACTCGTCATGAAGCATCTAACGAACTTGATCACTATCTTGCTCACACTAGAGAAGTCATGAATTTTGCTGGTAATATTCGCTCTAAAATCAATATTTGATTCACACTATCTCCAAGTTAAGGAAATGTTAGGAAAGTATGAACAACTTCCGCCACCGTGATTAAGAGATTAGAACCACCACACTTAGTAATCGTGAACCTAGAATCCCTACCGCCAAATCACAAGTTGCTAACGTGTTTCCCTCTCTTGAAACAGAATAGTTGCGTCTTTTCCAAACGTCCGCACTTCACAACCTAGGAGCACTCAATCGAAGAATAGGAAGTTGCGACCTAAGAAAAGATCAATAAGGAATGCTAAAGTAGAAGAACACCCTAGGACTCGAATAAGACTCATGTTGCTTCCACTATAGATGTTGCGTCTGGAAAATGTAATAGAAATAGTGATGTAACGAATGCTAAACCGTTAAGTACTTTTGATATTCATCGATGCACCTTGTGTTATTTGTCGGAAGAGTATGAATTCGATTGTCATGACAAATGTGTTGTAAAGCTATAATCTCTCGCTTTACGGAATCCTAAGAATCGGAATACCTCTAGGCCCACTAATCATTCTAAGTCCGTGCTTGGTAGACCGCCTTCTTTAGATTCTAAGGCAAACTTTGTTGTCACCGTAGCTCGGTTTCACCTCCTAAGAATGTAGTACCACCTAGTGCTTTCACTAAGACTAAAGCAAATAGTAGTTATAGATGGCGAAATGGATATATAACACACTAGGATTTAAATGGATGCCTAAAATTATTAATGTGTGTATATCTAATATACCGCTTTGGAACCCTCTAACATTTCGGGTTCCACATCTACTTCTATTCCATCCGTGTCGCCCGCGTGTAATGCGTGATCTGATCATTCTCGGATTGTTGATAGCGGATGTTCCTCGACACATGACAGCAACCTTAAACTGCTATCAAACTTTATTGCAAAGTTCATTGGCACCGTCGGGTTCGGGAATGATCACTGCAGCCTATCATGGGCTACGGAGATTATGTCAATGGAACATCGAAATCAAGTAGGTTTACTATGTGGAAGGCCTCGGTCACAATCTGCTTTCGAGGTCAATTTTGTGATGGAGATTTGGAGGTTGCTTTGGGGAGAAAACTTGTTTCATTCGTGATCTACAAGGAAATGACCTTATGTCTCGCTCGCGTAACTCTAGTCTCTACACTATCTCTATACAAGACATGGTTGCTTCCTCTCCCATCTCGCTACTTTCAAAGGCAACATCTACAAAATCACAGCTATGGCACCGCTGCCTCACATCTAAACTTTCAAACCATCACCAACCTTGCTCGACACAAACTAAAAGGACTCCCACGATTCCGGTATTCAAAAGATCACCTTTGCTCACCTGTGAACAAGGGAAAAGCACTGTGCTCATTTTCCTTCAAAGGTGGAACATGCTCTCAAGATGTGCTTCATCTTCTTCACATGGATTTGTGTGGCCCGATGCGCGTGCAAACGATCAATGGCAAACGCTACATCTTAGTAATTGTTGATGACTACTCACGATGGACTTGGGTCTACTTTCTTCAAGCAAAGACCAAGCTCCACAAATGATCATCACCTTTCTCACAAAATACAGTGTTCATCTCCGCAACACCGTCAGATAATCGAATGCACAAAGGAACCGAATTTGTTAACAAAACCCTTCGAGAATTCTATGAGAAAGTGGGAATTCAAAGATCAAACATCTATTGCACGTACACACGAACAAAACGGAGTTGTTGAAAGACGAAACCGAACGTTAGTGGAAGCTGCAAGAACAATGTTAATCAATGCTAAACTTCCAGACACTTATGGGCGGTCGATATCATCGCATGCTATACTCAAAACCGTTCTATGATCACAAAACGCCACAACAAAACAC
This sequence comes from Chrysanthemum lavandulifolium, assembly GCA_022545495.1. Taxonomy (NCBI): domain Eukaryota; kingdom Viridiplantae; phylum Streptophyta; class Magnoliopsida; order Asterales; family Asteraceae; genus Chrysanthemum; species Chrysanthemum lavandulifolium. The sequence continues at coordinate 66,737,442 of CM040244.1, read as the reverse complement.
CTTCGAGCTTGTCCACAACTATAAACCGAACCTCAAATACTTTCATGTATTTGGATCCCTTTGCTATCCAAATAATGATCGTGATGATTTTGGAAAGCTCAAAGCCAAAGGCGATATTGGGTCTTTATTGGATACCGTGACAATTCTAAAGGTTTTGAACTGAATCGTCGAACTAAGGAGGTAATGGAAACGATTCATGCTCATTTTGATGAACTCACGGAAATGGCTTCCGAGTACAACACTTAGAACCCGGTCACAACCGCTTAAACTTCCTCAACCCCATCATCACCGAACAAAGCCCCGCCTAACTCGTCAACAAATGGAAAGGTTATTTGCTCCTCCGCTCGTGACGATATTGATGAATGTGCTCGGTGTATCCATTGCTTCTTCGCTATACCGATACACTGCTATAACAACCATCGTTGAAGATGCACCTACACCGGTTGACTCCAACACAATAGCTTGAACACACCGCCCAACAATGATGAACCGGTGATGATATTCGAATGAAGTACCCCACTGCAGATTTTGATCCAAATGCGTTCTTTAACCCGTTTGCTAATGAGATCGCCGCACTGGATGTCATGGAATCTTCAACAAACCATTTGAATCCTCGGAATCGCACAATGTATACCAACATCAACCTCTACACACCGATGGACTAAAGACCATCCTCAAGCTAACATTATTGGCAACCCGAATCAACCGATCGTTACGAGACAACGTCTTCGCACGATGGTGAACATTGCATTTATGCACTCACCGTCTCGCTAACTGAGCCTAAAACATTAAAGACGCAATGACAAAAGACAACTAGATTGAATCCATGCGGAAGAACTCAACCAATTCAAACATCTTGAAGTATGGAATTGGTTGAAAGACCAACAGGGTCTACGCCATTGGTCTAAAATGGATTTGGAAAACAAATTGGATGTCAAGGGAACGTCATCCAAACAAGTCACGCCTAGTTGCTAAGGGTTATCGCCACGAAGAGGAATAGACTTTGAAGAATCTTTTGCTCCGGTTGCTCGCCTTGAGGTCGTTCGGATATTTCTTGCGTCGCGGCTCATATGAATATGACGGTCTATCGATGGATGTCAAAACGGCGTTTCTCAATGGACAACTTAAAGAAACGGTCTATGTCGCCCAACCGGATGGATTCGTTGATCCCGAGTTCCCGAACCATGTCTACAAACCGAACAAAGCTCTTTATGGTCTCAAACAAGCCCCTGGGCATGGTACGATAAGCTATCATCTTTCCTCATTGCCAATAATTTCACCAAAGGCTCGGTTGACCCAACTCTTTTATACAATATCACGGGCACATATCTTAATTGTTCAAATTTACGTGGATGACATCATTTTTGGGTCTACACATAAAAGTTTTCAACCGCTTTTGCAAAACTAATGAAGAAAAATTTTGAAATGTCCATGATGGGTGAACTCACGTTCTTTCTAGGACCCAGTTCATCAATCACCCCGTGGTATTTTCTTGAGTCACCCAAATATGCCCTTGAATTGTTAAACAAATTTGGAATGAAAACCGTGATACTTATGCCACACCAATGACTCATACCAAGAAGCTAGACGATTTACATGGAAAATTAGTTGACCCTACCAAATACCGAAGTATTATTGGGTCTCTCATGTATCTAACAACAGCGCACTGATATTGTCTTTGTTTATCTATGCTCCGTTATCGATCGCGACCAACCGAAACCCACCTCTCGAGGCTAAAAGAATCCTCCGATACATCAAGGGAACCATTAACTGGGGATCCGGTACCAAGGATTCGGTTTTGAACTAATCGCTTTTCAGACGCCGATCACGCAGGATGCTTAGACTCAAGGAAAAGCACTTGTGAGCTCTACAATTTCTGATAAACCGGTGTCTTGGCAATCAAAGAAGCGGGATTGTACATCGTCATCAACCGAAGCGAGAATATGTAGCCATGTCGGCATGTTGTGCTCAAGTCATCCGGATGAGAACACAACTCAAAGACTATGGTTACGTGTTGATGAATCCCGATGTCTTGCAACAATCGGAGTGCCATTGCGATCTCGTGCAACTTAGTTCAAGACTCAAATCAAAGCACATCGATCTTCGCTATCATTTCATCAAGGACCACGTGGAACGTGTACCGTTGAATTATACTTTGTGGGTCTTGAATACCAATTGGCGGATCTTCTCACCAAAGCCTTGCCTCCCGCTAGGTTTAATGAGTGATCCACGGATTGGTATGAGGTGTTTGACTCAAGAGGAATTGGATGACCTCTTAAACAGTCTTAAAAACCGTCAAACACCAAAACATCTTTTGTAAATAAATTTTCAAAAACAAAATACAAAAATATAAAAACTGATAAAATCAAAAATATTCCTCTAATCTACTTTTCTTTCAACATGGCAAGTACATTTATTCCTTCAACACTATAATCCTTCAAAATTCAGTATTTTTTACGATCAAGTGTTGAGGGGGAGAAAATTTTCACTTAACTGTTTCAAAACATCTGTGTACTGGCATGTTACCATATCTCGGTTGTTTCATTTAACAATGGTGGTGAATTTTCTGGTTAAATAACACTCCTCGGACTAAAATTATAACATTTCATTACTTCTTAAGTCGAGGGGGAGTTTCGTCATGTTTCTTTCCTAAAAAACTTTGTTTGGTAACCAAAATGGAAGTTAAATGGCTTTGTTTGAAAAAGGAAAAGGTGGAGGGACTAAAACTGTCAAAATGTTAAAGTTACTTTTAATAAAATACCCCACCTAACTTATTCACTTCACATTTAATACACACAACCTAACCAATCTACGCCTAAGAATCAACCAAGAAATCCATTCTTTTGATCATCTCTTTGTAAGTTGTTTCGTGATTAAAACATGTTTTTAAGCAAAGGTTTTTAATTTCATGCAAATCCAACGGCTAAAAATTGTTTTACGCGTGATTATGTGTTCTACGCATAAGTGTATGAACACACAATCATTGTGTGTATGTTTGTGGTTAAATGGATTGTGTCAAAACGTTTCAAATACATCAATGATATCATTTTAACCATCAAAACCCACCCAGAAACACGTATTAATGATTTTTGAAAATTAGGGTTCTTGTGTCGAATTGGGTGTTTTCGAATGTGAAGTGTTTTGGTCAAAAAGATTGTTGGGTTATGTTCTTATGATGTTGAATTGATGATATCCTTGCTTTCTATAACCACCCGTAAACTCTAAATTATTAACAATTTGGAATTAGGGTTTAAAGTTCTTGAGTTTGGGTATTTTGATTCACGATGAATTGGATGTTAATACTTGGTTAGTAGACTCTCACAATACCTTAGACCTACCGAAAACGTTTGGTGCAATTTCCATGGTTAGAATTGTTACGCCGTAATTCTTGAACTATTAGGGTTTTGGATTACGCGTATGTAGTTCTAGCATAACTGCTTAACAACCGTTCTTGCCATGATTTGTTGTTAAAATGAATTTATGTGTTAATATTGATGATATGATGGTTCTATTTCGTGCTTGTTACTCGTGAAACTCGTAATCAAGGTCATTTGCAACTCTACGCATAAGGATTACCCCACGCGTAGTCATGTTACGCGTAAGAATAATCCCACGCATAATGCCACGCGTGGTTCTACAATGGACTACGCGTATCCCGTGAAGGATATGCGTGCAATGACCTCACGCATAAGGTCTACTCACGAGTAAGCCTTACGCGTGAAGGTATATATACGCCTCGCGTAAGCTCTCACGCATAAGATCCTCTTTCCTACGCCGTAACATTTCACGCGTAGTTAGATCCCATGCGTAAGCTTTCGCTCACGCATATGTCAATATTGTTTACGCTTAACTTTGCCAAAACTCGGCTAACCTGGATTGACCTTCATGATGAATTGTTACGTGTACAAACTTGTAAATAAACTAATCATAACGCCACGAATCCAATAATGTCACTAATAAACTTAATCGTCTAATATGTTGTGAACAATAAGTGAAAACATAAACTTTAAAACTTAAAGTTAACTAACTCACTAAACATTTCACGACGCCATTGGACTATTGAACTTACAAGTGACTTAGGACTCGTAATAATCATTGACACTTTGTACATTCAATAACTAGACAATAAGACCTTCGTTGACTAACATTATGTCTTTCGATATGTTGGTTCTTTTGGCTAACGTTATTTCGATCACGACATGGTGAACAAATGAATGTGGATGCATTTGAAGTTCTCCATTGTCGATATCTATCCTTATGGCTATCCAATGAAGATAGGAAAGAATAATCTCCGTGTTGACTTTGACACCTCACTTGCTCGTAATCTTCGTGTTTAATTGCTATTGATATTCGAGGACTCATCCGTGTCGTAATATGCTCACTCACTCGCAACTGCTCACGAGATCTATATCCAACAGTTACGAACACTATGGAAAGGGTCAAAGGACGGATCACGTGACGGTGACTCGAACCACAAACAAGTCTCCATTACACTGCGGACTTAAGGGTCGCTCTCCTAATTCTCAAGTCGAACCAACCAAACTATATGCTACACTGCCAAGAGCTCACTCTCCAATTCTTAATCGATATCGGTTATGACGGTATAGGAGTAATCACCAAGCATTCTCACGTAGAGCTTAAGAGTATTCCTCAACCATGGAGAACTCTCTACATGATCATCACCAAGTCTGCTTTCGGTCGTGACGGTGGCTATGAGCATCCTAAGCTCATGGAACCGCAAATATTTTGGGCATTGGTCAACATGAAACACATCGCTATCGAAGCTCGATTTGGGATGACATGATGTCATTTCTCAACAAGCTTGGCTCAAAGATTCCCTACATCGATATACTAAATTGTTGATCCAGAGCACTTGGACTTCATCCCGATATTCCCAAGAGGCTCAATGACCCCGACAATCACGATATGTTGACGGAACCTATTCTATCCGCGTAATCAAGGAATCGCCTACAAAGAAACAAGGTCTCAGTGTTGCAGATTTCCTTCTAACTCAAGATGTCGAAAGCTCGAAACGCATAAAAGGTATCTCGAAGCAGTTAGACAAGGCAAAGTTGGTCATCTCGACGAAAAATCTTCCGAACACCTGTAAGGAGAACCAGAGGAGGAAGTACAGAAGCGCAACAAGTACTGTGAGTCAAAGGAAGCTTCCTAAAGGAATCCTCCTTCTAAAAGGATTGTTCCCGTAAAGGAAGCCGAACCTATTCCCACACTTGAACCACAAAGAAAGCTTGTGGGCGAGAGCTCAAGATACTTGATCTGGATGAAGAGTTTCATTACTCTGCAACCGCAACCGATGCACCCGCCTAAGTAGCAAAACCTCCAAGTCCTCCAAATGTCCAAGAAAAAGGAAGACTCAAAGAATTGTACCCTATGATGAGAGCTCAAGAAGAAGAAGAGCAACTGGATAAATCATACGGAAGAAGTTTAAAATCGCTGAAATCTTCAAAGGCTAAAGAATTTGCTAAAGACCAAATGGGTGGCCCGGTGGGTCAAGTGGTGCACTCAATCTTCACCAACTCGATGCGGTTAATCAACCCGATAAGGGAGCCGGTGCCACCACTCTTGTGCAACAACAAAGCCTGTAGAGGATACTATTGTATATGATTTTGAGAAACCGAAACCGAGAAGTCTCGAGAAAGATAAAGATGATGATTATGACAAGTTGCTTCGGAAGTCCCACACATTCACGTAAGGAAACTTCGAACCGCCTAAGGACCCCGAACCTCCTCATGTCTCCTCATCATCGACTCTTCATCTCATTCATCACCACCACCATCAAAGAAGTCAACCGGATCATCATCCAAATCTGTGAAGAAACCACCTCGCTCTTGGATTTCTCAAACTCATGAAAGAATTGTGAAAGTCATCCAACAAGTCGAAAAAGAAGGACATGCTTACGAAACCGAATTGGTTTCTTGACCAAATACAATACTTAAATGATGAGAAAGACAAGATGCGAAAGAAAGAGAATTTGTTCAAGTTCATGAAGAGTCATCGTAAAGAGGAACTGAACGAAATGATCGAAGGTTACACTAACAAGTACCTTCGGGATATCGTGCCTAAAGTCCAAAAGGAACTGGAGAAGACGAAGAAGAGATCATACCCACAAGTTTCTTCTCGACACCGTCCCGGTGTGACTAGAGAAGTATTTTCCGACAACTCACCCCTAACATCGCCGCATTGGTTAAACATACAATGGCCAAAGAAGTCGATCTCTCGAATGAAAGTTAATCGCTAAACTAGTGATGCAAATGTCAAAGCGATCTGAACGCTTACTTCGGATGAAGCTAAATTTTCGAAGGTCTACTTGCTTTTCAACTCGGATCATCATGCAAGGAGTCACCGATCAACCCAAACGGCCAAGAGATGACGATGATAAGGACAAGGACTCTACATCTAAACGTCGAAGCAACTGGTGAATCTTCTTCGATGCCACCTCCTCTACAACGGACTTCTTCTCAATGAAGTCTCCTCCACCCTCGGCCTTCTCTCGATAAACCTCGGACGATTCCGAGTTACCACCCCGACTCAAAAAATAGGTGATTACTTTAAGTATACGGGTGGTGACGATGAAGAGGTCCTTGAGCCCCAACAACAACCCACCTCTCCCAAAAAGGATGAAACCAAGATCATCATCTAAGCCTTCAAAAGAAGAAGAAGACGCTTCATACCGACGTCATATCATGGCTAGATGACGATAAAATCAAGAATTTGATTGGTTCGCTACACTTGTTAACAACACTCCCTACCCGAAGAAGGTCAAGAATTGGTAGACGGTAGTACCTTGGAGCATGCAAAGATTTTGCAAGAAAGGTTCCGTGTGAAGAAGATGACGAAATCTGAAAGCGCATCAAGAATGAAGCATTCCTACTTTTGAAAGACAACTCGGAAAGTGCAATCGAGGTTGAATATCACCTTGAAAACATTGCTCGAGCCATGTCTAATAACATGGATTGGCTCAACCCGAAAGCAAACATCGACTTCACCAAACGGGACAATCCTCCATATTACACCGACCGTCTCGACCTCTACCTACCATTGGCCAACTGATCGACCTAGGGTTCCTTTCGACATTTCTTCAACAAAGACTTAGATTTTCTTCAACACGGTGGCGATGGTTCAAGGAAATACGCTACATCTCGACACTTCCATTCCTGCCGCCATATACTCGATTGTATAGCCATCGAGGCGTGCTACCCACATGTTCTCTCGACAAAGTGGTAGCATATGACCAAGATGCAATGTATGGGATTCACCATTGGCGGAACGTCAAGAATCTACTACGTGTCGCTTGGTCCAAGTCTCAACATGCAAAGGTTCAAGATTAAAAGTATCGTGGCCATCCAACATGTTGGTCTATCGTCTAAATGGGACTACACTTTTCTCAAGAAGATTGTGGTCAAAAGACAAGAAGAAAGGGACTATGCATTCTCTGGCGACTTTGAGAATTTGAACATCAACGATATTGAAGACATGTACCTTGCCAAAGTTCAAGGTCGCATGAGACAATTTCCAACTAAAGTACAACGTGAATTCATCAAGTCACCGCTCATCTTCATCGACGCATTGTCATCAAAGAACGTGTTGAAGATCTTCACTTGCCGTTGAATCATATCGAAACGTGTCAACCTCACTCCTCCAACGCTTGATCTTCCCGACATCAATCGCTAACTCACTATACGCTCATCAAGAAACCATTCGAGTTGTTTACCGCAGATGAACTTCAAAGAAACCGCTTAATGGCGTGTAGTGAACTTTAGAAATTCGGGATCATACCTTGAAGTCGGTTAGGATGGATTGGCGTGAGTTAAAGGATATCGCCGAAAATTGGGTCTCCTAAGCGGACCGAATTCTCGTGAAAGGAGGATGTGAAGGATCATCACCATGATTGATGAACGGTTGTTCGAAGGGACCGCCTGTAACGTTGGAAAGTTTTGTTGGTGGTCGACCCGGATCAACATCACCGCTATCAACGCCTGCTCGTACTCCGGGAACATCACCGCACTTCCGGTACTCCTTGAATTGGTTCTTTCATTACAAATTTGGATGTGTGATTATATATGTCAATGGCTTGTGCACACATAACAATGTACAACCCGTAAGTGTCAAGAAAGGACCACGTGGTACGCCTCGCCACAATCCTTATAAAAGGAGCGAAAGCTTTTATTTTGAGTAAAACCTATCAAACCTTTCATTTTCAAGGTTTTGCTCAAAAGACAAGTACTTCCCATATGATTTAAAACCTCAACCGCTTATATCACTAGTTAAGGGGAGTATTTGATAAAAACTTTGTTCACAAATTGTTCACAGTGGTCACTCTTCCCGCAACACTCGAAATGGTCATATTTATTTTCAAACGTTTCAAAATAACATTTTATGCCATTTTTGAGGGGAGAAAATTTGTGTGATAAGAAATATGTTGTGCAAAATGCAAATGAATCTGTGTACCTCGACTTAACCAACGAATCGATTGGTACTAAACTGTTTGTAACTCGAAAAGACTTGTCCTGACGGGTAATAATTTCAAGCTAGTTCGCTAGTAATGTAAACGTGTCTCGCAAAGGACTTGTCCAAGTAGAAAGTACCATTCGAGAAACTCCGATAGACATGAACTCGACGGGTATGACAACCTTTCGAGGTTTGTCTACACCTTCAAGGTAGTTATTAGAGCTAGTTGTCACCTAAAAGTCGACAATGTAACTCTTTAAGTATGCAACGAACTTAGTGTCTCATGGGGATTGTCTATCTTCATGGATCAATTCAAAAGTGCGCTCTTTCCTCACCGCACATTTAAACCATTAATACTCTTAAGCACATGTGGAGGGAGTATTTATGCAAAACCTTATCTCTCACAATGGTTCAAACATGTTTTCATTTACAAACCCTTTGAGAGATATTTTCACATACATTGGTTTTAATGGCAAACATAGGTTAGTCATGGAGTTATAAGGTGACTAAGGTTAGGAATAACAGTCCTATGATCCACTGTAGAGGAGGGATCTACCCAAGGACACTACCATTAGTTAGTGTTAGAAGTCCTTAGGAATGATTGTAAAAGGAGAAAATGAGAATCGGAGAAAGAAGGAGTTGAAGAATCAAAAGAAATGTAAAGTAAAGGGTGAAAAGAAACACCTCCGCATTATTCAACTTAGGGCGGAATCGGGTTCAATTCATATACACTTGGTCGTCACTTAGTGACACCGGTATTGAAGATTAAAAGTCGTCATGGACCCGGTGACGCACGCACTAAACCTTCTTAGCCACTCAAGTTTCTCTCAACGAAGCTTGTTTCATTCTCACAGGAACCCTACGTAAACTATTGGCTTTCTCTTAGAGATCGCCGGTATTGAAGAAGGAGACCCTCCCTAGTCTCCGCTCAGAAAACCAAACGCACTATTGAGTCTAGAGCCACGAGATTCATCAAAAGATCTCTTAGGAACACTTGACATTTTATCACTTGACAATCACCAAATAAGATTATCGATGGTTCATATCGAGTCCTTCACGATCTTAGAAATCTGTCGAGAACATTTATGAGAGGTTCACATCCGTGATCCTCGGTGATTGAATGGAAACTCCCGCGTGGTCAACATCAAACACCACGACAAAGAGGTCATTTCGGTAACTCCCCGTGATTACGCGGAGTGTGTCTCAAACGGTCTACGTCGTGAGGTGATGCTTGTGTACCTCAACGACTATCTGAATCAGATGTACTTGTACATCGCGTTATCTCACTTGTGGGACTCCGGCTCAGAACGGCCTTTGTAAGAATTAGAGTTGTGTTTTCACACTATGTCATTAACACTCAAGTTCAAACTTGTAAGTCTTGGAAACCGCTTATTACTAACCGCTTGAAATGTTTTCTTATGGAAGCTCCGGAGCGGGATGATCGTCTCGATTCTTCTCATGCTCACGCCAACATCATCACTAATGGAAGTTCTATTCAAAAGCAACACAACCGTCGAATGATTCTTCATCAAATCAAAGAATCTACAAAGTCAAAGACTTAAAGAACTTCATCAAGATTGATTTTCAACATCAAAGAGCGTGTGAGCATGTTGAAGAATGACGTAGACACCGGAGTAGCCAAGCGCACTGAGGCGCATCGATGCGCACAACAACATACTATCACTTTCACCACAAAGAACAATGATCAAAGAACAAAGTTAAAGATGACGTCAAGCATAACTGCTCAAAGATAACTATCTCTCTACATCGGGAGATTGTTCGAATCAAGGCAATTCCTCTCACAAGAAAGAAGAATGACAGAAGACGTCGAGCTACTATTACATCAACGCCTTCACCGCTTACATTCATATATACTTGAGGGGAGATTGTTGGAATCACTCCTAAACCTGTATTTCAAGTATTTATATTTCATATGTAATAGGTAGCTTAATATGGCCTTTATGTTTGTTTAAGGTCTAGCTATGTAGAAGGCCCATAAGCTTAGGCCCATGCCCACATAAGAAAGGATGGGAACTAGGAGTGTTGCCTAGCTTCCTCCTATAAATATTTTGTAAACCCTCATTCGAGGGTTGGTTGTTCAAGTTATTTCCTTTCACATATGCCTTACGATAACCGCCTCTTATTATCGTGTATGTGTGTTTGGTTCTTGTTCAATCGCCTCATCTCCTTTCTATATTACTTGTGTTTGTAAAACTAGTGACCTAACATGCTAAAAAGTATTTTGACTAATGTCACCTTAGACATGATAGAGATCTCCAAACAAACAACTAAAAATTGATTTGTTGCCCATTCAACGCAATTCTCATCACATCAAAAGTCATAGGTGAGTTGTATGTTTCAAAAACTAATATCATTATGAGGTTGTACATGCAGATCAAGTAGCAATGTTTATGCATAAGAAATCAGTGCACATTTTCCCATTAAGTTTGTAATAACAAGAAACTTCACGAATGAAACCAAACTTTTAACTACAAATGAAAAAGGTTCCTTTATTAGGATTAAGTAAGACCTTTTCTTAGTAAAATCCATTGATAAAAAGGTTTGTTTTGTGATTAAAGGGTACAAGTTTAGTTTTGTAGAAATTATATCGAAAAGGTTTTCTTCTTAATGATTAAATGGAAAATAGTGATTATGTTGGTGAACAAATGAATTATGCTACATCCATTTCCTTTGATAGACCTTTATAATGTATTTAAAGAGGATTACTCATCAAGCTAACATTGTGGTTGCATTTTTGATTAAAGTTTAGTGATATATCCCACAGAAGATCATTCATGCATCATTCATTCCCTCCTAAATTCTGAAAACCCTAACTTCTGTGTGCTTCATCATCTTTTGGTTTATGTTACAATAAATAAAATAGTAATTAATAGAAGTTGCTATTTTTTTTCTATTTGATTTGTATTTTTGTTGTTACAGACATTGAGATCTGTATGTTTAATTCTTATTAAGAATCCATGTGAGCATCTGTAAGGTAACTACTAATACAAGCCGACATAGTGTCCTTTCTATATATTCAGATTCCATGGTGAGCTTTCATGCATGCATCTAATCTTTTATTTTGTGAGATGTATATATATTAGTAGGTGATCATGTCTCTTTTTTTCAAAACCCTCATGATTTTATGTTCGTTTATTTTGCAGAACTGTGGTGGAGGCTTTTTGTGAGGTTTGGTGTGGTTTGGCTAGGAAAAAAACAATGGTATGTCTCTTTTCCTCAAAACCCTAATGATATGTTGATTATGTTAGAGTTGATATCATAGCTAAGGTGATTGGGCATTTTGGATTCATGTAACTTGTGCATTACTACATGAGAAAACACCAAGACGCCAGTAAACCCAAGTTCATAAGGTAGTTTAACCATGGCAGGCTCAAGTATTGCGAGTAGCCACAAAAATAATCATGTGTATCATCACTTTAAATATGAAGGTTTTTAAAGGAGGTGAATGTGAGCATAGACCCTAAGTGTAGTTTAATGGGTTAAGGAGTGTAATTTATTAGGTTATTGACGTTTAATTTTCATAGGACATAAACAAAAGTAAAGAAAAAAAGTTCATAACCAAACTACCGAACAAAATTATGAGAAAGAAGTATGAAACATGTATTTGGGATATATTTAAGGGCTCGAGATTAATAATCATAAGATACAAATACAATAAGTTATCGAATAACCTTTCTTTTTTTGTTGAGTTCATTATTCACTATATAAGTGTATTATAAAATTTATTCTCGTGCCTTTGCCTTTGCCCGTTAGGAAAATAAATTATGTAGATAAAAATTAATAAAAAACTAACTTATAAAAATAAAAACGATATATATATATATATATATATATATATATATATATATATATATATATATATATATATATATATATATATATATTATAGTAACATCAATTATAGTTGTAAATGGTTTAATTTAACTTTTATTACTTTTAGTATATACTTGTTCTACTAAAACCTAAAAATAAAACCATAATCATACCCGTCCATCGGACGGGTTTTGACACTAGTATATATATCTTTATATTATATATAACAGGAGGCGTTACACGTAGATAATGCTACGTAAATGCCACCTCATTGCCCAGTAATTGTTTTTAGTGCCATGTCATCACATTAGTCCACCTAAGCTATTAATAATTTTATTGAATTTCGTTTTTAATATTCATGTATTAAATGCTATTAATAATTTTATTAAATTTCGTTTTTAATATTAGTCCATCTATTAATAATTTTATTAAATTTCGTTTTTAAAGTCCACCTAAGCTATTAATAATTTTATTGAATTTCGTTTTTAATATTCATGTATTAAATGCTATTAATAATTTTATTAAATTTCGTTTTTAATATTAGTCCACCTATTAATAATTTTAATAAATTTCGTTTTTAATATTCATGTATTAAATTCGGATTAATTAGTTAAAAAAATTATAGTAGAGAGATTCGAACTTGGGGTGTTTGTACCATTAACACACATGCTAACCACTAGAGCAACTTATTTTTTTGATTATATCTTGCAAATCCAAATTTATAAACCAATACACCCTATTATTGACTATTTTAATTTAATGAGATAAGTATTAATGCTAATATCACGTTAAAAAAAATCTTCACATTCATAATATACTTTTTCTTCAAACCCTAATATCACGTTTCTCATACCATCTATCCTCTTTATTCTCCATTCTTCATCTATACTGATAATAATGTTATAAACTTTACTGATTTTGTGTTTGTTCTTTGATTTGTGCAGGTTTACAAGAGTTTGCTGCTGCTGAAGGTATTTTTGCCTCCTTTTTATCAAAACGCTAATGATAAATTTGTAATTATAGATATCGTGTATGTATAAGTTGTTCTCTTTGCAGCCTTTATCCTAAAACTACAAGTAAGTCTCTTTAGAACTCACAATATTCGGTTTGGTTACGTCGAAAGTAAGTTTTAATACTTATATAAAAGTTGTGTTTGTATTACTGCATGTATACCAAATCAGCAGACAACTTTGGCTGCCATAGGCGAGGTATGCAGTTGATACTCTCAAATTCACTTTTTATTTCATAATTTCCATCCGTCCTGATTGCATGATAATAGTGGTGTTCTATCAACTCATGGCTACTCTTCTCTAATAGGAAAGTGTTTCCAGTAAAAATATGGTTCCTGAACTTCCTGATAATGTCATGATTTGCCTGCAGGAATTATTTTGTATAGCAACGGATCAGCCTTTTCGGTTCCTATCCACCTTCACGTTTGTAATTAGGGCATTTTCCACTCTTGAACGACATTGCCCCCGCTCCAAGGTTTGTTGATAAATTGATTGCTTTTGTACACCCATTGATGTTATGTGAAAAGGCATATGTGCTTATTTGTGCTAATTACACTTTCAAGGAAGGTACATGGTTATTCTTTTAACTATCTTTTAATATAGTGTAAGCTACTCATGTCTCCATTAGAATATATTTTATGTAATGAATACAATCATTTTACAAGTGATAAAGTTAAATATGTGGGTTACTTGCCATCTGAATTGTCTCCTATGCAACATCCTACGAGGTATCTTCACTGCCCATCTAATTAGCTCCTACAATTATGTATCGACTAGATATGATTGTATCACCTTTTTGTCTAATATTTGAGCTGTATACATTATGAATTAAATTGTTTATGTTGGTGCTTTAGTTAAATGAAGGAATGCATTGGTTTTTTAGGGTACCGTGAGTTCTGAGATGCATAAGTAATGAAGTTTGGTTTCCAAATATTTGAGTTTTATCGTTATCTTCTTCCGGATAATTTATCATTTAAGTTTATGATCGAACATGTATGGTTAACTTGGATACCACTGCTAACATTTGCTGATTTAGGGGCATATCTGGCGAATGAGGTTTGAGAAAAGTGAGATAAACGGAGTTATTTATAATGATGTTCCTGAAGCTCTTGAAATATGACATGCTTCTGTCATAAAGGTAGGTTCTACGTGTGTATATGTCGATCCATTTATGTAGTATCAGCCATCAGGTCTATCAGGTTAGATATAAATTTCTTGGCTTAAATCACAACTGGGCAAATGGGTTGAAATTTGAAAGGGTTAAATGGGTCAAAGCTACTAAACATGTTATCAGATGTTTACACCATCCTAAATCGTTATTATTAAGAAAAGGCTTAAAATGTTTCAATAGTTCCGTAAGAATATTCATCAGTGTTATATTCATTTTTCAAACCTAAACGGTAACGGTCAGCCAATCCCGCCCTTTTGACCCGGTTGACCAGCCCTTCTTAGAGGGTGTTTGGATTGCTTTTAATGTATTAATTCTTTCTCTAATTACATTGGTTTCTGGTGTTTAGTTTTGCTTGCAATCTTGATCAATTTACAAGGATTACAGTTAATAGATAGACATTAGCTACTACCCAACATGATTATTGATTGGCATTGTATTGTATAAAAGAAGGGTTCTAGATCATTTAGGGTTTTGGGTTTCGTGTGTCATGTGTTGGTCCATTATTTAATATAAACGAATAGGAAAGGTATAATTTTATTAACTTATTAGTTGCCAATAAACATCATTGGTTCTTTCTTTATCAGCATCTTCGAGGGCATCCTGCAATCACTAGCAAGGCCTGCAAAGGTTAGTTCAGATTAGCAAACTTGCAGATTAGTATTACTTTATAATGATCAATTGTTATGTTCAGGAAAATTATTTATAGTTTGTTCTTAATCATTGAACCACAGACATTGGAAGATGCGCTGAACATCTTAAAGGGTGTTGTTAAAAGCTTCAACCAATTGTTAGTTAATGACGTCAGCAAGTTAAAACATCAATCAGGGCCTGATCTAAGCACTTACAGCTCGCAAGAATTCGCTTCGGAAAGATGTTGCTAATGTTTATGAAATATTTCTTGTGGGCTATTGTGGGCGGCCCTTCCTTCTAATTCTCTTGCTTTGCAATATCAAAGAAGGATGATGAATCCTTGAAATGGAACTTTTAGATTTTGGAGGAAAAGGGTTATACATCACTTCACCTCCATATGAATCATTTTTATTCAAAATTTTATAATATGGCTAAGAATATGTGTTTTGCGAGCAATGAGCAGAACTCACATGATCGCCATCTATTAAACTCCACCCATTCAAATGCTAAATCACAACATGTACTGCATAATTTATATCCCTATCGCTCATATTAATTGCTTTCATTGTCTGCGGTATATGAGTGATTTATCAAAGGTAATATCTATGTTATTCTCGCACATAGGCACTCATGTTAGGCTATTGTTAAATGGTTTATTAACATGCACAATTTGTTTCTGGAATCCAGTTCTCAAGGTGAACAAGTTACATCTCAATCAAGTTGAAAAAGCAGGCCTGATGCAATACATAACCGGTCTGAACGAGTGAGATTGTATTCTCATCTATGTGCCTTAATGTTACAATCGTTAATTGGTTTAATCAAGTTTTTTCACATCAGTTTCATAATGTAAAATTATGTTATTTTCATGAATTGAGCCAATGCTTTTAATAATGGTGTCGTGCCTACTATAACTTTTATGTGGTAGGTTAGTTTCCTGAGTAATATGGCTGTCCACATGACTAATATAAATTATTGTACGTGTCAGGTTACATTTGAATGTTTCAAGGCCTTTCAAAGTACTTCGTGCTGGTCTACATATATTTAAGTCTATGGTGGATCTGTATACAAAGGCTCCTGGAGGTTAAACATTCAGAATGGGCTTGGAAGAAAGCAATATAGTAACTATGATGTTTATGATGGTTGTTGGAAAGACGGATTGCACGAAGGAAGTGGTAAGTATGCTTGGAGTAATGGCAACATGTATATTGTAAACTGGAAAGCTGGAGAAATGTGTGGTAGAGGGGTGATGAAATGGCTAAAGGGTGACCTGTTTGATGGTTCTTGGTTAAATGGCTATAGAAATGGGTCAGGTGTCTATAGGTTTGCAGATGGGAGTTATTATTTTGGGACATGGACCAAGGGTCTCAAGGATGGACAAGGTACATTGTATACAGCAGGACGTAAGTATGCATCTTTCAGAAAGTTTGGCAAGAAGAAAAGCCTGATAACTGATGGTTCCTGTGGCAGATCTGAGACGTTCAGGGATGTCGAGTGTAACGTTGGACGAAGTGTATCAGAAAAAATTACGTTTAGTGGGTTCTTTAGAGACTCGGGTCGAATATCAAGCAGGAGACTACCACCGGAAGATGAGTATAGCATTGGGGATTCTACTTGAGAGGTTTCTGCTTCTGAGAATACAGACATGTTATCTTATATCTCAGATGCAAGCCGTAGCTGCTAGCGGTAACGCGCGCACTCAGTAGGGTAGTTGTACTTATTTGTATAAAGAGTAGTTATTTTATTTGTTAACGCGTTTGGTATCATAGTTGTATCCTTAGTTATAAACGACCTTAAAAGCTAAACCCTTCTTTTATTATCGTTTTTCAGTAAGAGCGTTTAAACAATATCTACACACTAATTAGAACTCACAGCCAAACAGACATTATATTTTAAATGATAAACGCGAAATAAGACTCCAAAAAGCTTGCCACCAAATATACCAGTTTTGTTAACATTGTGTTAGTTTTGATATTTTTCAGTTGTGAGGAAGTCAAGATGATGCCAAGATCACCTCCGCATGACGATTTCTCTCTTAAAGAGATGAAACCGCATCTTGGCGGAAGAAAAATGACGGGTGATAAGCTCAGGAGCACACATGACCTTGTGGAACCAATGCAGTATTTGTATGTTCGTGTAGTAAGAGCTAGGGAGTTACCTTGTAAGGACGCTATGGGTAGCTGTGACCCGTACGCTGGGGTGAGACTAGGGAATTATAAGGTGACGCTGAGGTATTTTGAGAAGAATTCCTTTCCTGAGTGGAACCAAGGGTGTGCTTTCTCTAAAGATAGGATTCAGGCTACTATGTTGGAGGTTAGTGTTAAGGACAAGGATATGATTCAGGATGATTTTATGGGTCAAGTTTTGTTTGATATTACCGACGTGCTGAAACGAGTACCACCAGATAGTCCTCTGGCGCCGCAATGGTATAGGCTGGAAGATAGGAATGGGAATAAGTTGAGATGTGAGTTGATGTTGGCGGTTTGGTGGGGTACTCAAGCGGATGAAGTGTTTCCTGAAGCATGGCATTCTGATGCTGCTGCTGTTGGTGGGCGTTCGAAAGTGTATGTTTGACCGAAACTTTATGAAAAGTATCTGAGTATGGTTTAAGTGATAGGCTTTTGGTATTAAGGGGTGTTTGGCATTGTGTTTTAAAGATAATTGATTGATTAGTGTGCTTCATTTGTTAAATAATATGTTTATAGTGTTAGTGTAGAGTTAATTATTTATGTATTATTTCGTACGCTGTAATGAAAAATGGAAGTTTATGGTGTTTTTGTTTAGTCAAATAATTTTAGTTTAGAAGTAGCTGGAACAAAAAAATCGATACAAGGTTTGTGCTCTAACAGGGTGGAAGTTGATATTACATCAATCGATTCAAAGTATGCGTCCTTTTGATTATCTTTCATTTTCACATTTCATTGTTATATAGTTTCTGAATCAACATATTTTGTGGTTTCTATTATAAGAATCAACATATTTTGTGGTTTCTCTTACTTGGAAAATTTTGCTCATCATTTTGGAGAGAAAGATATAATGTATTTGTTTTGCCATCCTATTTACTTTTTATAAGATCTGATAAATTTACAATGTAATCATGTTATTGTTATATACAAAATGAATTGGATAAGAACTTCATTATGCTTTTCATTCAAAAAAATTAGCTTATGTATCATATATTTGATTTAAGCTAATTGTTTATGACCTTTTAATCTTTTACTCCATAGTTGATAAGCTGGAAATAAGAAACTAAAATATACTACTGATGCAACCAACATGTACCATTTGTTTGTATTATTGAACAAAAAAAAGAAGAGCAAATCGTTTCATCACCTACTAATGAGAAGATTGAAATGGTTGATTTGGGTTGTGTCTGATCTCAAAAAAGTTGTTTCACAGTAGCGAGATTATTTTTAATATTCAGCCCCGATCTTAAAGTTTTTCGGTTTATACTAATTAAAGATGGAAAATTTGAGCTTTTAACCATTATATATATGAATTCGTTGATTTTGGCGGTGACTATTCGACATGTTGCGAGTAAATCAGTTTTTTTGTCTATAAGTCAGAATTTCGGTTGTTGGAGCATCTGTGTGTTGCAATGCAGATGCACAAGTTCATGTCGTAGCCTTGACAACTAAATTACTTTCCCTTTTGAGTTAGCGTCTATGAGTACTTGACATATAGCATTTTTTTTATCCATCTAAGATGATAGACTAGGAAAGGTTTTAAAAAACTAGCAAATAATTGTTGCACAGTAGTGGTATTATATTTGGTAGACAGCTCTTATCTTATTTTTTTAGTTATCTTGGTAACCTGGAGTTTGACTCTAAGAACTCAAAATGACAATGTGTTTCTTTGATCAGTTGTAACCTGGAACTTGACTCTAATTTTTGTTGTTGGTAATAGATCATTTACGCAATGCTAAAGTGGTTGTTGGAAAGGCAAAAAGTGAGATGAACCGGTTTAAAACAACGATAAGCCGTCATGAAGAAATGCTTAAAGATAAGAAGTAAAAGTCATCATTATATACATGATCTTTTTTTAGTAAACAAATTCATAAAATTATCTCATCTATCGTACACGCCTTTGAACTACACCAACCAAACCAACAATGTTGTGTTCAAGGAAGAATTATGTGAAATCGATTACATGTCTATGCAATTCTTTATCTTTTAGGGGCTATTTAATCTGGATGTAGGAATCGATCATATGTTTGGCATTATATATGATATCTAATACTGAGTATTTTAGAAAGTTATGTACGCTTATTTTATCTATAATTGTTATTTTAAAGGCAGAGGGTAATGGGTCAAAACAAGCTATTTTGTATGGGGAGTGACCCAAACTGGTTTAGTATGCAAATATGATAACTTCAATAAGGCGAGTTTGGACAAAATATGTTTCATGGTTTTTGACATAAAAATATTTTATGGGCTGTTTGGACAAGATACTCTTTTAGGGACTGTTTATACATAATTTCTTATAAGGGCTGTTTGGATATAATTTATATCAGGGGCTGTTTGGACAAATAACTCTCTTAAGGGATGTTTGGGTCATAACAAATGCAAGCTAATCCTACCATATCATGATGTGAGCTCTAAATGGCGACGAGACCATTGTTTCTTTTAAGTAACTATTGAAAGTGGCATTCATTGCACTCTCACAAAATAATAAATAAATTTAGTGCTTATACTAATGGTGTCGGTTTTTGAAACATGTACTTACTAATGAGGTTTTTAAATTTTGTTTTATCTACAACGGAGATTTAGCTTTCAGCTTTAGCCACAATATTCTCCTGTGGGAGAGAAATGAGGTCAGGGATCCCAATGCAACATACGAAAGTCAGCTTTCATTCACCCTACTATTTTATATATTAACCACAAAACCTCGAAATAGATAACGAAATCTTTTTTCATGGTACATATTGTACGAGCTACTAAGTTTAATTTTCTTCTTATTTAAGATTCATATGATTGTACCAACAAAAGCATAATATTTGTGACAATATTATTTTAGTTATGCATTATAGATATGTGGTTTCCTAAACATGTGTTTTCGTGCAGGTATTTGACATTAGATGGAATGATAGATTGGTGAATCTTGGATTTGAAGATGACGTCAAAAGAAGTATTCGATCACTTCAAAGCACAAAGACAAACTCTCCTATTTTCTAAAACCATGCCTGGTAAGATCCAAAATCTCACCCGAAGTGTTTTGGGCAAACGTGTCACGGTCAACGTGGGTCGAGCAAGAGCAACAAATATGGATGTTATCCAAGAAGTTAAATACATGAAACAAGAAGTTAAACTCGTGTACCTACTCGAATGTCTACAAAAATCATCACATCCTGTTATAGTGTTTTGTGAAAACAAACGCTGATGATTTTCACGAGCATCTTTTATTAAAAGGAGTGAAAGTAGTAGCCATCCATGGTGGGAAGATCAGGAGGAATGTGAATACGCAATTTCATCTTTTAATCATAATAGCCGGTAATATTATTTGGCAACCTGGCTGACGGACGTATTTGATATGTTTAGCATGGCTTATTAAAAATTGTTATAATTCTACTGATTTGTGTCATGTTATTCAGAGGGGCGAAGCCAAGTTATTGACAGAATATTGGGAAGGAGTTGTTGTAGATATGAAGGCAGCAGAAGCAAAATCACCTCAGGTTAGTTGCAATAATTTCCTTATAGTAGTTAATATTTTTGGTATTTACATATTTGTAAATATTGAGATGCCAACCTTTAAAAGGACATGAGCATTCTGGAAGGACTTATAAAGGATGAGAAAGCTTTGAAATTAAGCCAAAGGAAGGATTGGTACAAGATTTTAGGTATTTCAAGACTGCATCCATCGGGCCGGCTATGCTACTAGCAAGTTTAGAGGTTGTTGAGACAACTTCAAGAGAGGGTCGAAAAGATGGAGCATGTTTGCCAACCAGTTGTAACACATTGAGGATGTTATGATGACACTTTTCGAGGCGGTGCTTTCCAGAAAGAGTGGCAACATGCGTCCTTACAAGCCAAAACCGCAACAACAAAGGCGATAAACAAGGAGAGAAGCAAATGCTATATTCAAAGTTGGCCAAAGAGGAATTTCATACTAAAGTGATCAATTGTTTAGTATTAAGATACACCCTTCAACAAGGTCTGTTTAGCTTCTTACTATCTGCAATATGAAGCGAATCAATGGTGGTGGTGGCTACGTAGAGCGCACAAAGAAGAAGATGATGAGGTTACATGGAAGATGTTTGTTGACGAATTAAGGCCTTAGTTTGGTCCTACATATTGCGAGGATATTCATGAAGCATTTTTTAAAGATCAAACAAGTTGGATCTATTTGTGACTATCAAATATAATTTGAAGGGCTGGGTAATCAAGTACAAGGTGGTTCATAAGGGGCATTAGTCGTCACATTTATGGGTGGTTTGAATGTCGTAATTCAGTTGGTATAAGGATATTCTAGACCACAAGAAGCTATTGGTTTTGCTTAGATGAGAGATGAGCAGTTACATCGATTACACGTGAGAATTACTGAACCTGCCACACAAGCAGCCTTGGAAGCGCCAACATAATCACACTGCCATTTAGCAATGCAAAAAAAGAAGGCTCTTGGTAATTGCTTCAAACGCAATGAAAATATCAGAATGGCTCACAAGTTCAAATTACCGTAACTACTACTTATGAGAGGGGACTTCGAAGTTGATTAATGAGGGTCAAATGAGCGTTGCTGGGATACACATGCTTTTGAACATAAACCCTGAGGCCAAGGTTAATGCCGAGGTTAATGTCTAATGAGACAAATGCCATTTTTCAATAGTTTCGTGTATAAGCTAATAGTCGGAACAATTGTTATGGCTTTCTGTTATTGTCATCTTGGTTTGTTTACTTAACAAGTAATTTTGTAATCTTATGAAACTATCAAAACAAGGTTTTGTCTAAGTCATATTTGACTATGTGTAAACCTTCTCTTGGCTATTTAAATTAAATAATATTAAGCTGTTATGTTCTGTTGTAGCCTAAAAGTTTGAATAATGCCTTGTGCCGAAAACTGGACATAACATTCTTCTTTGTGATGAGCCACAAAATTTTAGTTGTACTTATTTTGGCACTATTTGTTATTCCATCTCTTTCATGTACTTCTCATTTTAAAGCTGTAATTGAGCGACTAAAACACGCTCATGCTGAATAATATGATGATGGCCCAATGAATCTTATAGGCGAGGATGATGAAGAGGCATTGCCTACTCATGACATCAATTTCCTGCTTGGTAGCTTTAACCTTTTACCGATATGGAGTTCAGTAATAACATACATAATTCTGAATACAGTAGTCAGTCAACTACTATCTACATGGTCCGTATAACCTTAGTTTTTCATGATATCATGTTGGATTTACAGGTATCTGTAGATGCAATGAAACCTGTACAATTGTAAAAAGTAGTTAAAAGATATAGAACCTGAGTTGAGAGGTTAACCAAATCTCATGATAGTTAAGATGAGTTGTACCGATGGAGTCGCTATAAAAGTGAGATATAACATATAAATTAAACAAACACCCACTGGAGATTTGTTTCTTAAACTTATTTAGCTACTGACCATTGAAACTTTGTTACATCAGTTACCCCAAATTAGTTATAAGTATAGAATATGGACCTTCTCTTAAATGTTGTGTTGTGACAAAGATGGAGCAACTTTACAAACAGTGTTGTCTATAAAGTTTTTCATAGATTATAAGTTTTTTTTTTTTTTTTTTTTTTTTTTTTTTTTTTAATTATCTATTTCATACAAGATTAAACATCTGTAATTTTATTACGGTCATTTTAACATTATATTTGTTCAACGTTATTCTATCAAGCATTTTACTATTTTCTTTATTTTATAGGGGGAGTTGCATATATATCCTTCCAAAGACTCATAATTGTATATATATCAAATCAAATCATAATTGAATATATATATCCTTTCAAAGCTTTAAAGTTGTCAAATATATCTAAATGATTAATGTAAATATTTTTAATAGAAAAAAATGTCTAATAATTATAATTGATATAAAATGACGATTATTATTTTTTTTTATTATTTTTTTTACAATTACAAAATATCATTTTATTGGTTTGAATTTTACTATGCCACTTGATCTATATATATAGGAGTTTATGTTTAGATGGAAAGACGGATGGTGTTGTTGATATTCTTATTCAAGATTTGTCGACACCGAACACGTTTGAGTCATCGAACATGGTTGCTATTTCTTTTTATGTATTATTAATTTTTATGTATTAATTATAAACTATTTGTCAAGTGATCAGAAAGTGCGTTATTAGAATTGGATTGATAAAAATACCTTGCTCTTAATAGACAAAAGGGAAAAGGCTATTGCCATTCTATTTCTGTTTCCTCAAGCTTTCATATACTTATTTTTGTTTTCTCATATATTTCTAATGCTTTTTGGTATTAATGGCGGTTGTTACATCCAAAAGTGTCACATTCTTTTTGTTTTCCTCTTTGAACCCACAAAGTACAAACCATCATTTGGAGACTTTGTAGATGTCGAATTAACAAAAAAGAAGATCTCGCTTAGGAATTTAATAGATAATTCGGTTGAAAAATTGAGTACATGGTCTATGATGATGACACATGAAACAAGGTTGACAAGATGCTGTTACTTCTTAGATAATGGCTAGGTAATAAAAAGAATGGTTGTTAATCACTCACAAGGTTAGTTTGACAATCGCATATAGTTATCTTAACGAGTTTATGATCAAGTTAGTACTTGCTTTCCAATTTTATTGAAATCTTATAATTGATACCTGATAACTGACAAGTATAGTTCATTACATTGAAGTGGTGCATGATGTTGATCTACAAAAGCTATGTGTTCGGTTCGTCATGGATAGAGTTGGTTTGGTTGGATCAGATGGACCGCATATTGTGTAGCATTTGGCATCACTTACATGGTATGCCCGCCAACACATGGTGGTCATGGCTCCTTCAGATGAAGCCAACTTGAAAACATGGTAGCTACTCGCACCCATTGATGATGACCTTCACGAGTCAATGGTTTTGATGTACCTCTTCCTCCCAACACTTAATAGATAAAAACTAACAAAATTTAAGCTCTTTTTGGCAAAAAAAAGGTTCTAATAATATTTTGTAACATATTGATTATCGATGAATATTGAATTGGTTCACCAAGTGTTTGAAATTTTCAACAAATAAAAATACTACTGCAGCATAGATGTTATTTGTACTCAAAATTTACTTCATGTCTATAGAAAACTCTGTATATATTTGGCTCTCAAACATTATCACAAGTTGGGTACAAAGACCGGACAACTTCATGTTGGTCTTTCAAGAGTTAAGACGAAAAAAGGTTTTAAGATTCTTTGTTGTGACAAAGACGATTAATACACGAACTTCACAATAAATGTCGTGTACAAAGAAATTTTATTTTGTATATGAATAAAATGATCACCCATTTTTTTATTTCGCTATGACGATTAATAAAAGTTAAGGCGAAACATTGTCCCATATTGGTTTGTTTCTACAAAGGCCGGTATACTTATATTATTTAATTGTTTCATTATCTTTATATGTATTACACTAAACTTAGTTACTTATAGTTTCTATGTTTTTATAATTTACATCCACGCAAACCATACAATTATTTATAATTCTAAACAAAAAAAAACTAAAACCAACAACTAAAAGTAAAAACAAAAAACAATTTTTATAATATTGTTTGACAATTCAAAAATGTATTTCGCTTAACAAAATAAAACAACAAATAATTATAAGTCATGCCCGCCCATTGGTGGCTTCAAATCTAGTATATATATATATATATATATATATATATATATATATATATATATATATATACATTATATATAAGAGGAGGCATGCTTACATAAAATGCCACTTGGCATCCCATAATGCCATGTCGTATTTCCATGTCATCGTTCTATTTACGTGGCATTTTTTATTATTTTTAATGACATGTGGCGTTTTTAAATATATGTACAATTTTATTTTGTAAATTTTAAATTTCGTTTTTATTTGTTAATTTTAATTTTAAAATTGTTTAATTAAAAATAAGACAATAGTTGGATTTGAACTTGGGTCATTCATGAGTTTTGTAAACAACTTACCACTAGAGTAAGTTGTTTTTTGATTTATATCTTTCAATTCAATACAAATAAGGAGATGTTAAAAAAATCCTGGAATTTGTAATTTAGGAATGTATATTATGAAGATAACAATTAAAAAAAAATGATATATATTATTTACAAGATAATTATACCTTATATATTTTTAAACTAATTTTTTCCTATTATATTATTCCTAAACATAAGGAATCCCTAACAAGTTTTATCGATAATTTTTTTAATCGACTTATGAGTTTTACAGGTTTTGTGATTTTTTAGTTTTACACTTTTAACAGATATTGGTTTTGTAGAGTTTTATGTTTTATAGTGTTAGCAGATATCGGATACAAGGATGGAGTTCATGAATCATAAAGTTGGTTGCTATCATGGAAGTAACAAACACGTTGATAATTATAAATTAACTCCTAATCAGGTACTAGAATAAACCTCATTGTATTTAAACTCGACTAAACTTTAAGTATCAACATAATAAAAGACATTACCAAGGTCTTAATCTACTTGTACTTAACTCTGATCAGGAAACAAGATATGAGAGGCTTCAAGAATGTTCAAACGTAGCATATGATGAGATGTGTGTAGAACATCAGGTATTTTACAATTTATCTACTGTATCATTTTCTTCTAACCTTACTAATATGATAATATCAAAGTCTTACTGATACCTACCTTGAGACCTGATTTTTGGTAGTTATTTTTTGTTTGATGCATTTATTTGTTCTGTTGATAGAAAGCCCTTTCAGAATTGTGGAATTTAGCATATCCAAACGTTACACTAACAGGATTGATCTCCGAGCATTGGAAAGAAATGGAGTGGCAAGGAGCTAACCCATCGACTGACTTTAGGTACAACTAACCATAGTGGCACGCAAATATTACAATTTAATCTTTCATAATTCTGAAATAAATTTGTTTGTTGCAGAGTAGTAGTTTTCTTTCACTTGAGAATTTGATGTTTTTGCAAAAACATTTCCGGTAAGTTGGAATAATCTCAGTCGACTTGAGGATGAAGATGCCTTTGATGATGAAAGAAGATTCAAAAAAGAGGTGGAGAAAATAAGTTGATTGGCTTTTATCTGTGACTGATCATATCGTTGAGTTTGTCCCTATCCAACATACCACCCGTGACGGGACCAATTTGGAGGTCATCTATTTACCTTCGTGTTAGGATATGGTACCCAAACTGCTCAATATAGTTACAAAAAGGCTCCATATAGAGGCTAATAAGCAATAAGTTGACCCAAAATGAATGCATAATGATCAGAAATCGTGGCTTGATATTGGAGCCCATCACATTGTGAAATCGGTTTAAATGAGACTTCAAGTATTTTATAGCGGTGGGTTTGGGCAACATATTGACCTCTGTGGGTACCATGTTTTAAGGTATTTGTGCTTACATTGTAGTTTAGGTTCCTAATATATTATTCGATTATGCAGATTATGGTGAAAAACAAAGAAAAGATTTCCTCATGAACATCCACGTAGTAAGAAAGCTTGATAAAATGCTCACAGATGATTCCTTATGCCCATTTTTAAATATCTGAATATAGCGGGAGGATTGCTTAGATAAAACACATATGTAAAAGCCAAATTGCCCCATTAGCTATAAATACAATATGAATTTTTTTCAAGATTGTCTCGACAACTTTAACAAACAAACTGAGTTTTGGTATGTTTCAGAAGATGCCAATGAATCAGAAAAAGGATTCCAAAGAAGTGATAAATGGTGGCTACCAAAGGTCAAGGTTCCTATGGGAGGGTTATCAGAAGAATCAAGGAAATGGATGCAAAAGCAAAAAGATTGTGCAAATCAAGTTTTAAAAGCGTCAATGGCTATCAATGCTGAAGTACTTGCAGAATGCATATTCTCGAGAGTTACATAGAGAATCTCCCCAAGGTATATAGCTATATATGCAACGCGTTTTCGTTTTGTGTTATGCAAGAAAGTTATGACCATAATTGACATCTTTAATTTTCCTGTTGTTTTTCGGCCTTTGCGGCTAGAATGGAAAAGCACATAAGACACTTAAGAGGTACACGAGGTTGATACTTAACTTTCATTTTTAGGACTACAAACCTCACATGTATTGTTCAGTGGAATGATAATGTGTGACGGTTCATCAACGAATCATTCGCAAGCATATTGGATGAACAAAGACAATATGCTGAGAATCAGACATGTGATATGTAAAATGTAAAACTTTTAACATATTATATGTACACAAAATTCAACTTACGATTTATTAATGTATGTCATATTATTTTATTTTTTGCCAGACGTGATTGGTACAGTAGTGGGAATTGGGGATGTTGTTCCACAAATTCATTCGTTTGGCATACACATACATTTGTTTTGTGTTTGGATCTGTAGTTACACATCTGTTTTGGAATTGTGTTTGTGAATTGTTTTTGGTTTAGTAGTTTGTTAACAAGATGCAACGACAACGATCACTCCTCACCAATTGCTTGAAGACAAAGAATCACCAGTCGGTTATTGCTCTCATAAGGTAACCATTCTGTCTTTGGTTATTCTCATATTCTTCTGTTTATCATCCATCAATTTTCCATAAATGCATGTTTTGATCAATCTAGCTTGTAATAGATTGTGTGTACTGATAAAAGGAGATTCATCTATTTAACAAATCGTAAACTTAGTAGGTCTATAGTGGGTCGTGTTGGGGTAAGGACGGGTTTGGATGTTTCGAAGCGTGGATTAACTAAAAAAATTAATTCTTAGATGGTGCCATCATCTTTTGGGATTGAGAAAGACATGGAACCAATAAGATTGGACTAAATAACCGGAACTGTGTTGGTTTTGTGTCTTGTGTATCTCTAGATGATATTAGTTATACCTCATCAAAAGGTTAGATGAGCCACAAGAACAGTTTCAGAAGCGAATATCTAGAAGAAACATTTGTGGATCTTCCTATGTATAGCCTTTCAATATCACCATTTGATGTTGTTGCTGATGATTTTTCTGAACATAATGCTAGGACTGAAAAGGTATTGCCTTAATTATACCATGTTTTGATTTAAATGGTGAGTAATTTAATTACGACTTTAGTAGATTATTTCAGTTTGTTGCAATTGTTGTGTAAATACCATGTACAGGGGGACATAAAGACAAACAAGCACGTGAAGATAAATGGGGGACTACCGTATGATCTTGCAAAATTTAATTTAATACTTATCTAGCAACCAAGGATCTGCAGGTGACCTAAAGTAATTGTGTAACTTGAGATAATATGTGAAGCTAATTAAGTTTTAATTTATTGTAATAAATTATGTTCTTTGCAGACTATAAACAGCTCTGACCTTAAGTGCATCAAAGAACTCGGCACAGGAGCTTATAGCACCGTTTTCTGTGGAAAATGTCAAGGGGGTGTGGCTATTAAAAAGTTAAGGCTTACCAGAGATATTAAAGATATGATAGATGAAACTCTCTTGGTAAGTTTCCATAACTTCTACTTTATGTACTTAAGTATTACGGAATATCTCTTTTCTATGACGAATGATGATGTGTAATCTGTTGATCTTTAGAAGAGTTAATCTTGCAAGTCGATCACTCCCTGGAAAGATTTACATTTATTTTGGATTCTTTGATATTATAACTTAAGTTTTAATTTTTAGGTTTCTGATTTTTGGAAGGAAGTGCACATATTAAGCCACCTTCATCACCCAAATGTAGTAGCATTCTATGGTTTAGTTAGAGACGGACACGTGAGTGATTATGCAGCTGTGACGGAGTATATGGTTAATGGCTCCCTTAAACAAGTGTTGATGAGAGAATATAGGTCTGATATATAAAATTTGTGTGTCACTACATTTATGAATTCTAATTTCTCAAGTACTTTATACACTTTTCGATTTATTCTGTGGATGTATCACGAAGGAAACTTAATGATAACGATACGTTTTTTATGAAACCCTTTATGTTCGTTCGCGTAACAATTGATTATTGGAAAAAGATAATTATTGCAATGAATGCCTGCATGTGGCATGGAATATCTACATGAAAACAATCTCACACACTTCAACTTGAAGTCTCACAACCGCTTGTCAATATAGCGGATCCTTTGAGGCCGATGTGCAAGGTATCAGTATTGGCATATTTATAATTCTTCCTTTTGTTTAAAATTATCCATATCCATGAAATAGACATAATTCAATGTTCTAAATTTGTTTAGATTGGAGATTTAGGTTTTTCTAGAATCAATGGAGAACAAGGTTTGCATAACTTTGCTACTTTTGTGTTAAAGTGTTTTTGCTTTTCTTGATCACTTTTTTTGAATGTTTTTTTCCAGGGAGCTATTAGTGGGTTCGAGCATTGATTACTCAATAGTTAAGGGTTAAATGTGGGTGTTTACCATTATCATTTTCTTGTTAATGGTCAGTGGACTTATGGTCCTAATTTACCACATGAACTCGATGAATCAGGGAATGTGTTTAACGTTTTGGACTTGAAGGTGTGCTACATTAGTTACTACATTTTCCTATTTTTCTGTTTACTTTGTACAGAATTGGATGTTTTATTCTATCATTGTGGACCAAATGCATTTTTAATAAAAGTTTGCATTTATGCAACAGCAGTAGGAGACGGGGAAGGGAAGCAGAAAGCACCACCTGGAGTTGATACTAGAATCCTGGGTTAAGGTTTGAAGATTTTCCCCCATGCATATAATATTTGATATACGTCCCTAAAGCCTTTAAAATGATAGGTGAGACTCCGTTGATCATTGTTGGGTATACACCTTTCCATTTAAAATGTCAACCTCGTCCCTAAAAAGTAAATTAAATTAGAAAATCTTCTCGAATTTGGGTAAATTTGCTATTACAGTTCCAAACACAACAGGTTTATTGTGTACGAGATAGACTTGGTGAAATAACAGAAGAAGGCAAGGTAATATTCCATGCATATTTTTATTCATATGAAGGTATTAAATGCGAAAACAGAAAACGTGGAGCGAGAAGCTGAGATTGTGACACAAAGTGGTCGCCTTGGTGCAATTACAATCGCGACTAAGATGGTTGGTCATGGAACGAATATTATTCTTGGCGGTAATGCAGAATTAATTTAGGTTAAAGCTACGCGAGTTTCTCATGCCAAGGTATTGCATCATTCTACAAAAGTAATCTAATTGAGTGATTTTTGATCAACCATATAAAGAACTTCATACCAGGTTAAGAATTACAAGGTATAGTTATTAAAGTTATGCAAGGCTTGAATATGCAATGAAGCAATATAGAAGCGTTAATTAATCATAAGAATTCCAGAACTATGATTGAACATGTATTATTTTTTTAGTTTATATTTGTAATTTTTGTGACCGCCCAAATATTGATCTGTTTTTACTGGTCATGGTTGTAGGTGATGGTGAATGAAGTAAGGAACATTAATATAAGTTAATGGTAATGTCTGTAGGGTCAAGTGCCTTCCGGTGGTAATCATCTTGAGTATACAACTGATCGTAATCTAACTGAAGTTTGCTAAAGTTGTTGCAATTGGACTTGGCATTCTTAAGAAAAATAGGTTATCATTATCCTTGGAGGTATGCCTTTTATGTGAAACTTTTGGTTTATATTTTTAAGGGTTGTTTGGATCTCCACATAAAACCCGATTATATGCCTATGACAACTTGATGTCTGGTTTTGTTATGTTATCTAATACTTAAGAAAATGATAAGTGAAGGGTAGACTTAGTCACTTATGTACTCTAATTTTATATATAATCATTAATTTAAAGTGCAAAACGGCCATTTTGGGTAATGGAAAACAAGTTCTTTATGGGGCTGTTTGGTCACAACTTTTTAAGGGGCTGTTTGGACGGTACTTATTTCAAGGATTCTTTGGACAAAATTTATTATTGTTGTTGTTTGGATCTAATGCGTACTATGATTCACCTATTGGTGAACAAACTGATGTAGACCTAATAACTTATGAGCTTCAAATGCAGCAACATAAAACTTCATTGCTTTAAAACATAGTCTCAAAGCTTATAAAAATGGATTGATTCTTATATAACTTATTTTGTAGGGAACATATTTTGTTAAGGTTGGTAACGAGTCAGAAGTGTAATTTTTGTAGAACTGAATTGGGTCCGGTTGCACTTACCAGGATACATTGTCATTGTAGATGGCAAGAGTCGAGAAGAGTCGGAGATAGTAATATATATAAGTGATAAATGGTACATGAGAGATGGATAGTTGTAAAAGTAACAAAGTTAGTTAATTCTTTACGTCGCACACGACTAACCAGCGCATGACATTTCGAACAAGTGATTTTACTGGAAGAAGGATTGGATGAAGCTACGCAATAGCAGCTGGCCAAGCAAAATTCCAAAGTTCGATAGGACTCTTCATGACCTCCTACACTCTTCCGTAGGTCGATATCAAGTACTAAATTGGGCCATTAGATTGAGAATCGCCCTAGACTGCGCAAGAGCACTTGAGTTCCTGCATGAGCATACCATCCCATCTGTCATACACCGTGATTTAAAATCTACCAGTATCCTGTTGGATGACAACTTTCGAGGAAAGGTGTCTAATTTTGGGTTGGCTAAGATTGAATCATACAAGCTTAATGGTTTGATCTCAACCCATTGCTGAAGAACTTTAGCTTAAGAAATTATTATGATTCTTTCAGTTTTTGGGTTTGATCAGTCACTAAAGCTCCCCATTTTCTTTCTTTATATCTTTAAAAGATTTACTACATAATTGTGTGTCTGATTTTAGACAGTAGCTGGTTGGAATTTGATTCTTAGTTCACATATGCCAAGTATTTGTACTCATGAGAAACATTTATAATGTGCAGTATATTCTTTTTGATCCGGGCTTCATTCTTTGGCTTAATATTTGTTTTCTCTTGGTACTTGCTACTACTCATTATGAGGTATTAGTCCTTTTCTCTATTCTTAGCTCCTAGATTTCACCCTATAACATGGACAACCTGCCTTATGTTTACTTAGTACAATACTATAACAGATTTTCTATTGTTTGGTCCATGCACCTTAAGTTAATATGTTGCATTCTTTAATCAAGTTTTGTTGCTTCTGCAGATTCTTCCGAGCTTCATTGGAATATCTACACAAGACACAATCGATTATGATGCTTGGTATTATTAATGAATATATTGATTTCAAGGTAAGTTTTCTATTACAACCAAATTTTATCTATTACGGTGTAGTATATTGGGTGTCGATGCATAAAAAAATGTAATCTCATTCTTTTTAGACTCATTATTGTTTGGGATAATCACCTAAAAATGTAGTAAACTTACCCATTTTTCTAATTTAGCGTAGTCTTCTTTTTTTTTGCTTTTTAATCAACAAACTTTCAAATTTCGATTTTTCTGTGTAGCCTGTGACCTGCCCATCCTTGCACCTGTTAGTATTATTTTTTTTATATTTGTTTTCTTATATACAATAACTGATTAATCATCATTAGCTGATGATGTGATGAACTAGTGATTTCAGGAGGGGTGTTGTAAGGCTCCGCCAAGATGTGCCCGCGACTTGGCTTCGTTTAAAGATTTAAGTGAACACGATGATTGCCTAAAATGGGCCAATGCAACATTAAAGAAGCCACTGCATGCCAAATGTTACAATTGCAATTCATGTTAGGCAGCGCGAATGGTGACTTACCAGATGAACCAAGATAAGGTTCGTGGATATTCACTTATTGCAGTTATTTTCCTCTTTGTCTGCAATCTCTTCTCTTCGATGGGTGGTTTTGAGTAAAATGAACATCAAACGGGTTTTTATTATTTGAACATGTATGTAATGTAGTTAGATTGTTTTATTATTTTGAGTTTTTGTAATGACTGTTCTGTTTTGTATGATTAATTAAGAAAAGTACTTTGTTTAGATTCATGGTTGTTTATATTATGAAGAGTGCATGATGCGTATGAGGCCAAACCCGAGGCAAGATTTTCAAGCTCTGCAAGTTGGGAGCCATACGCAGCATTGCTGCTCTAAAGATCAACAGGGTAACATTTATAGATAAAAAATAATAATGGGTATAATGGAACTGGGCTGAACGGGCAGGTCACAACAAACTTTCAAACTTTCAAAAATAATAATGGGCAGGTCACAGCCTACACAGAAAAATCGAAATTTGAAAGTTTGTTGATTAAAAAGCAAAGAAAAAAGAAGACTACACTAAATTAGAAAAATGGGTAAGTTTACTACATTTTTAGGTGATTATCCCTTATTGTTTTTGTCTTTACTTTTTAGTCCCTCATGGACAGCCTAGCTCAATCGCGGATGATGCTGAAGCATTTTCACTTGTTGGGAGTGATCAAGATGCTGCTAACCGAATAAATCAGAAAGAGATACACTGGGGGGTTAGTCAATCTGGCACTCTGATTTACATTTCATTGTTAATTCTTTCCATTGCATTTCCATTCCTCCATTCATCAACCTCAGTTCATGGTGATATAGTTGTCTCATTTTCTTATAAAAGAAATAAGAGTTCTAAACTTTAATAAAGGCCGAAAGCGTTACGGCTGTTCAAATCACAAATTAAGAAGCAGTAATTAGTCACTTCAATTTGGTAACTAATTAATGCATCTAACATATGACTAATTATGCAGGGAAGAAATATTTGCACAACCAGTTGCATTTAGAGTTGCATGAGCCCAGATGCAAGCAACTGCAAAAGGAGCTTCGTACACTAACCAAGGTAGCTGAACTCTTCGAGTGTTGATTTTTGAGTCCTTTAGTCATTTAATTAATACAGGTGTGACCTTTGAACCTTTGAGGTCAGTTGGATATGTTCCACCATCAAGTTTATTGTAGGATACTTATCTTTATTGTTTTACTTTAGCTCTTAGACTGCGGTAACCTAAGTCCACTATAACAATAAGGCGAGACAGATTTTTGTATTTCATAAGGTTGAATTCTGAATTTTATTTGTACATAGTTATTAGGTTTAACCATACTTTCAAATGAAAAGCTTACATATTCATTAGAAACATACAATGTTCCATTCTATAGCAATAAGTATTTATTTCCTATTTTTGCTTATAAGTCTAATAGCCTCCAAACGTTGTGGGTACAAGTAGCGAACGTGATTCTCAGTTTGGTTGTCACAGTACCGAAGGACAAGAACCAAATGGATCAAATATGATATATGTGAAGTGTGCTAAAAGGAAATGACTGAACTTAAAAGACAGATGACGTCCCGAAAGTCTTTTGATTCCAGACGACCGCCCCAATTCTATGGAATTAAAAGCATCAGGATTTGTTTAATTGTATGGATGCTATGTTTGTATTGCGGAAGTAATAGTCCTAAACACTCCTTGATAGTTTTAACCTGAACTTTCCTTATTTGAAAGTAAACCCACATACTATACTGTGTTTTGTTGTTGGATTTTGCTATTGTCGAGGTCAAATTTTAGTGAAAGTTTTGAAATACTTAGCATTTACAGTGCCATTTAGATAATCATTAGCTTATATCAGTAATCAGGGTAGAAACAGATTTTTACTAAACAAAATTAAACCAAACGATACTAAACAAATTAAGTAGTGGACTTCTTTTTTTTTTATATCCTTTTGTAAATAAATGTTTTAGATACTTCCACATTTGATACACTATCCTATCCCTGAATTAGGTTAAGATACGAGATCAACTTTCTGCTTCCATATGCATAATATACGTCCTATTACTTGATTTCTAAGAGTAAACCTAAATTAATGTTACCTGTCAGGACTTTTAAGCCCATTCCTTTTAAAGAATTTCCGTAATCATATTAAGTGATTCAAGGATTGCAACTCTCCATATTGTTGGTAATATATGTGATTTACTAATTTTAATATAAAAATTAGTACTTTTATATCTTATTTTTTGTTAACTTATGTTCTGTATTTTTTGTAACTTATGTTCTGTAGGTTGTGTTGTTGCTAATTACATGAGTTTAAATACTGATTGTTTGGTAAATTCCCTATAATACTATCAATTTTTTTGGAAGATTTCTGAATTATGTGACTATTATTACGTGGCTTGATGTGCATATAATTGTTACCTCTTTAAGTGCTTTTTATGCTATTTGATATATTCAATTTTTGAATATTCATTTATTTGTATCCAATCGGGCATATGCTTAAAAAATATATATGCATTGTGTGCTTGCATATGTATGATTGTAGGTTGTGCATAATTCTCAACACTGATCTTCGAGAATGGCCAAGAGAAGTCATGAAGCTCATAAAATTAGCAATTGATTAGGTACTTCACTTATTTAAGAGATACACATGGATTTGAGTTTGTCTAATAAAAACTTGCTTGGCGCTTTTTTAACCAATTGATTGGTTCAATCAATGTAACGTATTTCCTACTTAAATATAAACCATAAAAAAATCAACCTATTCATAGCAGCCAACGTGTTTGACCTAAACAACGCAAGTAGAATGAACCCGTTCACTCTCAAAATTTCGCACCTTTAGAAAAGGCTATTGTATTAATATTTTAAATGAAACATGATGGCCAACAAATTCAAGTATAAGAATCAAATCGAGTTAGAAACAGAACATAAAATATCACATTGGTCTTTAATGGGTTAAACGGGACAATGACTAGGCTAGAGTAATCTTAGCCCACAATTTAATTGGCATGCCTTTTTTTCTTTCATATTATTATGTGTATATAAAAAAACACTATGTTTTACGATACATATTTTTTATTAAAGTTTAGTGATATATCCCAGGGAAGATCATTCGTGCACCATTCATTCCCTCCTAAATTCCGAAAACCCAAACTTCTGTGTGCTTCTTTTGATTTATGTTACAATAAATAAAATAGTAATTAATATAAGTTGCTATTTTTTTGTCCATTTGATTTGTGTTTTTGGTGTTACAGCCATTGAGATCTGTATGTTTAAATTCTTATTAAGAATCCATGTGACCATCTGTAAGGTAACTACTGATACAAGCCGACATAGTGTGCTTTCTATATATTCAGATTCCATGGTGAGCTTTCATGGATGCATCTAATCCTTTATTTTGTGAGCTGTCTATATATTAGTAGGTGACTATGTATTTTTTTTCAAAACCCTCATGATTTTATGTTCGTTTATTTTGCAAAACTATGGTGGAGGCTTTTGGTGAGGTTTGGTGGGACAAAAAACAAAGTACGTATCTTTTTCTCAAAACCCTAATGATCTTATGTTGGTTTTTGTAGTTGAAGAACTATGGTGGACGCTTTTAGTGTGGTTTGGCTAGGAAAAAAACATTGGTATGTCTCTTTTCTCAAAACCGTAATGATATGTTGATTATGTTAGAGTTGATATCATAGCTAAAGTGATTGGGCATTTAGAATTCATGTAACTTGTGCATTACTATATGAGAAAACACCAGCATGACGTGAACCTGCGTTCATAAGGTAGTTGAACCATGGCAGGCTCAAGTATTGCGAGTAGCCACAAAAATAATCATGTGTATCATCACTTTAAATATGGAGGTTTTTAAAGGAGGTGAATGTGAGCATAGAGCCTAAGTGTAGTTTAATGGGTTAAGGAGTGTAATTTATTAAGTTATTGCCGTTTAATTTTCATAGGACATAAACCAAAGAGATATGAAACATGTATTTGGGATATATTTAGAGAAAAAAAGTTCATAACCCAACTACCGAACAAAATTATGAGAAAGAGATATGAAACATGTATTTGGGATATATTTAAGGGCTCGAGATTAATAATCATAAGATACAAATACAATAAGTTATCGAATAACCGTTTATTTTTTGTTGAGTTCATTATTCACTATATAAGTGCATTATAAAATTTATTCTCATGCCTTTGCCTTTGCCCGTTAGGAAAGTAAATTATAAAATAAAAATAAATAAAAACTAATTTATAAAAAAATAAAAACGCATTATATATATATATATATATATATATATATATATATATATATATATATATATATATATATCGGTAACATCAATTATAGTTGTAAATTGTTTAATTTAACTTTTAAATACTTTTAGTATATATTTGTTCTACTAAAACCTAAAAATAAAAATCACAAGTCATACCGTCCATCGGACGGTTTTACACTAGTATATATATATATATATATATATATATATATATATATATATATATATATATATATATATATATATATATATATATATATATATATATATATATATATATATATATATATATATATATATATATATATATATATAGGGAGGGTTAATGTGAGATCAAGCTTAAAGTTGTAAAAATAAGATCAAATCTAAAAACCACTAAAACATTTATAAATAACAATTTTAGCAATCATACACAAAAAATTATATTTTAATACAAATTAACATTTTAGCAACTAATAACCAAATGATACATGAGTTTGGATTAGTGATACACCGATACACATTACACTAATAAATATTTCAAAACCGACACACATACAAAACACGATACACATTAAACTTCTAATCAAAGTGTATCACCTATGTTTCAGAAATTTTAAAAGAAATCTATCGAAACTTTAACAATTTTAGTTGTAGTAAATAAAAATTATTTTTATTGTAAGGAGAGTATCTCTTGTCAAATTTTAGTTCGATCTCATTTAACAACTTTAAGTATGATCTTATTTGATCTAGATTCTATATATATATATATATATATATATATATATATATATATATATATATATATATATATATATATATATATATATATATATATATATATATATATATATATATATATATATATATATATATATATATATATATATATATTGAGCAATAACACTATGAACATTTATATCAAGTCCGT
This sequence comes from Chrysanthemum lavandulifolium, assembly GCA_022545495.1. Taxonomy (NCBI): domain Eukaryota; kingdom Viridiplantae; phylum Streptophyta; class Magnoliopsida; order Asterales; family Asteraceae; genus Chrysanthemum; species Chrysanthemum lavandulifolium. Next base: position 66,699,377 of record CM040244.1, on the reverse strand, counting down.
GTGCAACAACAAAATTGATACTTATATTTATTTTAAATATCATCAACACAAAAACAAACAAAACATTGAAATTATTAGAACCAACAAAAGTACCTAAAATCAAACAACTACTTAAACACATTCATCTTAATAGCATTAGCTTCTTCCTCACAGGCACCAACTTTCGCTTTATCTAACAAATGGTTCAACTCTGCAATCAATAACCGATGCCTCTCTTGGGTTTTTCTTAAAGCTTCAAGTGGCTCCAAAGCAACCCCATTAGCACCATAAGCTTCCATGTTTGCCATCATGGTATGGTTCTTCGCTATTACCCGCCTTAAATGTTGGCAACAACCAAAAAACAATTTGGATAATGCATCATCTTCACTTGCCTGTTGCACAAACCACAAACGCATACAATTATGCAATTTTGAAGAACTAGGAACATTCATTAAATTCTCTAACAACTCAAAATTTGTCATTCGAAATAAAATATATCAAAAATCAAATGGTTCTATAACTCACTATGAAAAAAGTACCAAATAAATAGGACAATCATAATTTATGTAACCTACCAATATTAAAATATTACATATGAAAAGTCTCATTGAAATATAACATCTTACAAAAAACCTCTTCACATGTACTCTTTTAAAATAATAAGAACCTAATGACCAAACATTTAGTTATGAAATATTAGACACAATCGCATCGCACGTGTTGAATAAAGCCTCGTTACTATAATAGTTGGTTAATTTGCCATGATTCTCATTAAACGAGTAAGTCAATATATAATACCATAGAATAATCTAGAAGCTAGACAAGTGAGACAATCCCTTGACAACACATAATAATATGGGCTAATTTGCCACTGTGGTTGAAGCTTGTACAACTTAAGGTGGTCATGATGGTTACGACCCATGACTACTAATTAGTTGTACTTGGTTCACCGGTGGGTCAAAGAGGTTACTTTCGAGTGTAGAAAATGTACTATTGTATGGTTCTAAAAGTGAGCACAAAGCTGGTAGAACGAGTAGATCATTAGTTACTTTTATTAGATTATAAACAAAAGGTTTACAAGTATCATGTAGATCAAACTATTGACATATGAAGGTAATTTCTCGATCATGCTGAACTTGAAAAAGGTAATTTCATTTGCAATTCACGAATTACAAATTGGCTTTCATATAGCCTAAACTATTGACATATGAAGTTGGCAAGTTGCAAAGCTATAGGTGTCAAATGATTTTCATGGAGGATTTGTAATATCTTGGGAGAATTATCAATAATATTGTTTAGGTTTACGAACGACTCTTAATAGATAGAACATGGTGGCAACAGTGGATTCCTTTGTCGACTAAATGGGTACGCACCTATGTTTTTATGTTGCTTGATAAACTAGAGTAATAACCATGGTCCATGAATGTCAGTCATGTAATATTTTTCATCCCAACTCCTTACAGCTTACCTTTATATGATTAGTGTTACATGATTATAGTTTATATTAAGTCACAATGGTGCATTGTCAAATTCACATGTACAAATTGCTGTAAATTACACTTAAGTAGACTTTGTTGGGATAATTACTGATCCGAGCCTATGGACAGTCAAAACAAACCGAGCACATGGATAATTACAATCACAACTCTAGTTTAATTAGGATTCTTATTTTAGCTTTTTAGATAAGGACTTGTTTACTTGATTAGAGTTGTAGTAGGATTAGGAGAGCTTATTCTAATGTCCTATATAAGCAAACCAAACGAGCTCATAGTTCGGTTTTGCATTAGATATCAGTTTTTTGAGCTTTGTATTTTCTGATTAATAGAGAGCGTGTTCTATTAAATACTCGGTGCAAGTCTTTTTTGTTTTGTTCCAGTTATAGTCGTGTTTCTGCTTGTGAAGTTCGATCACTTTGTGGACTTGAATTGGTATCAAGAGCAAGGTTATTCAACAGCAAGATCGATCAAAGGTTTGCAGCAAGAGATCGACCAAAGGGTTCTTAAGTAGAAGTAGACCAAGGGTTGTAAAGCAAGGATCGACCAAGGGTTTATCAAAGCACAATCGACATGGTTTACTTGGGCAGGAAGTAAATCACTCGACCTCTAGAACCTAGGGCTGGAAGTCGAACAAACAACACCTGTAACTTACAGAAGACGTACAAGAAGGATGGTGCAAGGCGAGTCGAGTCAACCACCTCCTGTCGAACATTCTAAAACGGCTCTTCAATGTCCAATGTTAACAAGCACACATTATAACATATGGGCAATAAGAGTCAAAGCGCTATTCCGAGTCCATGGAATACTCGATGCATGGAACCGGGGAAGGAACACAAGTTGTTGCTAAGCAAGATCACATGGCGATGCGTTACTCTTCCAGGCGATTCGGAAGAACTTGTTTTCAAGTTTCACAATTCAACACAGCCAAAGAAACTGGGAGCTTTGAAGACCGGTATGTGGGTGTTGATCGGTTCGAGACGCAAGGTTGCAAACCTTGAGACGGAATCGAATCTTTAAAGATGAAAGTCAACGAATCAATCGATGACTTTGCGGCTAGGTCGGGCAAAATTGTAATCAAGTCAACAGCTTGGGAGCAGTTTATGAAGACAAGAAACTTGTTAAGAAGTCGCTTGCATCCGTTCGGATAGGTATGTTGCAATTGTTGCCTCAATAGAACAATTTGTTGACTTGAATACTATGTCTTTTCAAGAAGCAATTGGAAGGTTGAAAGCTTTGAAGGAAGAATGAAGGGTGTTGACACCATCAAGATCAAGGCAAGTTGATGTTCGAAGGGTGAAAGATATGATAAGAAAGGTCGAGGAAGGAATTCCTCCGGTGGCAACGGTAAGGTCAAAACTTTTCTTCTCAAACAAATCTCGTGGTAGTGGTCAAGCTAATAACCACAACCGTAACAACTCCGGAGCAATACAGACAAAAGAAGAACAAAAGTCGAGACCTTTCAAAGATTCAATGCTTGGATGTGATGAATATGGTCACTTTGCTTCTAATTGTCCCGAACGCAGCGGTACAAAAGAAAAGCATGAAGCAAACCTTTTGAAAACGGAGGATGATGATGACCCGACACTTTTATGATGAAAAGCGCTCAAGAAGTAGTTTTCTTGAATGAAGAAAGATTATCCCAAACCAATTGAATACTAAGCCAAACGAGGAAGACACTTGGTATTTGGATAATGGAGCAAGTAATCACATGACGGGATCCGAGAATACTTTTCGGAGTTGAATGAGAATATCTCCGCAGAGTGAAGTTTGGTGATAACTCCTACATCGAGATAAAAGGAAGGGTTCGATAATCATTGAAGGGAAAACGGGTGAGCAACGGTTAATCACCGGAGTCTATTACCTACCCGAGCTAAAAGCAACATAATTAGTCTTGGGCAAGCAACCAAGGCGGATGTGACATTCGTATGAAAGGTAACCTTCTTACTATGCGTGACTCGGATGGCAAGCTTGATGAAGGTTCCTAGAACAAGTAATAGACTTTACAAGATTAAGCTCCAAGTTGGAAGTCCGGTGTGTCTCAAAGCAAAGATGGAAGATGATGCTTGGTTATGGCATGCTAGGATGGGTCACATTAATTTCGAGACGATGGAATTAATGGCAAGGAAGGGCATGGTTGAAAAGTTGCCAATAATTCATCAAGAGAACAAGTTGTGTGAATCTTGCTTGGTAGGAAAACAAACCAAGAAGGCGTTTCCTAAAGCTGCAAAATTTAAAGCAACACATCCTTTTCAACTTATACATGCCGACCTATGTGGACCAATTTCTCCACCATCCATAGTGGGGAACAGGTACATATTTGTTCTTATTGATGACTTCTCACGCTTTATGTGGACTTTTACCTTGAAGGAAAAGGAGAAGCATTTGAATACTTCAAAAGTTCAAAGCTTTAGTTGAGAAGAAGTCGGGAAAGAAGATTATAACCCTAAGGACCGATAGAGGAGGTGAGTTCACTTCAAAGAATTTACCAACTTTTGAAAACGAGGGTATAACAAGACATCTAACCACTCCCTACACACCACAACAAAATGGAGTCGTGGAAAGAAATCGGACTCTTATGGGAATGACTAGAAGCATCTTGAAAGCACGAGACGTACCAAACTATATGTGGGTGAAGGAGTTAGACACGCTACATTCTTGATTAATAGAGTTTCAACTCGAGCTCTAGTTAATCAAACTCCATATGAGGCTTTCAAAGGAAAAAGCCTAACTTGGAGGGTTTGGGTATTTGGATGTGTGGCTTATGCAACGGTACAAGGCCATATTTACGTGGTTAGACGACAGTCAACACGACTCATTTATATCGGAACGAGCCAGTGCGAAAGGTTTCGATTGTTCAAACCAAAACTAAAGAAGATAGTGGTATGTCGTGATGCGGAGTTTAATGAGGAACTTGGCTGGAAGTATGTTGCTGGAAGCGAATCACACGAGCTAAACCCAGGTATGTTTGTCATAGAATGGCACGGTTCTATTGATACGGGTTGTGGATTTGTTAACCCAGGTGTGACCGATGAAGTTGAGGTTGAAGATCAAGAGGCTGAAAATCATCATGATGTTGATGAAAATCAACCGGTCAATACCGAACAAGAAGATCAAATCGAGGCGGGTAATGACCCTAATCCTGTGACGTAAACTCAACCAATTATGAGGCGTTCTTGAGGGTTTCAACTAGGCCAACAAGATTTAATGATTTTATCATGGGTCTAGTTCTAGAACCTCGATTGTTAATGAAGATCAAAATCTACTTTTGATTGAAGATGATGAACCAAGAACGTTCCAAGAAGCAAAAGTCTCAAGCAAGTGGATGTTTGCTATGAAGCAAGAGATTGAGTCTATCGAGAAGAATGATTCATGGTAATTAGTTGAAGCTCCGGTTAATGTTAATCCCATTGGATTAAAGTGGGTGTTCAAAATTAAGAGAAATCCGGATGGTTCAATTAATAAGTTTAAAGCTCGGTTAGTAGCAAAGGGTTATGCTCAAAAGGAAGGAATTGACTATGATGAGGTATTTGCGCTCGTGCACGGATTGAAACGTGCGTTTATTGATCTCATTGGCCGCAAAAGAAGCATGGGAGCTACATCATCCGGATGTAAAGTCACTTTTACATGGAGAACTAAAAGAGCAAGTGTTTGTTACACAACCGAGGGGTTCGTGAAGAAAGGAGAAGAAAGGAAGATCTACAAGTTGAAAAGGCGCTTTATGGATTCTAAACAAGCCCCAAGGCGTGGAATACAAAACTTGATAGAGAACTCAAGCAAATATCGCTCAAACGATGTCAACACGAACAAGCGGTATATGTGAAGACAAACAAGTCAATCTTGATTATTGCGGTCTATGTAGATGATCTCTTAGTAACCGGTTCGAAGCTTAGCGAAATTGGTGAATTTAAGAGACAAATGCAAGAAAGGTTCGATATGAGTGACTTGGGAAAGTTAAGCTATTATCTTGGCATAGAAGTAAAGCAAGAGGATTCGAGTATCTCAATAAGTCAAGAAAGCTATGCAAAGAAGATCTTGAAAGATGTTGGGATGCATGAAGCGAATCCTACTCAATGTCCATTAGAACCTGGAATGAAGTTAAGCATGGACAAGGAAGGAAAACCGCTTGATGCAACTTTGTATAGACGACGAGTTGGTTGCCTAAGGTATTTACTACACACTCGACCGATTTATCTTATTCGGTTGATTTGGTTAGTCGTTACATGCAAGAACCAAAAGAATCACATATGGCACTGTGAAACAAATACTAAGGTATATCCAAGGTAGTTTGAATTTTGGAATACGATACAACCAAGAGAAAACCAAGGAGTTAGTGGGGTTTAGTGATATTAGTTTTGCTATGGACCAAGATGATGGTCAAGCACAACCGGGCATGTATTTTATCTAGGTAAATCACCTATCACTTGGTGCTCACAAAAGCAAAACACGGTGGCTCTATCGTCTTCCGAAGCCGAGTTCATGGTCGCAACCTCACCGCGTGTCAAGGGATATGGTTACGTGGATTGTTGAGTGAAATAACCGGAATGGAAGAAAGAGTGGTGGTCTTATTTGTTGACAACAAATCGGCTATTGCACTTATGAAAAATCCATCTTTCACGGGAGAAGCAAGCATATAAACACACGTTATCATTTTATCCGAGAATGTGTTGAAAGAGGCCAAGTACAAGTTGAATTTGTAAGAGGTGATTTGCAACGTCGATATTCTTACGAAAAGCTCTCGCAAGGATTAAGTTCAAGGAAATGCAAGAGTTACTCGAGTTGAAGACCTCCCTATCTCGAGTCGAAATTAGGGGGTGAATGTTGGGATAATCGATCCGAGCCTATGGACAACAAAACAAACCGAGCACATGGATAATTACAATAACAACTCTAGTTTAATTAGGATTCTTATTTTAGCTTTTAGATAAGGACTTGTTTACTTGATTAGAGTTGTAGTAGGATTAGGAGAGCTTATTCTAATGTCCTATATAAGCAAACCAAACGAGCTCATAGTTTGGTTGTGCATTAGATATCAGTTTTTTGAGCTTTGTATTTTCTGATTAATAGAGAGCGTGTTCTATTAAATACTCGGTGCAAGTCTGATAAGGTTTTAAAAGGTACCATTTTGAGGGGTCATTTAAGTCCTTATTTGATCACTTTTGTATCCGTTATTGCTTAATATCGTTCCTTTTCACTTTTAGGTCTCGTGAAGGCAAAATGCCGGAATGGCACTTATTTGGACGAAAAGGCGCGAATATATGAAGAAAATGGCCAAAGTCGAAATCGAGACACTCACAGCTCTTGAATGTAGAAGGCGACGGCGTCGGGTGCTATTTGCGACGCCGTCCCGCACTATTGTGACGGGACGTAACCCAAAACTCAGATTTTCAAGAGACGGCGTCTAGTGGTGAAAGAGTGGTCGTCGCTACTCGCACGGCCTAGATGCAATCCGACGACGCCGAAGTCAAGAGGACGGCGCCACGGACATAAGGTGACGCCGTCGCAAGATTAACGTGGCCAAGACGAAACCCTAATGGCGGCGACACGACGGCCACTAAACATAAGGTACGCCGTCATAATTGTAATCTTATATATAGAATCCAATTTTTCGCCTTGTGTGGAGAGTCTTTGGAGTAAAACCTAAAACCGAACCTAAGGTGTCTTGTACAGTATTTTAGGGTTTTAACCCTATCTTACACCAAGATAAGTCTTTACTTCATTAATTCAATTATGTCTTTAATTATTTATGTGATGCTTGCATGTTCTCCATGTCCCGCTAATTTATTTGTGTGTTTGCTTAGGAAGTATGAAACTTAATTATTAAATATTGATTGGTTGTTTCTTATCTTAGTTGATTAATGATCTAGTAATGCGATAGGTCATTCGTTGTGCACTTAATGCTTGATTCATCTTTGTGAACCCTAGAGTATAATTACCGAGTAATTGTAGTCTAAACCATCCAAGAGCGCCTTAGAGTAGGAGTCTATAATCTCTAGTGGGTTTGTAGACAAGACCCTTTGGTAAGTTCGAAGAGTTGGGAGACGATACCCTACAACTTTAGAAACACAACGAACTAGGACTAAGACGTGACACTCAACCATCAATAGGAGATAATTAAGGAGTAATACAAACTAAGTAAACACATCTTTAAACTATCATACGAGCACACATTAATTAGACATAGACTCCCACAACCTTAGTTTAGATAATTAGATAATAGTAGAGTAATCGGTAGAAATACCAACCCCCAATCCAATACCCCGAGATTCGTACCTTTCCATTTTCATAAAATATAAAAAGATAAAAATAATCTTCCTCAACCTTAACCTTAGCGTAGTAACTCCCTACTAGCATTCCTATTCCCTAGAGAACGATATCAATACCCGTGGCTTACCCTAATTACTACACTACAACGATTAGGTTCATCGCCTGTGGTGTTATAAAACTTGCTCAAGAAAAGGAAGTTCCTTTGACCCGAACAACGCGGTAGCGTTATCAAGTTTTGGCGCCACCGGGAATAGTTATTGTTTAGGCTTGATTTCTATCTCGCTTAGGTCTACTCACAAGATTCCTATCAAGTGAGATTTTTTTTTCTTTTATTAGCTTCCTTGTAGTCTATCCCCTCTTTGTGCTTTTGTTCGTAAAACTTGTCCATTGACTCTTCCGTTCACCATTATGGAGAACGCGAATCCACTATATTCGCGATTAGGTTTTTCATAAGAAATTATGATATTACTAAAGCGGATTATTCAAGATGGTGGGAAGAAAGTAACCAACTCCATAAACCTTTTGAGGGTTTCACTATTCCATCAAGCCCACAAAGTACCTCATCTAGTGCAACCGATGCTTCGTTTGAGCCTTCACCTAGGATAGACTTTCGTGAACAACCTCCATGTTTAGAAACTATTGTTAGTAAGGCCCTTAGGAGAACTGACCAAATTTGTGAAAATATTATGGAAAGCAACCAAGCTTTAAACCATAAGTTGGATCAATTACTAAGTTTGGTTTCATCACGACCTAAGGAAATAGCACATGATGAGCATATAGATGATGTAGATGTGATTGAGGATAAGGTGAAAAGTCTAGACCCACAAGGTATCCCACAAGTTCCACCATCATTTAAGGCATACACACCGCACGCGACTTACCCGGAAGTAGTAGAAGAGACTTTAGGAATCCCAATGGAGGTAGAACATTTGAACCAAACGCAACTGGAGAATATAGGTTTGAATACTTGTAGTCTCAGTCTTACTCTTAGTTCTAGGGAATTTCATAGTGTTGATGAACCGAACCTCAATCTTTACTTCCATCCTTAAATAAACGAGGAACCGACCCACCCATCAACCAATTTAGTCCGGTAGTTTTAGGATGAAGGAAGCCATTCACACACCCCTTCACCTCACGTGGCATATTTCCACCCTAAGGGTGTGTATCGCTACTATCACCCGCACTTAAACTTAAGTGTAGGAAAACTTCCCTTTATTTGTTAAATAAGGGTAGAGTCGCTCGTGACTCGAACAAAACAAGCGCTTCTTGGGAGGCAACCCATGTGTATTTGTTTTATTTTTATTTGTGTGTCGTGTATCTTTTATTGATTGTTTATTCTCCTGTTTGAATTTGTAAAATGCTTTATTTTGTTTTTAACCTCGTCTTAATTGCATATAAAGGTATTTTACATAAGGGATAAGTGTAGGGAGGATTACACACGCTTTCAAAAGAAACGTAAACATGAGAATAACAATTAAATAAAAGATATATATGTTTGTTTGTTCGAGTCAAATGCTTGTATCGAGTCATAATGGATGTTTTTGCGTAAATTTTTCCGATTCTAAAGATGTAAATTTTCCATAATTTTTTTCCGTAAAATCGCAGCAGTTTTTGTCAGATAACTGACGGCGTCAGATCTCAACCTAACGGCGTCGGGAGGAGCGTAAATGACTTTTCTAACTTTTTCTAGTTTTCGTGCTACTTATAAATTTTTAGAATTTTCCGTGTCTTAATTTTCTAGAAAATCGCAAACATCCATTCCACAAGCATTATATCTTATTTAAGTCTGGAATTACATCTTGTTGTGATTTTTCTTTGTTCGGTTTGATGCGTTGGGTTGTTGTTTTCTTCAAGTGTGCATGTTTAATTTATCAAGAAGAAGTTACATAAGATTGGAAGGAGTTTTTCACGCATAAATTCTTCTTGAAAAGGATTTAACCACCACTTTACATGGATCCTACCGAGCTAATCGGGGAGTATTAGTTTCTTTCGCTTTTAATTACCTTCCATTATCATAACTTTGATACTTTCGGGAACATTGGGGACAATGTTCGGTTTAAGTGTAGGAGGAAAAATAAACGGAACTTTGAAACTATGCTTATCCTTGATTATTTTCTTTGTCTAATTGCATTTAGTAATAAACCATGAGAAAATGTCGGTTAGGTAATTTTGGCACCAAATTTAAAATTTTTCATGACATATAGGAGTGGGACATTAGTCTTAACAAAAGCGCCTCACGGATAGGAAGTTATATGACTAGCACAAAACCCTTTACCACCCAAATTCCACCCAAAATGTGAGGATCGCCTTAGATTAGTAGGAATTAAAAGCATTTATCTTCAATGCTTAGAGTGTGAACCGTAGTATATTAGATTCTAGAACTTGTTTTGTGATGCATTCCGAGATCGCAAGTGAGACTACACTTGTGTAGTTAGGAATAACTAAATGATAAGAGGCATTAGGATAACCCCTGTTTGATACCGTAATATAATTACTTCTTCCACATTGGTTGAGTAATTCCCCACACCCTTTGCGTTGTACTCATTTTTAGTACACGATACCCCTAGTTAACCCTCGTAGCCTATCCTTTTCATGGTTCTCGTGATATTTTGGTTTTTCCGAATATCAATGAAGAGCATTGTTTACACCCCACCCCAAATATACACCCAAATCGCCTTAGCCTACCCTTATGCACTCACTTTTAGTGCAAATGTTTGTTATCACCCTAAACCCTTAGTTCAATTATCTAGTTGCTTGCATGAGTTGCTAAGTCGAGTCATATCCTTTGTATACAGTTTTGGGATGATTGGGATTCATGGAAAAGTTAAAGTTTATGAAATAACGGAAGGAACGTTAAATTCAAATTCCTTTGTTTGCGTAATAATGTACCCCAAGTGTTTTGATCTTTTCAATTCGGGTCAAATTAGTGTTAGAGTAATAAAAACTCAAGTGTAGGGATGTGCCTATAAATCCTAGTATTTTGATGTTATCGTAGAGGATGGTAGAGTAAAAGTGTATGAAAAAAAAAAAAAAAAAAAAAAAATCGAAAAAAAGAGAAAGAGAAAGAAAAAAAAGAATAGAGTGTGAAAAAAAAAAAATCGAAAAAAAATAGAAAAGAGAAAAGAAAAAAATAGAGTGTGAAAAAAAAAATAAAAATAAAATAAAAAATAAAAAATATATACATACTGCTACCATCCTACATCTATCCTTTAATTTTATGTTTGATTATTTCGATTATCTAGAGTTTAGAAGTGTCGAGTCTTGGCTTAGCAACGCCATTCTTCATATGCATTTAACATAGAGATTTTTGACTTACCACCACTAAATAGCCTATCCCACCAAACCCTTATTTCCTACCGTAAGCCTAACATTACAACCCTTTAAAAGACCTCTTTGATAGTCTTTCCTAGGTGCTTACGCCAAAGCGATGGAGGTTTGATCTATTCTCAAGCCTATGGTAATCTATGTACTAGGACCGTTAATAAGTGTTTATCTTCCATTTCCTATATTGTTATATTTCATTTATACACCGAGAGATGCGAGTATCCAAACACCCCATGTGAGGTGCTAGTATGTAATTTCCGTGCTTGTTATGACTTTTGCGGGCTTATATGTGTTGTGGACCGTTTTCATGACCCCTAACTTATAAATTAATTGGCTAAAGTACATTTGCTTGAGGACAAGCAAATAACAAGTGTAGGGATATTTGATAAGGTTTTAAAAGGTACCATTTTGAGGGTCATTTAAGTCCTTATTTGATCACTTTTGTATCCGTTATTGCTTAATATCGTTCCTTTTCACTTTTTAGGTCTCGTGAAGGCAAAATGCTGGAATGGCACTTATTTGGACGAAAAGGCGAATATATGAAGAAAATGGCCAAAGTCGAAATCGAGACACTCACGCTTCTCGAATGTAGAAGCGCGGCGTCGGGTGCTATTTGCGACGCCGTCCCGTAATTATTGTGACGGACGTAACCCAAACTCGTATTTTCAAGAGACGGCGTCTAGTGGTGAAAGAGTAGGCCGTCGCTACTCGACGGCCTAGATGCAATCCGCACGACGCCGGAAGTCAAGAGGACGGCGTCACGGACATAAGGTGACGCCGTCGCAAGATTAACGTGGCCAAGACGAAACCCCAATGGCGGCGACACGTGGCGTCACTAAACATAAGGTGGCCGCCGCAATTGTAATCTTATATATAGAATCCGAATTTTTCGCCTTGTGTGGAGAGTCTTTGGAGTAAAACCTAAAACCGAACCTAAGGTGTCTTGTACAAGATTTTAGGGTTTTAACCTATCTTACACCAAGATAAGTCTTTACTTCATTAATTCAATTATGTCTTTAATTATTTGTGTGTATGCTTGCATGTTCTCCATGTCCGGCTAATTTATTTGTGTGTTTGCTTAGGAAGTATGAAACTTAATTATTAAATATTGATTGGTTGTTTCTTATCTTAGTTGATTAATGATCTAGTAATGCGATAGGTCATTCGTTGTGCACTTAATGCTTGATTCATCTTTGTGAACCCTAGAGTATAATTACCTGAGTAATTGTAGTCTAAACCATCCGAAGAGCGCCTTAGAGTAGGAGTTTATAATCTCTAGTGGGTTTGTAGACAAGACCCTTTGGTAAGTTCGAAGAGTTAGGGAGAGACGCATACCCTACAACTTTAGAAACACAACGCAACTAGGACTAAGACGTGACACTCAACCATCAATAGGAGATAATTAAGGAGTAATACAAACTAAGTAAACACATCTTTAAACTATCATACGAGCACATTAATTAGACATAGACTCCACAACCTTAGTTTAGATAATTAGATAATAGTAGAGTAATCGGTAGAAATACCAACCCTCCAAATCCAATACCCGAGATTCGTACCTTTCCATTTTCATAAAATATAAAAGATAAAAATAATCTTCCTCAACCTTAACCTTAGCGTAGTAACTCCCTACTAGCATTCCTATTCCCCAGAGAACGATATCAATACCCGTGGCTTACCCTAATTACTACACTACAACGATTAGGTTCACTGCCTAGGGTGTTATAAAACTTGCTCGAAGAAAAGGAAGTTCCTTTGACCCCGAACGACGCGTGTAGCGTTATCAAAGTCTTTTTTGTTTTGTTCCAGTTATAGTCGTGTTTCTGCTTGTGAAGTTCGATCACTTTGTGGACTTGAGACTTGCTGTTTATATCACTTGATTTTTTTGTGGTTCTTCGGAAGAAATATCTAAATAAGTGTGTCGTTTCATGTTGGTTTCAAGTTTCCTTATGTATGCAACTAATTAAACTAAGCGTTGATGTTTTAGACTTGCCACTTTGTTTTCTGTAGAGTTTAAGATCAAAATTGAGCTGGATTACTTATTTCAAAGGCGAGCGAATCCAAGTTGGTACGAAGGGTCACACAAGCTGAGAGTCGTTTGAAATCCTTGCTTGTTAGATCATTTAAATATTTTGATTCTTACTGTAAATAACAAATTTGTTATCTGTAAATCAATATGAATGTATATGCAGGTTAATTTGACCCAATCTGGTGTCATTTTGACCCTAAAAGCGTCCTTGTCAATATGTCAACCGGCTTATCTTGGAGTTCCTCTTTTTTCGTTCATATATGGTTACAAAAAAACTCAAAAATATGTATTCATAAAAATAATTAACAAAGTATTTAATTAATTTCTTTTTCTATGTATAAAATAAAACAATGTTTATATCTCATCCTCCCAACACGTTACACGCGCGACTTTATCTTTTTCACTCTTTCATCTGACGATGGTGTAAGACATGATTCCGACGTCATCGGTTAGAGAAAATTTATGTTCTTTTGATGATTCCGACGTTAACAAAACAAAGTATCGAATTGTGCTGACTCGACCAAAACGAAACCTAATATCGATCATAACAACTAACACCATAATTACTGCAAAGTTCATGCGAAAGTATTATTCTACATTCGTATTGACCCATTCGATCAAATTGCATGGAAATGCTATGAATATATGAAATGGATTCAATTGAACCAACAGTGAACGACAATGAGGGTAATAGCAAATATCAACTTGATATCAAATTAATAAAACTAATGACAAATAAATCATAAAATCAGACATGGTCCTCGTCATTGCCAACTCTGTCACCGATGATGGTGATGATGGGCATCACTCGAAGAAAGAGCAAAAGAAAACATAATGTCTCGATTACGTATACGAATCATAAGTACGATGTCATTCAATGTTGGTTCAACTGGGTTCCTTCGAAATTTCCGATGCATTTGAGCAAATCAGTACGAAAGTAGGATACTTCCGTATGCATGACCTTTGTGATACTTATGGTCAGATTGCTCCTAAGTTTGTTATGTTATTGGGTTTTTCGTATTGTTTTCGAATCAACACAAATGTAAGATACTTTATTATGTTGTCATAGGGATCATCACGTTGGAACACATAAATTTCCTTCAAGTGATTAGAGTGAAGGAATTGGCATTGAGGAGGATGAAGTGTACGTTGAAGAAGAATGAGTTTTGTTTATTTTATGAAAAAGAAAATAGTATAAGTATTGCATTAATCACTGCATAATGACATGATTTTCTCTCTCCAAATTACCACCAATCATTTTTTGAAATCAACCAATAAAATCATTAGGTATATTTGTAGGCATGATTAGTATGCACAACAATCATTTTTCTTATGGTGCTAATTATTTCTAAAAATACGTGTTTTGTTAATTAGTTTTTTAAAAGGCCATGGTCAACTAAATTCTTCTTGCTCTTCTTATTTTAGTTTTTTTCTTCTTACCAAATCTCTTCCTTAACATACTATTTTAAATATTTTTAAAAGTACTCACTTTGTTAATTAAGTTTTAAAACTACAATGGTCAATTAGAAAACTCCTGGTACAAGTGCATACTTTCACAGTTGATCACTTTTGCAAATAATTGGTCTGTCTTAATGTTAAGTTTTAATAAGTTTTTCCCCTAAAGGACGTTTGTGGAAAATTATAACACTGCCCAAAATTTCCATCAAGACTCGAGTAAATTAAAAGCAGGACACACAACATATCTTTATTCATAACAACATGCAAAAGCAAATAATGCCTTCTTCACACTTCTCACTATTATCTCTAGCTCTACTAACCATTGCACTCTCTATCATACCACACTTGGCTTCTGCTTCTTTGAAGGAAGAATCTGCTCTTCTAAAATGGAAAACAAGCCTTCAAATCCCAAACAACTCCCAACTCGTATCTTCTTGGACACCTCTTCCAACGAATTCTAGTGCCCAGGTTTTATGTTCCTGGTTTGGAATTTCTTGCAACGCTGATGGGAACATTGACATGTTGAACCTCACGACGTCTGAGTTAAAAGGTACGCTTCACGAGTTCCCGTTCTCTATTCTACACAATCTTGCCCATTTTGAGCTTAGCGTAAACAGCTTCTTTGGTCCTATCCCACCTGAAATTGGATTACTGTCCAAACTTGTCTATCTCGATTTTTCAGCGAATCAGTTCTCTGGTACAATCCCACCAGAAATAGGAATGTTAGCTAATCTTGAGACCCTACGCTTGAACGAAAATCATTTTAATGGTTCTATACCACCAGAGATTGGTCATCTAACCTCTCTCTACGAGCTTGCATTGAATAACAATTCTCTTCAGGGAGAATTGCCTACAACATTGGGCAGCATTAGAAAGTTGACTTATCTTTATCTTGACGATAATAATCTTTCTGGTCAAATTCCACCTGAGTTTGGACAGCTGGTCAATCTTTTGGAAGTGTATATTACCAACAATTTTCTTGAAGGTCCAATTCCTCCTACCATTGGTAAACTGAGCAAGCTAATGGCCTTGTATCTTTCCAATAACACATTAACAGGTTCAATCCCGCATGAAATGGGAAGCATGGTCTCGCTTGAGGCCTTAATCCTCTTTTCAAACAATCTTTCTGGCTTAATTCCTTCAACGTTGGGTGATCTGACGTCTTTAATTCTCCTTTATTTGTACCGAAATCAACTCTCCGGGCCCATTCCATTTGAGTTAGGGAATTTACAGTCTCTCACCGATTTGGATTTAAGCGAGAATAAGCTGAATGGTTCTATTCCTTCATCGTTAGAAAACCTTAGACATCTTGAGTATCTGTATCTCCGTGGGAACCAGTTGTCTGGCCAATTCCCTACATCAGTTTGCAACATGAACGATCTGAGGTATTTGGTTATGTCCAATAATCGCTTTGGTGAATCGATTCCGCAATGCATTGGAAATATCACCTCATCTCTTGTGATGATAGATATGGGGAACAATAACTTTCAAGGAACAATTCCAAACGTATACGGGGATTGTGGAAGTTTAGAAGGGCTTAGTTTGAATGGAAATAAATTAAGAGGAGAGGTGCCAATTTCCTTGTCCAATTGTCAATCCTTGAGAGTGGTTGATTTCGGAAACAACCACTTGAATGGTATATTCCCTGGTTGGTTGGGAGATCTTCCAAATTTGCAGGCTCTTGTCCTCAAATCCAACAACTTTCGTGGACACATTCAACACTCTTCTGCTATTGAATCCCCCTTTCCAAGTCTTCGAGTTCTTGACCTATCTCATAATGGGTTTGTAGGTCTACTCCCTGTAAAATATTTTCAAAGTTTCAAATCCATGAAGAATGTTGTTAAAAGCAGCACACCACCAGAATATTTGTCCATGGGTGCAATGTATTACTCATTTGTTGTTGAGGTGAAAGGAGTGTTACAACAATTTGCACAAATTTCGGTTGACTACACAATTATTGATTTGTCCAATAACACATTTGAAGGACAGATTCCAAACGTTATCGGTGGTCTTAATTCGCTAATAGTGCTCAACTTGTCCCACAACAGCCTCATTGGTCCCATTCCACATTCTCTGGGGAATCTCATAGAGATTGAGTCGTTAGACCTATCTTGGAACCAACTCTCAGGAGAGATTCCTCAAAGCCTTGCAGACATCAAGACCCTTGAAGTGTTAAATCTCTCACAAAACCTTCTTGTGGGTCATATACCAGAAGGACCACAGTTCAAGACATTTGAAGGGAACTCTTTTGGTGGAAATCCAAGACTCTGTGGGACTCCGCTGCTAAAAAAGTGTAGTGAGTATTCACATGAACCACAAATTGAAAGTGATGAAGGATTTGATGAGGAAAGTGGGCTTACGTGGGAAGTGGTGATGTTAGGATATGGATGTGGAACATTAGTCGGATTGGTGATGGGCTATCTAATGTTGTCAACAAGAAAAGTGAAATGGTTCAATGCAATTGCTAATGCAGGTGAGAGTTTGGTCTTGAAGAAGAAGAAGAGAAAACACGTATATATAGGGAAATGACGTTAGATCATAAAAATATTTATGATGCAGGTGGAGAAGTTCGGGATGGGACTGGGACCTTTTGATTTATGCAGTCATATACCGGTTCTGAATTATGATGTTTGTGTTTTATCTCTTTGAATTATTGTTGTATGTAATATTAGTGTGTTGTTAATAAGAATAAGTTTACTTGGTCACGGGGTGATTGTGTATTAATGTTGTTGACCTTAATGGTAATTCAATAACTTTTTGTTATTTTGTTGATTATACAACCATTTTAGATTTTTTTTTTAACAGTTTTCATGTCATGTGTTGAAGCGAATGTTTCTTCAGAACAAAGCCTGATAATGTAACATATACTTCTCATTAGTATGAACCGTAAGTTGCAAGCTTAACAAGAAGTTGCAGTAGAAATAAATTTCTGCAAACGAAAGCTAAAAGTATGATCAGGTTCTAGGCTTTCAAGTAACATTGTTTGCTTTGGATACTCCAGTTCGGTACAGCTTTGGCGCGATGAATATAAATCATGATAAAAGAACTCATTCAATGTTCAATTCTTTTTCCTTTTTGATTCAAAAGTACTCTGAGAAATTTAATAAATTAGCACATGGGTGATGTCTACAAATTCATTTATTTTCTTGGACTAAGTAAAAAAATTTGAGAAGCGTAGGGTGCGTTTAGTTGTAGAAAAAAATCTTTAATTTTTTATTTCATTTCTTTAGAAAAAGGGAAGGGTTTTTATCTCTAGAAAGGATCTATAAATTTAGAGAACGCGTTTAGATGAGAATTTTTAGAAAACTGAAAAATGCAAGGTGATGTAAAAAGAATGGAAAGGAAAATATAGGAAAGAGTAAATCGTTTTTCCTAAATTCTAGTAAAATTTTGAAAAATGAGATTTTCATTCTTTCAGAAAAATTTCTTAAAATTGTGTGACTAAACGGGTTTTCAGTTTTTTCAGTTTCTAATGAAAAATTTTCTGGAAAAATAGAGTATTTTTCACCAACTAAACACACTCGTAGTTTTTTGTCTCATATCCTCAAAGAATGAGATATCGGTTGTGGGTCTATGGTCACAATCTGAGACAACTGTAACACGTATGCTTCTAAGTTGAACTTATCAATATGTTTATGAACCATTGGTTTAAATTAGAAGATATTTTGTATATGCCCAAAACTTTAGAAGGACCACCCTGATGGAAGCAATGTGTTGTAGACTAGATGAGTTTACTTGGAAAGTCTACACTAGTAGACAACAACATAATTTATGATAGGTACGTGTTTCACTTGGTCTCTTATCTATACTGTCTTGCATATTCCAAAAATTCGTGATGCAGGTAAAGAAGTTTGGGGTGGAGATCAGGAGATGACACCTTTTGAATTATGCAGTCATATAGCAGTTTCTGAATGTCTGGTCTGATTTATATTTTTAATCTCTTTGAATAGTTGTCGTTAGAATTTACTAGTATTACTCAATCTACTCAATCTATTTGGTCACCGTGTAATGATGTGTAAATAGTGTTTGACTCCTAATTTTTGGTTATTTTGATGAATCATATAACAATTGTAGTCACTGATATAACACCCAGAATTCCCTTCTCAAAAGCTATAGTGTATTATTAATATAAAATTATATTTGAGAACCCACAAATCTCTATGCAAATCAAAGTTGAGAAGCATTATTATGTACCACAAAACTTTTATTGAGATATTCTTTTTTATCGCAATTCAAAGTTGGAAATTTTGCATAATCAGACAAAAATTGAAGTTTAGAACCCGTCATTTAATAGACTTGTACAACCCAAGCGATACGTTAATCAATGGAACTAGACCATAAAAATATTATCAATCATATTATTGTGAAAGCAACTACAAGAATATTCTTGTAATACGAGTGTTTTTATATACATTTGTAGCAAATGTTAATGTTGATAGCAATTAAAACACCACAAATATATATTCACCACAAAGAAGTAGCGACGTATACTAAACTACGATGGTTTCCATAACAGGATATGCACAGATGTTTCCAAAACCTCATAATGAACACAAGATGACTCGTGGAATGAGATTTAAACTAGCGGTGGCAAAATAATAGGTCGGCTCAGGTAATGGGTCGAAATTAGTTTGGGTCTTCAAGATCAGTCACGGGTCGACCTGTTACTTCTTACCAATTTCCCCCCCTTTTTTGTGTTTACTATACAATTTCAGAATATAATATTTGTTAATGTAACTATTTCTAAAATTATAGGGGACAAATAGGCGTGAAAATAAAAGTAATGGCAGAGTATATTTACAATCTGAAAAGTCGAAAGTTTTATCCTTTGGTAATTGTGTGTATACAAGCAAACTACACTCGTGTTAATATGTTGGACTTGTAATGTTGAAGAGAGACATATTGCCCAATGCTTATGCCTTATGGACAAATTGGTGGTAATTAAGTTTTAAAGTTTCTTTTGTGTACGTTCCCACATGCATACGAAGTAAGGACAATGCAATAAACGAACTTTTCAACTTTTCAACGAATGGCAGGAGTAGGCTCTTGATTATGTTTCATATCTTTGTTTCCATGTGTAATTTTCTAAACTTTAATATGATTAACCAGTAACAGGTACATGTTAATGGATATGCTCAAAGTGTGTAAATGAAAGCAATTGATAATAGCATAAACGAGCTAGCTTTCTGAACAAGTGACTTTGAAATTCCAAAAATGAAATGTCAACCTGCAGTGCTTCGAACGCTACACTAGATAATTATAGTCAGTTGAGTTTTTATTTATAAATTTAATCTAAAAAACATTCAAATGTAAGAATGTGACATGTTATTAGTGTCTCATGATCATTCCATATTGAATTGTGTAGGTTACACATACTTAAAACTTAGTAAAAGTATACTCATTATGTAATCAAATAAATTCAATATAATTATGAGTGCTCTTAATTAACTTTTAAGTCTTTACTGTTTTATCTGTTAGTATTAGCCTAGTCCTCTCTCTACTCAAAACACACACAAAAAATAGAATCATTATAGTTATCCATCAAGCTCTCTACACTCAAATGGGTCAAGGGAGAGAAACTAGTTGTGTTCAAAGTGTTCTCTATATCATGTCCTTCGGCTTCCGGTATGTTATTCCATTTATATTCCATATGTGGTTATTATCATATTCTAAGATCTTTGTGGCATAATAGATTAATGTATTGATCATGAATATTTGATGCTAATGTTTACATTTAATAAGTTTACATCAAAGAGATACTCAGAGAACTTCAAGTCTTTCGATCAACTATTCCATTCAGTTAATAGATGATTCGATAAGATATCGTAAAATATGGTCATAATTTGAGATACAAATATGAAAAAAGTCTGCATAAGAAATCAAAACCCACCTGTTGATACAAAAGTTGGACGTTCGATTTGGAGCTCCTGCCTCGCACCAATTGAGAATTGCCGCCGAGACCCGCGACTAAGAGACAAGAAACACCGTTAGGCTTACTGTGGGATTGTCTCCCACGATTATCCTCCGGCGTGAGCGAGTAATCGGTTTAGGGTTTAAGGAGTTTTAGGGTTATGAGATCGTACCTTAAACGAGGATATGATTCCTTTATATACGCACGAATCCTTGTTGGTTCCGTGTTCCCCAACCTTCGCGTATCCCGCCTAAGTTGGTCGGGAATCATTATCTTCTTATTTTAGAAGATATCATATATCTATTCCGTAAATAGATTTGGGCTTGGGCTTTCGTGAGCCCAAACATGTATTAATATTGGCCGCCTCGTACCGTGCCCGAAAGTATCGGGTCGTAGTCGGGTTCATGACCCGACCCGCACTATACGTCATCATGTCCCC
Source organism: Chrysanthemum lavandulifolium (assembly GCA_022545495.1). NCBI lineage: Eukaryota > Viridiplantae > Streptophyta > Magnoliopsida > Asterales > Asteraceae > Chrysanthemum > Chrysanthemum lavandulifolium. Next base: position 66,678,477 of record CM040244.1, on the reverse strand, counting down.
CGCCTAGTATGCGCAGTGCGTAATCATGGGTGCTAGACTAATGATCGTAAGCATAAAATAAATAACGACGAAACGATGAAAGAAACCATACACCCACCAGAGGTGCAATGTACCGAGACATCCAAGTGAATAGTCACGCCTCGTTAATCGGGGAAAGTTACGCCCGTGTCACATCAAGCCATCTCAACCACACGGTGAGGACTAGTGGGATCCACGTGTCGCCAATCGTGGAAGAGAAAAGTATATAACTGGCGATTCATTTCACCGATTCTCACAAGAAAAACGCCATCCCTAAGTTCTAAAGCTTTGTAAGAGTTGTAATCCCAAAAGTAACCAACCACCAAGGTAACAGCGCGTGCGTTATAGCAAAAATTATATCACCATGGTCAAACAGTTGTCTGACTTCACCTCCGACCTTAATTTGATCGATCCGATGGAATTTACCTCGATTACTTTATACCCGGATGTGCATCCAAGAGTTCCGGATCGCAAGCCACGATTGCCGATTTCCGGCGGAAAGTGGTGTATACACACGGTTATTCGAGTTCGCGAATCAACGTGTGCCCTATCCACGCTTTACGTGCGATGTGTTAAACTATTATACGCTACACATATCGGTACCGACCAGATCGTGCCACTAAAATTACTAATTTTGAAGTAAATTGTCGTTTCTTGAATTAACCCCACCATCCACCTATTCCGCCTTCTATCACACCACGTGGCGCATGGGTGGGTGTCTTTGCAAAGCTACCGGTAGACTGCAGTGTTATACGGATAAATTAGATGCCCTTAGAACTTGAGGAGTATTTCTTCCGGTAGATAATACATGTTTTCCCCGGATTATGATTTTTTACCCGGAACGCTACAGTAGGATGAGTGCCCATTGCCTGGTCTTATAATGTTGAGGATGCGGAATCGATAAATGCTAACCGCATCCCCATTAGTGCGTATCCCGAGGGATTTTGGTGCACATGGAATCAGCCGTAATTATTTTGGCCCCGAAGATGAGATCCCTATCTTTTTAGACGCCAATGGCCAGGGTGGGTACTTATTCCTCCGTACTTCTGTGTGTAAATAATGTAAGAACAATCTTCGGTCTTTGTTGCGCATTATATAACCTGTTTGTATATGTGTTTTGTCTTGCGCAGAGATGGATCTATTCACCGTCGTACAGCTAGTGAAGCCCGTAGCCGCAAAGACAGGAGTACGACCTTTGAGGGATGACGAGGAGCCTATATTAGCTGCGATCGCAGGCGGTCATAGAACCGACCGCAGGGATACAGGGACCGCCTCCTCCGTTGCGGTGGAGGCAACGCCTCAGAGCCGCCCCAATCTCGAAGTGACTTCATGGTGGCGCAATTGATCGCCTGTAATGTAGCTCATCCCGAAGAGGAAGAAGAAGAAGAAGCCGCGCTTAGTCGCAAAAGGACCAAGAGATCATGGTGCGGGCCCTTCCGTGAAGAAACGTCCGTGATTCAAACAAAGGAGTTGTCCTCCATCGATGAAGCGCCGCCGCACTCCATCCTGCCGATGACGCTGAGCCAAAGTAAGTAAAACCATATATGTATAACCTTCATTAGTTGGTGAATGTGCTAATTGTTATACTAACATTGCGCCGGTGATCATTCGCAGGTGGAGCAGTTATGAGTCACCTCCCAAGGCGTAGTCCAATACGATCGCCGCATTCTCGAGCCGCCGAGCCAGATAATGAAAACCAAGCCGATGCGGATGCGCCTCGATCAATTAGTTGAAGAATTGGTTCAGGCTCATCTCATCGCTTCTTAATTGCGGTTGAAAGATCGAGTATCCGTGGGAGGACCAAAGTTCAAAGAAGGACCAAACAATAGATCTGTTGAGGCGCACTGCAAGCACCCAAGCGCAAGAATCGGATAGCGCCTGCAGAGGCTAGTGATCTCAGCCGATATGCGCAAAAACAAAGCCGAGGACAAGATGGCACTAATGTGTCAAATAAGTCGGGATCGCCGAGGTCGCTGTGTACAAGTCAAGCCACTGGGCCCTTAAACATCTGTAGCGGTGGCAAGGAGAGTTTGTTTGCACAATGGGGAGCTTGGGGCCACCGTGAGTGGGTCCTTGAGGTGCAGGAGGCTAAACCGCAAGATGAGCATCGAGTACGACGAGGAGTCAGATCCTCACCATGTCCACCATAGCGGAGCGCAGTGGCTCATAGGCCACGGCCCGCCTAGTCGCCCGAGCACCCCGGAATCGCCAGAGGTGGTGAATGCCTTCGGAGAGGTTGTGCAGTGTGCTCTAGAGCGTGGTAAATCAGAGGCAGTGGAACAACTCCATGATGCAGAACTGTTGAAAGCACCTGTGGATAAAGTACCGGGTTATGATGCTGAATCATATGATCATTTGGTCGCTGCCATGCAAAGGATGAAAGACTTAGAGCTCCCAATGATTTCGGAGCTTGAGCGCCACCAAGATTATCCGATAAATGTTATTATGGCGGGTTGACATTGGCGCGTCATCGCTTTGAGGATGCCGACACCCAAATGACTATTTTTGAAACCCCATGAGTCGCAGCCGTACCGTGTTTGCGCGACCTAGGGATAGTCGAACCTTTGCTTTAGAAAAAGAGGTGCCTTTCAGGGAGGTTTTGAAGCGCGCGACCCGCCTTGCTAAGAAAAAGGTATCATGCAAAGCTATTTTGTGCTGGGTTGGTGCCCCACTGCCAAGGTCCGATGGAGTGCCACCAGGTGTGGCACCGTGTCGCATCGGGATGCGATGTGTTGAAGAGTATCGGAAGTTAAAGATGCGACAAGTCATGTTGGCACTTCGTCACTTAGGCGTTGTAACAAAGATGTAGTGGATATGTTTGCTATCTTTGTAATAACTCGTAGTTATAAATAAAGGTCTTGTTGTCGCCGCGATATAACTAAAAAGTGTAATGTAAGTTTATCTGCTTGTCTTTGTATGTATGAAGAAACAAACGGTAAGCCAACGCAAATGTAGGAAATTCATAGTCGTGTATGAAAATTATAGTATACTTGGAAAATAATTCTAAGTACTAAAGCATAATCGTGATGTTATGATTCACAACAGATCAGAATATCGACAAGGAAGCAAGTGTCTTGGCTCCAAAGTTGTTAAACATGCACGTGATTGCCAGACCCGCCGCAAGCGCGCATATCTTATTCCAACGCTCGAGAACAAGGTGTTTAACAAGGATGCGTGATCCGGTGTTGACGGGTTTGCAACCTCTTACTCAACAAGTTAGTTAGTAGGTTAACTTATCCTTTTACCATCGTGGGTTTATTCAGAGTGCATGCACACCATCGTGGCAAAATACAAAATTGTTAAGGCATACAAGATATGGAGATAACAACTTAAAATGTGTCATGGAGTTAGCTAGAAACCGCGACGCTTTTATTAATACTTGCAAGTTTATCAAGAAATAACAAAGAAAACAAGAATATGAAAAATAAAACCGAGTACATGAATGTTTATTGAGCATCGAAAGTGCGGAGCGTCTATACCGTGTCGTAGCTATTCTTATAAGTAGCACCTCTTGAGGTTGCCGATATTCCATGCGCTTGGTAGGTCACGCACCATTCAAACCTCAGAGCAGACGCGCGCCTGTGCTCGCTGTTTCAAAGAACCTCGTAAGGTCCTTCCCACTTTGGTCCGAGCCACTGTATCTTCGCCGCTTGCCTCATTGGCGCGGTAGACAAAGTCACCGGTCCGAATGAAACACCGCGCACCTTGGCATCATAGTATCCTTTCATTTTGACTTTGACCTTGCCTCCCGTATGGCCGCTGTCGCGTCTTTCTTCCAAGAGGTCCAAGTCGACACGCCTTCGCCGCCGTTTGTAGTCACATTGATCTCCGCAGGCGGGATAGTTGGCATGCCGATCTCGCTTGGTATAACGGCTTCCGTCCCGTATACTAGAGAAGGGGTATCCCTGTCTTTGGTTTTAACCGAGGTGCGGTGTACCATAGTACATGTGAAAGTTCTTCACCCACCTTCCTTTGTGTTTGTCCAAGCGTGCTTTGATTCCTTCACCCAAGCTTCGATTTGCGCGCTCGACTAAACCATTGGTTTGTGGGTGCGTGAATCGACGCAAAGTGTCAGCGATGTTTAACTTTTCGCACCAATCTTTGAAGGGTTGTCGCGCACTGTTTCATTGTCCGAGATGATTTCTCCGTAATCCGAGCGGCATACTATGTTGTCCCGCATAAAGCGCTTCACCGGTTGCCAAGAATTGTCGCCACCGCTTTTGCCTCGATCCACTTGGTGAAGTAGTCTATAGCTACTATGAGAAACTTGAGACCGCTCTTTCGCTATCGGGAAAGGACCCGCGATATCAATGCCCCATTTGTAGAATGGCAGCTACCGTGATTGGCGTTAACTCATGCCGTGGTTAGCGCTGCACGGGTCTCGCGGACTTGGCAATCATTGCACTTCCTTATCAAATCCCGCGATCTTTATGCATGGTCGGCGGAGTATCCCAATCGCATGGCGCGCTACAACGGACCGTGGTCCTGCGTGCATGCTACATGAACCTTCATGGATTTCTCGCAGACATAATTTGCTTGTGTGGGCCGACGATCGAAGCCATGGTTGGAGGAAAGAACGTCGACATAAAGATGTTGTCGCCGCATTGAATCTCTGCGTCGGCGTGATTCTCGCGAGCTCATTCTGTTTCGGGTAATGTACCTTTGCTTAAGAATTCCGCAATCGGTGTCATCCATGTAGGACCATCCTCCTCTATGATCATGGAGACTTCCATCTCCGATATTGACTTGCTTTTCGTTGTTTCCACCAAAGACTTGCTTTGATAAGTGTGCGGCTTGTCGAGGCGATCTTGCTCGGTGCATCCGCTTATGATTTTCTCCTGTGGACTTGCTTGATAGTAACTGTCAAAGCCTTTGATCGTTGTCTTAGTCTTCTCAAGATAATCGAATCATATTTTCTTCTTTGCCACGATTCACCCAACACATGGTTGGCCACTAGTGGGAGTCCACATTTGCTTCCAAGTTACGTGACACCCATTCGAGCCGCAATGCGAGTCCAATGATCGTGGCTTCATATTCGCCTCATTGTTTGTCGAGGTAAATTCAAAACGCAGCGTAAGTGAATTCCATTCCTCCGGGTTTGTGAGAATAAGGCCACTCCCGAGCCATCCACGCACGAGGACCCGTCTGTAAACAAAACCATGGATCTTGTAGTTCTTCTCGCTTGGTGTAGGTACTCGTCAAGATCGCTTCTCAATGATGAAGTCTCGCGAACTTGTCCTTTTATTGCAGACGTGGTCAGAAGAGATATTATGTTCGCTTAGCAATACACTCCACTTCGGAGTCGCCCCGACGATCGGGTTTGGAGATGATCCGCTGATGGCTTGATCTGTGATTACCGCTATAGGGTGCGCTTGAAGTACCGTGCGCATCGCTGGCGGCAAACACTAATGCCAAGACCAACTTTTCCATGGCACTATAGTTCATCTCCGTTTTCTTGAGCGCTTTGCTAACAAAATAGATAGGGGTTTGCACCGAGTCCCTATCCGTTAGTAGCATTCTTGTTGGATCGCCACGAGCGGTGATAAATACATGATCGCCTCTTCCTCGGGTGCCACGAGTGTTGGGAGCGTTGCTAGATGTCGCTTGAGTGTAGTGAAGGCTTCTTCCGCCTCCGTCGTCCACCGAAAGTCACCCTTTTTATACACTTCGAGTGTTTTGAAGAGAGGCAATGACTTTTCTCACGATTTAGACAGAACCCGCTGAGGCTTTGCGAGTTTTCCATCGGTGGATTGGACTTCCTTCAACATGCGTGGTGAGGTAAGTTCTATTACCGCCTTTGTCTTTTCTCGGACAAGGTTTTATGCCATCGTTCTATCAGTATCCTAAGAACATGCCTTCGTAGCGCCAAGGTGCATTTTTTAGATTTAGCTTCATGTTGATCTCTCGTAGTCTTGAATGTTTCTTCTATGTCGCGCACAAGTTCATTTTCGTGATGGCTTTTTATGACCGTGTCATCCACATAGACTTCCGTGTTGCGCCCATTGCTTTTCAAAGGCATGGTCTACTAACCGATAGGTGGCCCCGCGATTCTTCAAACCAAAGCGGCATTTTTGTATAACAAGAACGCCTGGCTCGTGGAAAGTCGCTTTTTCCTCATCTTCCTTAGCCATCTCAGACCGTGATATCCTTGTACGCGCCGAGAAAACACTTTAACGGTATCCGCACAAGGACTCTATTTTCCACTATTTCCAGAATGGATAGCGATCCCCGGCATGCTTTGTTAAGGTCGGTGAAGTCTACGCACATTCGCCGCCTACCATCGCTCTTTTTTCACCATTACGGGTTAGAAAGCCACGTGGTAGTAGACTTCACGATAATTCCCTTTTACCAATTTCGTACCTCTGCCAGATTACTGCGACGCCTGGGCTTGCCACGCTTCTTCCGGCGACGGTGTGTATCCTTGCCGATTCTCGCTTATGCTCCGTGATCGAGCCGCACACCCATCATGTGTTTTGGCCCCACGCAAAAATATCCACGTTTTTTGTAGAGCGCGCACACACCGCTTTGGTTGTCCGACAATGACCTCCAATGGTTATTTCACGGTCCGGGTATTCGGGTGAATCATGACCTTCAAGTTGGGGACTTTGGCCGCCGACCGCTTGAGGATTGGTTCCATTTCGCATGTAACCGTGTTACATTCTCTGCTTGGTACCGTGGCATTGTAGAGTGACAATGCCCCTTCTATCGAATTTAGCATCCCGCGCGCTGTTGATGGCACCGCCAGCATGGTCGATATCCCCGGTCTCCAAATAATGCCATTGTATGACGAGGGATTTGATCACCATGAAATCCATCCAAGTTGTCGTAGAGCGGTTCGCGCTTGCGCCGACTAGTAATCGCAATGTCCCATGGGCTATATTTTTCACCGTGAAACCGGTGAGTGCCGTGTTGACCGGATTTAATCGACCACGTATTTCGTGTCGTAGTCTTCAAGCAATGCTCATACATGATATTTGCCGATGCTCCACCATCGATGTACATGCGCGTATGTCGCGACCACCGCACCGATTTCAATGGCGAGGGGCTCGCCACGCGTTGTCCGCAGCTAAAGTAGGGAAAGAGATTTCACTTCTTTGGGAAAACTCCGCCGACCTTTTGTCTAGTGGTTCGCTGCCACGCTTGTATCATGTAGATCAGGTCGGCCTTATCTTCGGGTGTCTCCTTTGCTTCCATTCTTTGCTTATCTCTTCCTCCTTAATGTTTTTAACTAGGTGGTCCAGCCTACCCTCCTCGACCATCTTGTCGATGAGTTGGCGCACCGACACACTCGTTAGTGGTGTGACCCTTTGCGCGTGGTAGTCACAGATCCATTCCCAAGACGCCGATCTTCCGTGTACGATCTCGAAAGCGGTCTGGGAAATTCGCCTTCGTCTGCGTAGTATTTCCTTTGGGGTTTTGACTGTGGAGTATACCGCTATTATCTCTCGCTCGCCGCTCCTCCGCTGCGATAGCTCTATTACGGTTATTACCACGGTCATTGGATTGTCTCCTGTGTTGTTCCTGTGACCGTAACTAGAATGGTTCTTTCGCTATCACCACAGGCGGCTTCTCCCTCGACAAAAGACCGAGCGCTTCATGAGTTCATCAAAGGTCTCGTGGATCTTGTCGTTTAACCTCTTGATGAGTTCTGGGTTATTAATCCCATTCATGAAGCCCGAGATCTTTAAGACTTGTGGCATGCTTTAACCGCATGCATTCATCTTTGAAGCCCATGAATGCGCCTGGATTCTCCCTCGTTCGCTTTTACCCCGGCGAGTTCGACAGATTTTTAGCACACTTTTGCGTTGAGTAAAATTTAGGCGAACGCCTTTCTCAACTCTTCAAAACCATTCACGCCCTTCGCGGGAGTTTGTTGAACCGCCCGCGCTTCCCACCGCGTGGAATTAAACATGTGGCACCAAACCGGTTGTGGCGCGCCGATGGTCGCGGCCGATTCAAAATTTTAGTGATCGCCGTGATCACCGTCCCATCATAGGTTTTAACATTTGTAGGCATGCGCCTTTTCTTGTTCTCGGAGAAATCACCACGCGCTGGTGAACGCATCCACTTTCGACGGCGCCACGGGAGACATGTCTTCCTCTTGGCTATCGCGCTCGCTCGGATTTCCAATGCCATGATCGCTATCCTCGTTGTCCGAGGAGTTGTCGAAGATGAATTTACCTTCTTATGGCGCTTGCGGCGCTATCCTCGAATCGACTCATAGTCCGGATCCGGGCTTTCACTTGGCGAATACTTTCGTCCCGCCTATCATGTACTCTACGGCCACCCACCGCGTGACACCGGTACGCCGCTCTTCTATCACTATCACTCAAGTGTTGCGGTGAGATGTCTCATCACCCGATTCTCCTCCCGATTCGCTGAATACCGGGGTTTATGACCGCCTCCTCGCGCTTTTCCTTCCGTGGCGCAGCCGAGAATATCGTATTCGAATCGAAATCGAGTCGGGCTTTCGTGTTCACCGACTATTCTTCTTCCTCTTGCATGAGGCGCCCAATGCTTCGTAGTTTGGGATACGAAGCTCGGTGCTAATGCAGCGCGACTTCGAGAGCGAGCGCTTGTTTCTACCGCATTCTTATCCCGACCCTGCCTCGTACCTTTGTCGTGCCGTTTAGCACCGATTGAAAGTGGAGTAGTAAAGACGGTGCGCAGTGGGTCTACTCCACCGTGGTGGTCAGAAGTGACTGGGTTGTTCCCGAGTGCGGTTCTACTGCAGGAAGATCAAGTCTCGACCGACCCCTTGTTTTTAGCGTACGGTTGTCCTGAGGTCCGCTAGGGGTTAGTCCACTCGCGACTTCTTCCCATAAGATCCGATCGCGATCGCCGATTGCCGTGTTTTGTCATTCTAGTGTCGATTCTTAGTGTAGTGTCCCACGGATGGCGCCACTTGTTGATACAAAAGTTGGACGCTCGATTTGGAGCTCCTGCTCGCACTAATCGAGAATTCTTGGCCGAGACCGCGCACTAAGAGACAAGAAACACCGTTAGGCTTACCGCTGGATTGTCTCCCACGATTATCCTCCCATGTGAGAGCGAGTAATCGGTTTAGGGTTTAAGGAGTTTTAGGGTTATGAGATCGCACCTTAACGAGGGATATGATTCCCTTTATATACGCACGAATCCTTGTTGGTTCTGCTGTTCCCAACCTTCGCGCGATCCCGCCTAAGTTGGTTGGGAATCATTATCTTCTTATTTTAGAAGATATCATATATCTATTCCAGAATAGATTTGGGCTTGGGCTTTGTGAGCCCAAACATGTATTAATATTGGCCCAGTTGCACTGTGCCCGAAAGATCGGTACAGTAGTCGGTTCATGACCCGACCTGCACTATACGTCATCACCACCCACAAGTCTGTGATCAAGTTAGTCCACACGTCTTTTACATAAGTGTGTCAAAATTTCTACTACTTCTACGACATACATATGGCTAAGCATGGGATTTTATCCCTATTTGATTATGTATTCAAACTTCTTTGAAGGCTGTGATCAAGTTACTTAACCAGAGCTTAATCTATAGTTAATAAATTGAAAATGTAATTTATAGCGAAAGTTACATCGAGCACCATCATCCCAGTTCTTCCGGCATGTTATGAACAAAAACGACAAATAGTAACAACATATAAATTAAGAGTTACATCTCCGACATTAATCGAACACTTAATATGCAACACCAACACCAACACCTTACCTACAAAAAATCTCGTTCAAGACTTTCATCAAACCCTTTGGTATGCAATATTGAAACGAACAAAAATATGTTGCACTCTTGAAGGTGCAGTTTCTGGCATTATTAACAGCTGATCTGTGTGACTTGCTTACAGGCTTCAGTACGTACTGGCTGATGCAAATAGAATAAGGGAAAATTGCGTGAAATTGGGTGTTGGCGAGGATCTTATTATATTTACTTTCATATGTATGTTTCTGTAAAAGTGGGACATAAACAACACAACTACTACTGTAAATCACCCAACCAACTTCCCCACATTGATCTTTTATTATAACTGCTATAGTAGATTAGTCATTGTGCTAACCAAACATACAAGGTAAACAGATCGTCCCCAAAACGGATGCTATCTAGAATGATCCTCCACTGATCATACAATGGAGCAAATGGGGTTTAGCAACAAATGGAGGAAATGGATTCATGGTTGTCTAAATTCAGCATACACCTCGGTTCTTGTAAATGGATCACCGCCAAAATAGTTCAAAATTCAAAAAGGATTACGCCAAGGTGATCCCCTCTCACCATTCCTCTTCATTATTGCAATGGAAGCTCTCCACGTCACACTTCAAGAAACAAAATCAAAAAAATTATTTGAAGGGGTCAAAGTGGGTTTTAATGATGTCGATATCTCCCACCTACAATATGTGGATGATGCTCTTATTTTGGGTAAATGGTCTATTGAAAATGCAAAAAATCTTTGTAGAATCTTGAGATGTTTTCTCAAAAAGTAAACTTTTCGGTGTTGGTGTGACACTCAATGAAACGGAAAGAATTTATTCTATACTATCTTGCAAACCATCCACACTTCCTTGTGTCTATCTTGGCCTTCCAATTGGTGCCAATATGAATAAAGTGGCCAATTGGAAACCGATTGTTGAAAATTTTCATAAAAGACTTAATTCTTGGAAAGCAAGAACCCTCTCATTTGGTGGTAGACTCACTCTTATTAAATCGGTTCTTGGTGCTCTTGGTACGTATTACTTCTCATTGTTTAAGGTTCCAAAAGGTGTGATCAGCTACCTTGAGAGATTAAGGCGTAACAAAAGGTGTGATCAGCTACCTTGAGAGATTAAGGCGTAACATCTTTTCTGGTGGTTCAATAGACTCAAACAAGTTACCTTGGATTGCTTGGAAGAATGTTTGCTCTTCTAAGAGTTGTGGAGGTCTTGGTATTGGTAGCCTTTATGCTTCCAATATTGCCATGGTGACAAAATGGTGTTGGAGATTTCATAAAGAACCGAGTTCGCTTTGGAGACAAATTATAATTATCATCCATGGTGATCAAGGAGGCATAGGTAATGAGTTAAACAACAATCGAGGGCTGCATTCAAGCACATGGAAATCAATTCGTGACTTAAAAAATCATCTGGCAAGTGTTAATATTAACCTACATTCGACTTTTGTTTGTAAAGTTGGAGATGGTCATTCTTTTGACTTCTGGAACGAGCACTGGATAGGTGATTGCAATCTTCAAAAAGCATATCCTAGGATTTACATGCTGGAAAACGAAAAACACTGTAAGATTTATGAAAGGCTCACTTTTGTTGATGGGGTTCTCAAACGACAAACTGGAATTGGAGACGGCCCATTAGGGATGGGCCTGAAAGTCAACAACTCAGCGGGCTGTTCATCCAGCTTAGAGACTTAAACCTATCTAATGCCCCTGATACTTGGAACTACACACTCGATCCATCCCTTGTTTGTATGCAACTAATTAAACTAAGCGTTGATGTTTTAGACTTGCCACTTTGTTTTCTGTAGAGTTTAAGATAAAAAATGAGCTGGATTACTTATTTCAAAGGCGAGCGAATCCAAGTTGGTCTGAAGGGTCAAACAAGCTGAGAGTCGTTTGAAATCCTCGCTTGCTTGTTAAATCGCTTATATATTTTGATTCTTATTGTAATCATGAATAACAAATTTATCTGTAAATCAATATGAATGTATATGCAGGTTAATTTGACCCAATCTGGTGTCTTTTGACCCGCACTAAAAGCGTCATGTCAATACGTCAACCAGTCTATCTTGGAGCTCCTTTTTTTTTTTCGTTCATATACCTCGTGAAGTAATGAGGAAAATGTTTGAAGAACAAGAGATTCTACTTAGGAGATCGAACCAGAAAATATGATTATGAGTATGTATTGAATTCATTGACTGGGAACTGAGGTCCTGAGTAATAGCCAAACATGGGACCTGAGTAATTTTCTGTTTCCTTTGTGTAAACAGTTATTTGAATTATTCCCAGGCTAAGTTCAAGATAATAATAATAATAATAATAATAATAATAATAATAATAATAATAATAATAATAAAATAAAATAAAATTAATAATAATAATTATTATTCCCAGACATTTCATGCTACGGAAAAAAAATTGTAAATAGTAGTATTGACTGTATTCATGTATTGTAGACTTATGAGAATTCTCATTGTCTTGTACACTATTACGAACAACTTTACTTTAAACGCTATATGATTGTTGTTCCTTGACATTTTGTGGATGTGTAAATGTTCATCTTTGACTAACCATTACGCGTTCTTGGGCCGTGCTAAATCACGGCCGGAAGTGTACCTAGCATAAGAACAAAAACAAACCCATGCCTGCATAGCTCATGAAAGTCATCCATAAATAGTTCGACCACGGTTTGAAATTTTTTGGTCGAGTTGCAGATAAAAAGCACATCAGCCCAGCCGGATTCACAAATTATCAAATTTGTCCAATTTCACCCTAAACTTGTTTTGATCAAACTTGTTTTGATTTGTTACACAACACGAATCAATGAGCCTGTGTCTACTAAAAAAACTGGTTCACAAAAGTAAAGAGTCAACAAAGCACCTACAATTGGAAAATAAAAGTCTTCATTAAAGAACTGCAGCAACATACAAAGATGACTGGCAGAGTTCCATTTTACGCCTAAGACTACAAGATCCTGAATTTTCACCTTTGAAATTCAGGTTCTATTTGTCATAAATATAAATACAATGCAGAACCGAAATATGCACGATGAATGAAGATACAAACAAGTGAACGATACCAACATGTAACACCATAGACATTGGCCAATGCATATACACAAACCCGAAATGAGGGGCTTTGTTAACTTGACAAGAATGGTGTGTGTTGATTTAATGCATGAAAGCCGGAAACCTATTCCAGCTTTGGGTTGGGAGTTTTGACCCTCGTGACACTGGCAGAGTGATAAGAGGACAAATTGTCAATTTGCATCACGGGAGATTCCAAACCATGATGATTCTTCTGGTAAAATGACCTGCATATAAAAAACATCAGACAAATTCACTTCAGTACAAAAACACATATATTACATTTAGTTTGATGTAAATAGTTATTCAATTCGACTTTCCAAAAGTTAAACAAGGCTTCGCTCGATAAATATGCTTTTTACGTATTCTGCAAGTGTTTGTTATTCATAAGAACATGAGTAAAAGTACATAAACTGTCCCTAATAGGTCACGTGAATATAACAAGTATGGTCCCTCCTCGATACTATTAGCATAAATGGTCCTTAATAGCAAGTTTACTTTCACTTTAAGTCTCTAAAGGGTAATGGACGAGGGACCAAAACTGATGGCAAACAATGCAATTAGGGACCATTTATCCAATTATTATTAACAATGGATGATTCCCACTAATGTCAACAACCACATGTACGATTTCCGTAATTTACCCTAAAAGCAAAAAAAAAAAAAAACTGATTTGTTTTGTGGAACTTGGGGTCCCTACCCATGTGGAGAGGCCAAGAACATTAAAAAAATGCAAACAAGTAGCCCCCCCGACACACACACACACACCCCAACACCATCACCACCAGAAATCATATTTGACAAAGCCCACTTATGAGAAAATAGCCCTACCAGCTACAAAGGTCACAAAAAGAATCAAATCTATTGTTATACAAGATCTTGTTGTCTCTGACTAGATTAGTGATCACACAACCAAGCACCCGATTCTAGTCTATCTATTGTCTAGGTGGCAAAATAGGTGATTCAGGAAATGCGTAAAAAAAGAAATTTATGAATACATAATGTGCTAAATAAGATTATAACTAGCTATTTTGTTAGAGTAATAATCCAAATTTTCTAACGACGCAGGATTCCAGCCTGCTAGAGAACTTTGGGAGATTTTTGACCCATTTCCTTTTTAGATAAAGTTTTATAACTTTACCTGTTGAGGAATAATATTGCCTACTTAACCCTATAGCTTAGGTGGCTCGTTATCTTAATGATCCTATTTTAATTCTAATTCTAAAGGTCAAAAGAATCGCCTATCAAAATACACATCTAAACACACCTTTTGAAATTTGAAATCTTCGCGGGCACTTAAGTTCTTTTCAAAAAGCACACTCACTGTTCTCTTCAATTATCAGGGAAAATATCTCAATACTAAAAGGTATAGAGGCCCTACCAATGATGTTATTTCGTCTTTTTAAGAGTCTTACCCGCCATTACTTTTTAAAATACCATAGTTGTATCTTCTTAAAAGGTTCTGTCAATGTCATATCTCAACCGGGCCTCTTTTGCTTCTTTAGTACAAGAGTTACTTTAACGGAATGACCTTTTTTTTATAGAAATTTGCAATTTGCTAATGAGTGTGAAACTAAGTGCGCACCTCTAGAATGCATAACGAGTAATTTGCAAGGCTAGATTTGAAGCCCGCCACTCAAGTAGCAGTACTGCCGTTCTTAGTCCTGCTGCAATCTAAAAATACCTGCAAAAAGTTTCCAGTTAAGAGGATGGATTAGTTGGGTTGTGTAATGGGATGGGTTTAAACGGGTCATTATTATAGTACTGGTAACTGAGTTAGTTGGGTCTACCTATAAACCTTCTTTTGTCCACTGTAAGGATTATATAAATATTCAAGGGTAATGTACAAGGAGGCCACCCAACTATTACAACTAAACCCAAATATTTATCTCGTATTTGGTACAAATGAAAGCACATATATTATCGGATGGCCTCCTTATACATTATCCCAATGATAACTTCTTTTGCAAAAATAATATAGATCTTATGATAAAATCTATTAAGAGCCTGTACACTTGTAAGCATCAAAATCGGAGAACTTTCACCCCATTTGACCAGTTCCCAATTTAGCTATGCTTTTGATTCGACACTATCGACAATAAGAAATGGTTTGAAATTGCCACTCTAAAATAGACAATAAACATCGTAATTCATCGTTAAATGTACATACCTTTTAATCAGACATTCATCCTGCATTTTGGTCAGAACCGCCACCTTGCATGATTTGAGATGAAGGAGCGGGAATAACAAATTGTTGTCCTTGAACAGGCGCCACAGCACCTGATAATACCAAAAAAGATTCTTTTGTTACATGGGTCCGTCATTGTTATTGTTAAAAACGGGTCACTGGGAAGAAAACAAACTGCCTGTTGGATATGCTGCTTGAATTGTTTGAATAGATGCAGCAGTTGTTGCATTTACACCCGGTCCACCAAATTGCACAACTTGATGACCTGGCAATGTGTAACCCTGAATGGCCGTGTAGCCATGACCACCGGGAGCGATTTGACCCGTTTGATTGTAAGGATACATCGGTGTGTTAACTGCTCCATATATCTGAAGATACTGCTGATTTGAATACGGGTTGTAAACGCCCTAGAAATAAGTAAACAACTCGTCAGATTAGTGATTCACATAAACATCATTTATTTCAAGTTTGGGAAGACTATTCACCTGTGGATACACGATTCTTGACCATATGTTCCATACCTGCACCAAAAACAAACAAAAACAACATTGCCTCAATATTCGAGATATACATATGATATAGGCATATAGCTACTCTAGATGGGGCGATCTCGACCCATTTACCTGTGAATGGGTTAATTTGGGTTATGCTATATATCTCTAATGGGTCAAAATGTAACATTTTTGAAATTAACTTGGATAGTAAAGAATCAGATAGGTCAGACCCGTTGAAAGTCGCCCAAAGTTTTTTATTAAAGCATAAGAGCATGTAAGTCATACGGAAAACGAAGCTTACGGATATGAGGGATACACTAATCCTTGTCGATAGTTGTAATAAAGTGGTTGTTGGTAGCCATATCCTCCCATAGAAGGCACACGAGCAGTTTGCACACCTCCAACATAAGGTATTGGTGACGCCATATGTCCTAATAAAGTAGATAAAACCAAAAATCAAGATTTTAGTAAAAGAAATTTAAATAATTTTTCTCAAGTATTACAACGTATTTTGCTTAAGCTGGTGTTTGGATGTGTATTTTCACAACAATTAACATCACTTCATGAATCAGATAATCATATACATTATCAACTTAATCAGATAGCTAGGTGCTTCTGATAATTAAGTGCTTTCACAATAATATTAATAATCAATTTTCATACAACTTCTTACCAAAAGGTAGAGCGGGACGAGGGCGTCCAAGTGAAGCCAAATTGCAATTCGCCCGTCTACCATCAATGATCGGAGCTGGATCCGCACATGCTTTTACAGCAGATTCAGGGTCACGAAAAGTCACCTAAAACCTCCATGAAAATACCATGATTGAAAACAAGTCAGTCGACTACATTATTAAGTCTTTTTGTGTCAATACATGTAATAAGATCACATTAATTGGTAGCGCCAAAGTGCAAGTATGTTGCATGTAATGAAAAAAAAAGACAACAATGTTCTTGTATGCAACTGCAAAATCGTAAAAGTGTGTCACATTTTGGTGCCACTTATCCCCAAAAAAAATAGAGATAGTGAGAATCGTTTTTATTGCAGCTACACCTAAAACGATGAATCAAAACCATATTTGAGCACTCAACAAACAAATAATCATGATCATTTTCACTATACTCGAACAATATTACATTAACTATATGCAACTTAAGACCTCAAAATCATATAAACACTTCCAAAACGAAATGTGAAACTTATAAAGACCAGGATGACACTCACAAAGCCGTAACCCTTGGATCGCCCAGTGTGCTTATCAGTGATCACAACAGCTTCAAGAATATCCCCAAACTGCTCGAAGTATTGACCCAATGTATCACTCTGAGTCTCCCAAGCAAGCCCACCAACAAACACTTTTGTGAAAGTAGTATCACCAAAACCAGACTGAAACCCTGAACTTGAACTCGAACCCGAACCCGGAATCGAGGTCATGATCAACACCTTTCTCAACTCTTTCACAAAATACTTGACCTTGAACAAAACCCTAGAAAACTTCTTTTCAGAAAATACTTAAAATTCACCAAAAGCTACAAACTTTTCACAAATTACTTAAAATTAAACAAAACCCTTTTCAAATTATTCACAAAATACTTGAAAAATAGCAAAAGACATAAATTTTTTACAAAAAACTTGAAATTTAGCAAAAGACAACTATTTAACAAAATACTTAAATTTTTTAAAAACCCTACTCAAATTTTTCACAAAATACAAATTCAAATAAACCCTTTTCAGATTATTCACAAATTATTTAAAAAAAAAAAATCTATAGAAATATTTAGTAAAATTTAACAAAAGACTAAAAATCAAAATTTAACAGGACCCTTTTCAAATAGTTAAAAAATTAACATAACAATAAAATACTGAAAATTTAATAACACCTTTTCAATTTTTCCAAAATTGAGCAAAACCCTTTTCATAAATTGTATAAATTCTTAAAATTTTGATGAAATTTGAGTGGTTTAATGGAGATCAAAAAGGGAATGATAAAACTGTACTAGAAAAAGGGGGTTTTGGTGGGTGGAATAATTCGTTGTAAAACTGATCATGTCACCAAAGTGATGTTTTGTTTTTGGGAAGAAAATTATTATTATGAAACTTTGAAAATCATAAAAAAGAACAAGATTCTTGAAAATAATAATGGGTTTTAGGGGATGTTTGTTGTCTTAAAAGTGATCATGTGGTACGAAAATGAAAAAGAAACATAATGGTGTTTTGAAATATGCTTAATTTTGAAGTAAAGTTTTTCGTTTTAAAATTAAGCTGAAAATGTTTATTTCTTATTATTTTTTACTTAAAAAACTCGAGAACTAAGCATTAGATGGTATAGAAATTGGTTACAATTTAATGTGAGCAAACTATTATTCATTGGTTCTTTAGTTACTTTAATTGTCGAGGACATGTAACTTAAATATGTAAGGTAAGGACGGTTTTGGGTTGAGCTCGGTCCAAAACCGACAACCATTTAAAAGCCATGATGCACTTCCGAATAAGTTTTTGAAAACAAAATATTTAGACCATGATGATGAGACAACAACGTGAGAAAAATCAAACAATTGAGTGATGGTTTAACTTAACCTAATAAACCTACTAGACGTGTGTGCATTTCTTTCTTTTAGAAAATCGCTTGACTAATTTTGATCAAATGACATTTGCACACGATAAAAGATAACATGTCACCACGCTTAAGTGATGTCTTACAACGCTACAACACATAATCCATGTGAGACCCTATTCTTCTTTGGCATAGCATGTAGATTGGTTAGGGGTTAAGTGAGATTTTAACCAAGGATGAGGTTGGTATTACTTTGAGAGTGTCATGTTATTTTTGTTTGGTTTGCATCCATTTGGCCATAAACGTGGATCCTTTCGATGGCTTAAATTTTTTTACAAAAAGGTTTGTGAAATTCACGCTTTGATGCAGGAGTAAAATAATGACATTTGGATTCATGAGTTCGAACAAAAATACCTTTATACAAAAGATTTAGAATTAATCCATTAAGCGAAAGTTTAATAACAAAAAGTAAAATAAAAAGAGTTTTCACTTATGAAAATCAAACCTACAACCTCTTGCATAGATGCAACCCTATTTATCAATAGGTTTAGAAATCAATAGCGTTATTAGACGTTATTTTTCTAACTTCAATTTGTCATCTAAGATGATAAAAAAAAAAAAAAAAAAAAAAAAAAAAGCCTAAGAAGAAACCATATTTAATTCATGTTTTTATATACTAAATAAATTTTACTGAGAGGCACCGTCCTCCTTTACTCGTACGTAACCATATTTATTTATTTTCTATTATATTCAGTCATTATGTCGTCCACTTTTCACCTAACGTATTAAAGGTAAATCGGTTTTGAATACTCATTGATATTGATATCCCAAAACTAATCACGTGTCTCTCATAAGTGAGGTTGCAAAAAGCGCTAGGTGTTAGGTGAGCAGACGAATGAGGCCTAGTGATTAATCGGAGAATTGGGCAAAAATGAAGGATTAATCGAATTGGAGTTGTTATATATATAATTATAAATTTAAAAAAATATATGTATAAAATAGGAATAATGCTTTAAATGCATCATAAAGGTATATAATAAATATTTAATATCAACGTTACTTTTTCATTTCCTATATTAAATTTTAAATTTTGGGAAATGTTGACTTTGTTGACCGATTAGCACTGATTAGGCCGATTTGTTGACCGATTAGTCCGATTAATTAGGTCGATTAGTGTAGGATCGCTTATTTGTATATTGGATGGTGTTTATAGTGGTTGGGAGGTCTAGTCTTGAACAAGCAACCAATATACATAACGTGAACGAGATCTGAGAGAGAGATAAGAGGTAGAGAGAGAAAGTTGGTGTTTATCTAATGATAAACTTTATTGCAAAGACGCACCCCTAAAGTGAAGACTTAAGAGGGTATTTATAATTTTATAGACAAACGATTATAAGGAAACAAATAAATACAATACAAGTCCATATACTATGACTACTTATTAAGATAAAACAAATATAATAAACTATCAATATTGAGGCTAACGATTCTTATATAATGGATTAGGAGGTCGACCCTTATGCAAGCTACATGTAGGATTATGTGCATGATATAACATAATTAAATATTGTCATTAATATATGATCTCATGGGGTCACAAAATAACGTGAGACCTCACTTTTATGTATTTATTGTAAATACATAAATGATCTAAATAAGTTTAAAATGTAAATAAACTTTAACTAGTTCGACTATTTAAGAGGTAATGGGATTAAACCAAGAACAAGATGGAGCGCATCTGGGTCCTAATATTCACCGCCTCATGGGGTGTATGGTCTTAGGCTTAGTTCAATTACTTGTTTAATAAGATAATGTTATTATTAGATAATATCATATCTTTTAAATAGTAATTACCTTATATAATAATAAAATATATCTTATAGAAGATATCATTTAAAAGTTATATAAATACCACAACTTTGGAATTCGGGTTACATACTTATTTTATCCTTGTGATTTTCGTGTCTCCCCCTCATCCTCTTTTGGCCGAGCAACACAACAAACCAAGCACATACTTGCGTTTTGATTTATTCAATTAATATCATACGCGTGGAGTTCATTGGATCAAGCACTAGCATCCTACTAGAGTTGCTTGAACGTTAGTATGCAATAAACGTGAAAAGATCTATTAGCTTTATAAAAGTGATGGCATTACAAGATTGGAATACGTAGATAAATTTGCCTGCATGGACTAATATTGTATACGAGGCATAGTTATGTTGTAATGAGCCTATAAATACCACTCAAGACTCCACTGGGGGTGCGGGTGTGTGTATCATTTGGTCTTAACAATATTTGTGTCACCCACTCTCTACACACTCTCTCGAACAATGTATAGTTTTGTTCTTTGATCAACCAATACCTCCCAAATAATTTGAATCTTGATACTATCAATTGGTATCGAGCTCACTGTATGATTTGGGGCGTTTGTTTGAAATTCTCGTGTTGGTGTGAAAATAGCGAGTTCGTATGCTTTGGTCCTAATCAGGTATTTTTCTTTCCAAAACCAAAGTTTCCATGAATCTAACTTAATGAAAGACGTTATCGTGTAACGGTTTATGTTTACAAAGGTCATCTTATAAAACAATGTGTTGATTTCATAAAAAAAAATGGTCTCTTTTGTGCTTCCATGTTTTAGGGCTTCAAGTATACTTTTCTTTAAAAACCTATTTCTAATGATTAAATCCATTAAAGGAAACATTTTATGGTTGTTTTATGTTCTTAGAAGAAGTATATGCAAAAAGAATGACCAAATATCTTCGAAAAATGATTTTTTAAGCTCATTTTTGGTGTTTTGGTTCGAAACAGCTTTTGGCGAGTTCGTATGGATTAAAAAATAGCGAGTTTGTTCACTTGGTCAAACGGTCAAAACACTCTTTTTGGCGAGTTTGGTATAACGAGTTAGGGCACTATGTTTGGCGAGTTCGAAACTCACCATTCCCGGATTTTATCGAGTTTCCTTATAGCGAGTTTTGAAACTCACCATTTCTGGTTTTTAGCGAGTTTCCATATAGTGAGTGTCAAAACTCACTATTCCCAGTTTAGTGAGTTTCCATATTTAGCAAGTTCCTAACATACCAAATTAGGGCTCTATTTTAGCGAAGTTCAATATAGCGAATTAGGGCTTCCGCTTAATGCGAGTTTGTCACAGAAGACAATGAGTTAGCGGATCATTATGGCGAGTTGGCAATCAAGCTCAAATGAAACCCTAAATATCAAAACCCTAATTACCTAATTTACCATTCACCAAAACACCTCGGATATTATTGATTTACGCTTATCAAACATGATTCGCCTTATTGTTTCATCATCTTTACACTAGTTTATCACATTTCAAAACAATACCAACCTTCACTTTCCATGATTGATTCGGATCAAGATTCACGAATGACAACCACTAGTTTCGATATTTTGAGACTATGGGTTTTTGT
Organism: Chrysanthemum lavandulifolium; assembly: GCA_022545495.1. Classification (NCBI taxonomy): domain Eukaryota; kingdom Viridiplantae; phylum Streptophyta; class Magnoliopsida; order Asterales; family Asteraceae; genus Chrysanthemum; species Chrysanthemum lavandulifolium. Next base: position 66,657,012 of record CM040244.1, on the reverse strand, counting down.
ACGATATTTCTTATTAGGTTTGAAGTGATGTTTCACACGCGTGTGTACTTATTTATCTTAGAGTCAAAATTGGTTGGTTGGTTGTATGTCTCAAGATAACATGTCCCATGCTTATTCGTTGTGATTAAATCTAATCTATGTGCACTTGTTACTTTAAAGAGTTACGTTGTAGTACTCTGTATAGGTGATAGCATCAAATAGTCTTGAATATTAAGTGTCAATTTCCTCCGATAATGCTCGTATTTTATATCATTTATATGGATTTACGCTTGTTTTCCTCTATATTTCACTTTCGTGTAAATTACGAGCATCGAGCTAAAGAGACGCGGATTTGGAGAGTTTATTGAAGATATATGATAGTATGCCCACCGTGAAGTAATTACGGTAACTCCTCTCTCACATTACGCGAGAACAAGAGCGTGACTCGAAGACCAATTCAACATCGACACGGCGTAACTCCATCTTAGGATTACGTACCAGAATTAATTAGGTCAAATGATGTTCCACATCGCCGCAAGCTACGCCGTAACTCCTTCCAATGATTTTAGCGTAATCATGATATTGTAACCTGTATTGAAGATACGGCGTAACTCATTCCATGTGTTACGCCGTAACCAGCTATAACTAGAGCATTATTACGGATTTATATAGGTTACGACGTAACTCTCAACTTAAGTTACGTCGTAACTAGATCTCACCTATAAATACCAGCTCTAAATTCTGCATTTCACATCATTCACTCCATACCACAAAGCAGAGAACGTGAGTAGGGGGCTGAAGGCAGATCTTGAGGAGCATACAGAGCCATCTCCAATGGAGAAATCACTCCCTAACGATAAGCATTAGCGATTATCTTTCTTTTTACTTTCGATTCATGTATTTCATTATGTCAAACATTGAATTGACTGTTTAATTTAATATGATTGGCTAAGCACCTCTGGTGCTAGCCTAGTTATGATTACTTAATTTTTATGTTTATGTTTACATTGCTTTCGTATAATTGTTTCTAGTGTATGCATAGTTTGTTGGTAGCTACCCTTATTTCGGTAGTTTTGAATGACGGTAGTGTCTAGTTGCTTAGGAGAATTAACCAACTGACCCTAAGTATGTAGACTGAGTTGGAAAGGTAAGAATTAACCAACTGACGACCCTTCTTCGTTTGTGCGAACTGACCAAATGATCACCTGCCGTTTGGATGAACTTAAGAAGTTAGAGATGAGTGTTTAAGATGCTAGTGTCCGGGCACTCATTGTTATGAATCTTGCATGTAGCGGAACTTAATCACTTGGCTTAGGGGACTAAAACAACCTGGACTTTCAAGGGTAGTAGCTTGATTCTCGGTGGAAACTTTTGTCGATAGGTTAAGACGAATCCGACCAAATGTTGTCCTAGCGACCTAAACCTCCACTTGAAGCAATTGGAAGTAATTAGACGTGAACATAACATGATAGGATGAGTAACTAGGTTAGCACACTTCTCCTCTATTGATCACAACCTTTACCTTTATTTGCTTTCTTTCATTTCCTGTCTTATTAGTTAATTAATCATTTCAAACCTTAAAACCATTAAAACCAGTGACACCTAGACTTAATTAGAATCCGCTCACATAGCTCTTGGGACGACCTCGGTTTTACCGACTACTACACTACACAAGGGTACACTGCCCGTTAGTGCATAAGGTAGACCATAGGTAAACGAGACACTTATAAATATTAAAACTCGTCAAGAAACCCGCATCAAGTTTTTGCGCCGCTTCGGGAGTTATATTAGATTTTCGTTAAGTCTTTTATTTATGTTTTGTTTTGAATTTTCTCAATTTCTCACGATTTCTTTTCAAGTTTGGTACCATGGAAGTTGTTAACATTCATGACCTTACTCGAGGAATATTTGGCGTTGACAAAGGAAGGACAAAGGTCGGGTCTCGTGGCCAGAATTGGAGCTAATGTCCGTTTCAAGATTAAAGAGCGGTTTATGAGGGAGCTAAGTGCTAACCCTTTCTGGAAATAGGGACTAAGATGCGATGAACACGTTGAGAATGTCGTGTACATCGTAAGCCTTTTCAACATTCCTGGTGTTTCTCATGACGATATGCTCCATGTGTTCCCCATGACTCTTACTGGGGGAGCAAGAAGATGGATTGAAAGATTGACCGTAAGGCGGTTATACATGGGCTCTCCTAAAAAAGCATTTTATCCAGAGATATTGTCCTCCTTCAAAGATATCTAATCAACTCATAGAGATCCATAATTTCAAACAAGATGACGATGAAACATTGTATCAAGCTTGGGATAGATACAACGATGTGAAGTCCCAAACCTTGGATCTAGAACACTTAGCTTGTAAATGAGTAGTTGCCTTGGATGGTTCCAAAACAACAAAGAGAAACTTTGTTTTGAATACAAACAAGTATGCGGAATCTACTTGAATGCACTTAGAAGATTTAAGTAAACACATAATGTAACACCAATGCTTCAATATTATTAATCAATAATACGAGTACTCTCCTAGTACTAGGGTTTACAACCTTGAAGCTTTACTTAAGACGGATAGGGTAAGGGAAATGCTACTGTGTGTAAGAGATATATTATGACCTAGCTAGGATCTCCTTTTATACACTAAGAAGATCCTTTACAGAGATAACTATGCATTAAACGTATCATATCTTCTATAGGAATAAAAGATATGCTATTACAAAGCATACACGACATTCCATACATAGAACATTACAAACTATAACACTATCAGTAGTAACTTCTACACTATCAGTAGTAACTAGTTAATACTCTTGTATTATCACTATCAGTACTAACTTCTAAAGCTAAGAGTATTAACTGAACATGTGAATTTCCCAACAATCCTCCCCAAACTTATGATTGGGTTTCGAATCACAAGTTTCTTGATCGAGAGGATTCTTCCAAACATCACTTTCTTCTATTAGGTCTTCCACGATCAAAATCTTTATCAAGAACTCCTTGGCCATTTCAATCGCATTGCCCATTCTTAGACCTCGCATCCAAAGATTTGTAAAAGTGTCCCAAGTGTAATTGGATATGATCTTTCAAAAGCATGTAGATGTACGCTCCATTGCAAGTAGTCACTAGATGCGATCCACAAGAATCCAAAGAGTCCAACCGAGCTTCATCACCGCATTGAAACTTCCATTGTGCTCATGTTGGATCGGGTTCAAAGTTTGTTTTGAAGTTCATGTAACAGCTCCACATCCTTATCATTATCTGGATCTCTATTCTTGAACCTATTTTTGACTAATTCCCATAGCTTTAGCAGATCTTCTCTGTCAATGACTGCAAACAAGTCTACCAAGTATAGATATGCACTGGTTCTTCCTCCAGCTCTGTGAATCCTCCAATATCTTTTTCCTTCCTCAGTGTAGATATCCTAGTTTATGATTGGATACCTAGTGTTGATGGGTTCTGAGTACAATGCCTCTTCAGGAGCTTCAATCAGCATCATCCTATTAAGCTCCTCTTCAGTCAGTCCATTATCATCTTGATCTGAGGATTTTAGCCTTTTTAGAGCAGATGAGGAATCACCTTCTTCAGATGGTCTTTTATAGCTTCCTATGGGCTGTGATCTTTCAAGAACATCATCTGGTTGAATGGGTTTGAAGTTAAGCATGCTCCTCTGGATCCTGTCAACCATCTTTTGCAGAGTCTCCCAAGATAGATGACTCAACTGCTTCTAAGTCCTCTTGTCTTTACCTTGATACTTGATATACTTGACCATGTACATCTTTTGCTGACTCTTGGTGGGAGGTATTTGCAGCTTCTCTAGCTCCCTTTGTTGTCTAAACTGGCTATGTCTTCTTGCAAGAATTTCACTGAACAGTAGAGCTGCTTCATTGATGCTTGATCCTTCATCATGTTGCAACTTTTCTTGTACTTCCTTTGCAGCATCTATTCTTGCTCTCAATTCATCCCATATATGCTAGTCTTCTTCCAACTTAGGCATCTTCTAGTTGTTCTTATCAGCACCTTCCCTTTGTCTATCTTCTTCATCCAACTATTCTACAAGTTTCTTTGCTGCCTCTTCATTGAGCCTATCCAATTCAGCTTTAGACAGCTTCTTTTTCTTTGGTTCCTCTTGCAGAATACCCTTGCCTTTATCTTTGGAGCTGAAGAGGTTGCTTCAGAGATACCTCCTTCTTTAATCACAACTCCTTTTTCCTTAGGTTTGGATGCTGACTTGGGCTTCTTTCTTAAATAGAGGACCGGAGGCTTCTTGTAAATAGGTGAAATAGGAACAATTTTCTTCAGGCTTTGTAGTCCCAAAAGGGCATGTTTCTCTCTTTCTTCCTCATCACTATCTTCATGTGGTGTGATAGTGATGGTTGTAGCCTCTGTAGTTGATATCTGTTGTAGTTCTGCAGCTACTTGGAATATGGGAGATAGTACTGATTGTGGAACTTCAGGATTACTAACCATAGTACTAACAGTACTAACTACAACACTAACAGTACTAACTGGGATAGTACTGATAGTGCTTGTAGGAGTACTAAGTACTTCTTCTGTGTCTTTCTTGGCCTCAATATCAACCTGAATCTGAACCTCCTCTTTTTCTTCATAAAAGGGACTTTCAAATGCACCACCTTGCCATTGACCAAACTCTTGTCTTCCCTGAATGTCTGAACTCCTCCCCTGTTTGGCAGAATCCTCATTGGAAGTACTAGAGATCATGAACTTGGTATTCCTTTTCTATGATGTAGTGGCTGGAGTGGTTGCTGCAGTAGTCTTTGAAAGAACTTTAACTCGATGCTTCAATCTTTTCATTCTCGAAAATTTTGGTATGTACTTTGAGGCATTTTTTGGTCTCCTCCAAAGCGCCTTCCACTATTCACCTTTGACAAAGAAACCATACAATTGATAAGGATTTAAAGGTACCTTTTGAGGGGTCATTTAAGCCCTTAGTTGATCACTTTTGTATCCATTACTACTTAATTTCGTTCCTTTTGACTTTTTAAGTCTCTTGAAAGCAAATTGTTTGGAATGACACTTATTCGGACGAAAAGGCATGAATATACAAAGAAAATGGCCAAATTCAAGAATCGAGACACTCAGCTCATTGAATCAAGGGACTCAAACATTTAATCTACTGACGCGCAACATGTTTTGTGATGACTCAAGAGCCAAATTGATTATTTACAAGTGACGGCATCGTGTTTTAAAAGAGTAGGCGTCTCATTTCGACGGCCTAGATTTGATCCGAGACGGCGTCAAAGATCAAGGAGACAGCGTCACGGGCATAGGTAATGCCGTCATAATGATAACGTGGCCAAGACGAAAACCTAATGATTTGCGACCCGACAACGCCACAATTAAAGAGTGACGTCGCGGCTTGTAACACTATATATAGAATCGAATTTTTCGCTTTTAAGGAGGTAGTTTTGTGGAGTAAAACCTAAACCGAACCAAGGTCGTCTTGTACAAGATTTTAGGGTTCCATACCTATCTTACATCAAGATAAGTGTTTTACTTCATTGATTCAATTATGTCTTCAATTGATTGTGTGTATGCTTGCTTGTTTAACATGTCTAGCTAAATTTCTTGTGTGTTTGCTTAGATCTATGAAACCTAGTTGTTAATTATTGTTAGGTTGTCTCTTATCTTAATTGTAATTGGCTTAGGAATGCGACTAGGTATCGTTGTGTTTAATGCTTGATAAATCTTTGATAGTTTATGAATGACTTAGTGGATTTCGCACTAAACCCAAAGATAGCCTCAAAGTTAGTTTATGAATGACTTAGTGGATTTCACATTACACTTAAGGGTGACCTCAAAGAGTTAGGGAATGCACACCCTACGACCTTAGTAAACACAACGCGTGAAGAATAAGGACGTGATAATTCAACCATCAATAAAAGATAACTAAGGAGTATTAGCATCTAGGTAAACACATTTTTAATCATCATACGAGCACATATCAATTAGACATAGACTACCCCTAGCTTAGTTAATTAGAATAGATAATAGTAGAGTAATTCCAGTGAAATACCACCCCAAATCCAATACCCCGAGATTCGTACCTTTCAATTTTCTAAAAATATAAAAAGATAAAAATAATCTTCCTCAACCCCAACCTTAGCGTAGTAATTTCTTACTAGCATTCCTATTCCCAGAGAATGATATCAATCTCGAGGCTTACCCTAATACTACATCGCAACGATTAGGTTCACCGCCTGGGTGGTTGAAAACTTGCTCGAAGAAAAGGAAGTTTCCTTTGACCCCGAGCGCCCGCTTAAGCGTATCAAGTTTTGGCGCTGTCGGGAATAGAATTGCTAGTTAGAGTCCACCTCGTTTAGGTTTCCTTGCTTGATTCCTATCAAGTAAGCCTTTTTCTCATTTTTAGCTTCCTCGTAGTCTATCCCCTTCTTCGTGACCTTTGTTAGTAATCCCATCACTTTTCATCATGGAAGGTGATAACCAACCACCACTCATCAACCCACCACCAAATGACCCATCAAGAGGTCAGACTGGTGAATACTCAAGACCAAGCCACCTAGGCTATAGGAACACCATTGAGCTTCCCAACTAAGTCCTAACTACTACCTGCGATCCGACACCATCCGGTTGGTGCAAAATGGATGTTCATTCCATGGACTTCGTTCAAGATCCTAATCAAGATCTTAAGGATTTCCTTAAAATTGTTGATTCCATCGACCTCGATGCTACTACTCGGAGACCATGCATCTGCGTCTCTTCCAATTCTCTCACGAGACCAAGCTAGTAATTGGCATGGCGACTTCCCCGGCTCCATCTCAAGTTGGGATGATCTCACCTCTCGTTTCCTTGCTTAATTTTTCCCACCGGAGAACTACTAAACTTAGATCGAGACATCTTGACGTTCCAACAACGTCAAGGTGAATCTCTGACGGCATGGACTCAATTCAGGACTTACTCCATGAGTCCCTCATCACGGCATTGATCTTTGGCTTCAAGTTCAACTCTTCTACGATCATGTCAACTTCCCCACTAAGCGATCCATTGACCAAGCGGCCGATGGAAAACTTAGTGATCTCACCGCGGAAGAATCATGGGGTATAATAGAGGACCTTGCTCTATGAAAACGAAAGTTGGAATGACCCCGTGAGTCGCCCAAACCGTAAAGGCAATCTCCTTGCCTCCCATTGACTCACAATCTTCCGATCGTAGGATGCTCGAGCTTGAAGATCAAGTTAAATTTCTAATGAGCTCCTACAATAATCCTAAGTCTTCACGCCAAGTGAACAAAGTTTCTTCCTTGTATGAGCCGTGTAGTGGTCCTCATAACACGCCAAGACTTGCACAAGACTCCCGAGCAAGCTCATTAACTACGATCCTCACGCACCAATGGAAGGAGGAAGATTCCTACAACACCCGAACCTAGGACTTTTAATGATGCGAGAAGCATGGAAGGGCAAGCTGACTTTATTGGAGACAAACCAAAGAATTCACATCTAATGATTTCTCATGGCCCCATCTCACGGCCTAACCAACAAAACATAGAAGGATGTTGTAACACCTAGTCACATCCCAAAGCTCAAATAGCTAAGCTCTGGGACCGTTTTAACCAACAACAAGCCAAGATGGATAGGAAGATAGATAACCTTTTGAAAGCTATGACCAATAGTGATAGGAAGGTTAATGCTATCTCAACTCCCGAAGCTTCTGGTGTAGAGATTAAGGACCCACGTAAGTTAGCTAAGCACGTTTAATTCGTCAATACCATCACCTTAGTGAAACCTAATAGAACAAATGACGAAGCGAACCATGAAACATTACTTGAGGTTAGTGAAACACCTGGGAATGAAACAACCGAGGAAGTAGATGAAGTAGGCAATGAGTATTTCAATAAGTTTCCTACGGAAGAAGAACTCTCTCGCCACCGCACTTAGATGCGTGACCTCAGTCGCATGTATGTTGGAGAAGCCCTAGGATCAAGTTTAGGAACCCTTGGAATCTTAACATACCATGTTGCATAGGATACCTTTTAGGTGGCAAGGCCTACATTGATCGCAAGTCCCGATAAATATCATGACTAGCACCTACTATAATTGGGTAATGAAGAAGCCTATCCCAACTAGGCAAGATCCCGATAATCCTAGGGTTAGTTGCAATTTTCTTGGTAGAGTTGGGGGCGCCGCTTATGTAGGTAGTTTCACGCTTCCTCGGATTTCATAATAGTGGATGACATTAGTGCGGCAATAGATCCTAGCTTGTCCCACGTAATTCTAGGAAAGCCTTTCATAGAAAACTCTTGGGATGACTTATGATCCGTTGTTAGGAATAGTGAGATTCAAGGATGAGACCGATGATGTAGCCTACCAAATGCCCTTTAAGATTGAAAAATTTTCATCACTATCCAATGATGAGAAAGAACTTAAGCTATCGGTCTACTATAGGAATGAGGAAGATAAGGAGAAAGGAGTTGATTATGTGATGAATAAGATTTTGATTCTATAAGGATTGCTTCGAACTTAGGACCGGAATATAGAACCGAGTGGGAGAGGACGGCCTCTTAGAAAGGTGCATCATAGGGCACTTGTACAACATGGAATCCCCAATAGAGACCGTCATGAGGTGAAGGTGGCGATAATGAAGTCACGTGGGGGCACGACTTGAGTCTAGCTACAAGACTCATAAATAAAGAAAAGCGCTTAGTGGAAGCAACCCATGCTTAATTGTTTGCTTGTTTGTGTCGTGTATCTTTTATTGATTGTTTATTTTCAAGTTTAAATTTGCAAAATGCTTTATCTTGTCTTTAACTTTGTCTTAATTACATATAAAGGTATTCTACATAAGGGATAAGTGTAGGAGGATTACACGTTTCAAAAGAAACGTGAACATGAGAATTACAACTATTTAAAAGATATACGTGTGTTTGTTCGAGTCAAATGCTTGTATCGAGTCATAATGGATGTTTTGCAGAAATTTTCCAGTTTTTAAAGATAAAATTTTCCGAATTTTTCCCAAAATCGCACTGACCGGTTCAGGGATAACTGACTTGTCGGATCGCATAACTGGCGCGTCGAGGAGGCGAAACAACTTACTACTTTTTCGTTTTCGAGCTACTTATAAATTTTGGAATTTTCCAAGTCTTAATGTTGGGTTCAATAAATACCCAAACCCTTAAGTCAAGGATTTGAATAGAAAATACCCTAAGTGTTTATATCGTTAAACACTAACAGTCACCGAGTGCATAGTCTCTCGGTGAGCCATCTTGAGGATACTCGAAAGAGGCGAAGAATAAGTCTCTACCGATGGCGGAACTTAAATGGTGAAGGCGAGTCAAGAAGAAGATGGTGGATTCAGTGAGCGAGGACAATAACTCACCGAATCCCTAAACTCCTCACCAACTACTTACATCAAGACAAACCGCTGGCAAGATCAAGACTATGAAGATCAAGAATGGGCGGATAAAACGGTTACTTGGAAACGACAAGAAGGCAAGTACTTATCCCGAAGTTTCCTTTTAGTATCGACATCGATCGACATGAAGAAAGTGACTTGGTCCTTTACCTAATATAGTCTTTATGTGAGACAAAATACATCGATATTTGTCTTCTAAAATATCGGTTGTCACTAGGAAAAGTTAAAACTCATACTTGTATAAATAGCATAAGAGATGGGTGAAAGTTCTAAGCTTGAATTGTAAAACACACACACACACAAGCCATCTTTCACTCCTCCAAATCAACTTTGTCCCCGAGATAGCTCGGTGGTTCCTTGTAGTTGTGCTTTGCTCTTAGCCCGAGCTTAGTGAGGAGTTACAACACTTTGTCATTTCAATCCCTAGTCTTTGTTTACATAGTACTAGGGTAACGTATTCTCTTGATTCATTTCTAATAAAGAATATAATGTTGAAAATTACTCTTTGTGTTTTACTTATATATTTTCATCATTGATTCACTATTAGTCCTGCTTACTGATATTTAAACTGCTTTTTATACTATAGTGGATGAGAACAACAAGTGGTATCGAGCAAGGTCGATTATAAACCTGCTTTTAAAATTTATCTAAACGCTTTTAAATCGGATCCTAAAATGGTCAATTTGATGTACCCCAACTAGTCGACAAAAGGGTGGAGCTTATTCATTATCGCCCTAGACTTGAAGTTGGTAAATTTAATAAATGGAAAAGCGATGCTTTGCTATTTTATCGGGATGAAACCTTATTATATCAAGTGTATAAACGAAGGTCCATTTATCCTAAAGATCATTTGAAGGTTTGCCTAAACACAAGCTCAGATGACTTCGTGGATGAGAGGAGAGTGGTCAACCAGACCAAAGACTCAAAAGTATCATCATATCATGTCTTCCGATGATATTATGGAGTCGCTATAAGTCAGAGTACACTAAACAAACCCAGATGACCTAGTTCATAGCCATGAAGGCCCATCCGATACCAAGGAAAACAGATAATTGACACGAAACTGAGTATAACACCTTGAGTGCTAAGGACTCTTAAACTCGCCTCAAACTTACACCAGTACAAAACTCTTTAAATGAATGTCAAATGATGGTGTTAAGTTGTCCAAACATGAAATCAATGTTGGTTTTGTCAATAGTCCGCTCGAGAAGTGGTTGAATTTTTCTCGTGGACTTAGGAATGCTAATCATATCCGAATCTTGAGCTTCCCGAAACTTATGGAAATTTGTCTATGATGATAACCTCATCAATGTACGATACCGACTTAAAGAAGTATCGAGAAGTCAAGAAGTCCCCACCACCACTTCATCACCAATATCAACCTTTCTTTTCTAACAATGTGGTTCAAGATTTCCAAAAATTCAGATGATGAGCCCGATGAGATCAAGTGAGGAGTACCTAAATGACCGAACATTGAATTTCGAGAAAGGGCACTCCTTGCTAACTCTCGAAGGTTTATAAAAGAAACAAATGTTTTCAAATGCTAAAGCAAATGAGGACACTTAATGCTTTAAGTGTCACAAAAGAGGTCATTTTGCAAAAGTCTGTTTTCAAAATAATTTCGAACCCTCTTATAAACCATCGAGGTCAAATCACCTTCGTGCTTTAGCAAATTTCAACCTAAAATCTATCGGTCTCATCAAAATTTTCAAAACAAATCGATCAAAACAAACTGTGGATTTTGAAGCTAAATACAAGAAAGCTAAAGCTAAGCTAACATTGCTTAAGGCCACACCCTCAGAAACAACACACACTGTTAAATCTATGCAGGGTAAAGACAAAGGTCTTGTTGCTAAAGTCTTCGATTGGGATGAAGAGCCTGTCTCATCTGATGACGAAATGGTGCAAGTCAGTCAACTATGTGACGCAAAGTACATTGTCCATTTTCAATGCCAACAAAGAAGTTGTTTTGATAGCTCCTAGAAGGATGATGTTTATGTCTTAGACATGTCAACACTCTCTAAAGATGGAACTTGTCTCTTTGCCAAAGCCACCAAACCGCCAACGGCTATGGCATAAGAGACTCTCTCGCTAAACTTCAAAATATCAACAACTTGGCAAACAAAACAAGGTCCTTGGTTTACCATCACCGGTTTTTTCAAAAGACAAACCATGCTCACTGTGAAAAGGCAAACATCAAAGAGCATTTTTCAAAACAAAACAAAATTTCTCAATCAAAGTCGCCTTCACTCTCGTGATATGGATCTCTTTGGACCATCATCCTAGATCAATCCAAAGATGAGAAGTATACACTTGTCATTGTTGATGAGTTTTCAAGATACACTGGGTATACTTTCTTTCCAAAAGAGTCGTGCAATTGACACTATAATGTCATTCATCGTGAACATTGAAAACAAGAATGACATTATCATAAACAAATCGAATCCGATAATGGTACTTAGTTCAAATGAAGAGCTTGAGAATTTCGTGATGAAAAGGAATCTCCCAAAAATTTCATCTCCTTACACCCCCGAACAAAATGGGTAGCGAAAGGAAAAAGCAGAACTCTCATTGAGGTTGCTAGAACTATGTTAAATGGCTCACTCTATCAAAACATTTATGGATTTGAGGTCAAAACAAACTGCTACACTCAAAACAGTCAATCATTCTCAAAAGACATAACAAAACCCCATATGAGATATTCAAAGGTAGACTTCGATATCGACTACTTTCATGTGTTTGATGTCCTGTGTTTATTCATAACCACAAGGATCATCTAGGCAAGTTCGATGCTAAAGATGATGATGGATACTTTCTAGGTTACTCACCGATCTCCAAGGCCTTCATGGTATTTAACACAAGGAGACAACAAGTCGAGGAAACCTTTCATGTCACCTTTGATGAGAGTTCGAAAAGCATCAGTTCACCAATACCTCAAGAGGAAATAGGAATTTATAACTCATCAAGATATCCTCTGATGGGTATAACATGAAATCAATTCCTTATATCGTCGATGATGGCATCTCATATTATGTCTTACCTCACAACTTACAACAACCAACTATCGCGAATTCATTGATAATCAATCGGCCCCTATGGATAGGTAACATCGAACCAAATGTTCGTGAACCCGTGATTCATGAACCCCAACTGAACTAGACATCTCAACAGATGCTCTTAATGATTTTGTGGCTCCTGCACTGAACTCACTCCCGAGTTTCCGGTGACCTCTTCAAGCTCGCATCCTAGACCACAGCAAAGTGGACAAAATCTCAGATATTAAACTTGTAAACATCATTGGTGAACCCACCGAAGGCATGCTCACTAGAAGCATGGTCGCTAACTTAATCGCAGACTTCACCAATGAATGTCTATATGCCGATTTCCTATCGACATGAACCCAAAAGTGTCACCGAGGCTCTAAAACATCAAAGTTGGGTTCAAAGCATGCAAGAAGAACTTCAATAGCTTTGATAAAAACAAGGTCATGACCTTGATCAAATGTCCTCGAGATGTCATTGTCATAGGAATGAAGTGGGTTTCGAATAAACTGTGAAACAAGCACCGTCATTAAAAACAAAGCCGATTTGTAGCCAAGGTTTCATCAACAAGAAGGCATCGACTATGATGAGACATTTGCTCTGTTGCAAGAATGGAAGCCATCGGGATATTCCTTGCATTTGCTACCTACATGAACTTCAAAGTTTACCAAATGGATGTAAAAAGTGCATTCTCGAATGGTGAACTCAAGGAAGATGTGTATGTTCAAGAACCTCCGTGCTTTGAGTAGTGAATTTCGACTATGTCTCAAAGCTTGATAAAGCCCTTTATGGACCGAAACAAGCTCCTGTGGCATGGTATGAAACTCTCTCACCTTCCCGATTCAAAACAAGTTTGTTAGAGGAAAGATAAACAACACATTGTTTATCTACAGTGACAAAACAAGATATGATACTAGTCCAGTATATGTTGATGACATCATTTTGGCTCAACAAACTACACTTTTGCAAACAGCTTGAAAACCGATGACAAAGAAGTTTGTAATGAGCATGATGGGTGAACTCACATACTTCCTTGGACTACAAATCGTGCAAACCGACAAAGGAATCTCCATCACCAAGAGAAGTACACCGAAATCTCTTGAAGAAATATGAGATATCCGACTGCCTCGATGAAGACACCAATGGTCCCTCCTAACAACCTTGGACCCGATCTCACCGGCAAATCAACAACCAAACTCATTTTAGAGGGATTGTTGGCTCGATGATGTATCTAATCGCTTCTGAGACCGGATATATAATTCTCGGTGTCTAATAGCAAGATATCAATCAATCCCAAAGAATCCCACCTCACTACGTACCAAAAGAATACTCGGACACCAAGGAACTCCAAGCCTTAAACTCTACTATCTAAAGTGCTCGTGGTTTGACCTTAAAGGGTATTCAGATTCGATTATGCCGGTCGCAACATGGATGAATAAGTACCTCGTGGTCCCGCCAATTTCGAGGTAAACCGGTTTGTTGGAGTGCTAAAAACAAACAATCGATGGCTATGTCTCAGCCAGGTTTAGTATGTGGTCACGCAGGTGATGTGCCAATGTTTTATGGATGAAAAGTCAACTCACTGACTATGACATCCATTACAAAATGGTACCCATCTTCCGGATAACACCACCATAGCAATCTCCAATAACCCTGTCCTCCACCAAAGAACCAAACACATTGATATCGATATCATTTCATCAAGGACCACATAATGAAAGGATACATAGAACTTCATTTCATCCTCATCGAATATCAACTTGTCGATATCTTCACCAAACCCTTAGATGAACCTACCTTCAGAGACCGAAGTCGAATTGGGAATGCTTGACATTGAAAGTCGCACCGAAAACCAATCCCAATCTCGGTAAGTTTTCTCTGAAATAATTCATCCTCCCGAACAATACCCAAAATAACCATATCATCGAATGAGTAAGACTCACTCAGGGGACCCCAGCGCTGATATTGAGCATTGAATGAGTAACTAAATGCTCCAAGTATCGCTACTTAAATGTCCTAGGTTGGTAACTATGCCAAATTTAATATAGGAATATATGTCTTTGTCTTCTTATCATCCATATCAAGGGTCCTCAAATACTTACCTCATCCCACTTGGCTTTAAATGCCCTCTCACATGAAATATCTTATGGATATTTTATTGTTGCAAAATGCACTTTTACCGCGTTTCCAATCGTTCCTTGAAAACCGAGGATTTTACTGACGGGTAATGGAGTGGTGGCATTAAATGTGGAAATTAAACGCTTTCAAAAACTAACTTTACAAATCCACATTTGTGCATAAACTACCCTCTCATCACTCTATAAATACCCTCACAAAATCAAGAAACCACACAAGTATTTCGCAACAAAGCTGTCAAAATACTCTTTCAAACCCGTAAATCTTTGTGTTCTTCAAATCCTTTTCTAAAAATCTTCTCAGAATCTTTACAAAGTTTTCATCACAAACTTGAGAGATTTAAAACCCTTTGATTGTTCTTGTCAAGATATTTTTAAAACCGTAAAACTTTTTAATGGAAATGGCAAGAACACAATCTCTTCGCTTGCATCACAAAGGTAGGGGATCTCAGAACATTGAATTTAAAACCAATATGTCATAGGAAATTTTGAATACCCACAAAATGTCCCACTTATAAGGACATAATGAAATTTTTGTTCAACCGCCCACCGAAAACGGCCTTTGTTAAGTGTCCTCTATATTGTACCAAAACCTCCTCGGGGAGTTTTGGGCTACTACCACGACCTATGACCGTCACCTCAACTAATGAGACATACCTAAGACCACTCGGGAGTATCTCATTAAGTTCGCCTTTAACTGGAAAGATCATTCACCCTAGACTATAAAACGTTTTGTACTTCAACGAGGTTGACTACAATAATGGTGTCTATGTTGCCCATCCCGAACCTTCCACAGTGAGGGATGGGTTAAAACAAATCGTTTTGGATTCAAAATTTTGGACAAGACCCCGGTCACCAAGAGTTCATTTCCGTGGCTTGGAGGATCCTATTCACTTTTGTGACTCGAGTCCTCGGCGAGAACCACTCATCCACCGAACAAGTTAATTCTATTCATTGATGGTGGCATCTTGTCTGATGAATGGGGTCACCGACATAGGGAGATTAATTACGTGATCTCGTAACCAAGCTACTAAGCAAAACTAGGGTGAAATCGCTTCGTATCCTAGGTTTGTCTCGTGTGCTTTACAAGTGTTACTGGGTTGCAATTATCCTCAGGAACAAAAATATTGTGCTTTACCTGGCATCCTGAGTCAATCTAATTTTCAAAAGGACCCATCCCTTGTCACTAATATTGAATTGACGTAAACAACTAGAGGGACTCAGTGTCTCCTAACCCTGCTCCTAAAAAGAGAAAGGGAAGTCTCATATGGGACTAAGACCAAACCAAGTCTCAGGGCCCGAGGCTTGTGAACACCGCCCAAAAGGCAAAAGAAGCCAAGACCGATCCGCCACCCACTGCGGATCAAGGAACATCCACCTCAGTGACAATGAAGGACACCGATAAATCACAACCGGTGCCCTTGGTCCCGACTACACTTCCCAAGATCCGAGGAAACATACAACCAGCCTGGTGGGGAGCGCCTTCCTACGCCCAAGGATGACATTAGCAAATCACACCTTTTGTCGAGGTCAAACCCAGAATGATCCCAAAGACTCGAGGGAACTAAACAACCCGGCGATAGGGATATAACTGCATCATGACCGCTAAAGGCACTGAAAACCCATCGTTGTATCGTGGGTCTCGGGGGCAAAGACTCGGAGGAAAACAACCCGCCGATACGGAACCCATCACCAATCCCGACTTCGAGAAGACACTCGAAAACCCATCGGTGTTTGAGGGGTCAAAGGGGACAAAGACTCGAGAGGATTAATACCACCACCGATACGGAACCCATCACCCCACCTTGTTAATCGCCGATGTTCTTTGAGATACTATTTTACGATGAAGAACATCGCCGAAAGTGAAGATGAAATTCTATCGGCAGAAAAGATGTGGACGCCGATGTTCAAGTGAACAAGAACATCGACCGATCTACCAAAGTCTAATGAGTCTCCATTTCACTGAAGATAATGACTCGACTCTCTTCATCCAGCCTCGATAAATTCAGCCGATTTGATATTCTTCCAATCACCGAAAGCGCCTAGTTATGGGATCACCAAAGCTTCAAGAAAGATATATTCGGGGTCATCGACACATTGTGGGATCAACAAACTGAAGCTGCGCAGTTATGTTGATCTAAAGTCCGATGTGCTCACTTTCAATGCTAACATCGATGAACACAGATATCATATACGAGCATCTTCATAGATTGGATGATAACCGCTAAATTTCTTAAACATCTTCGTGGTTGTGGGACAAAGATTGATGAAATGGGGACTCAATAAAGACGAATCAAGACTCAACTCAAAAGTGCTTGGAGGCCACCGAGGCTTACTTGAAGAATTCCTCGACCTCATCGAACTAATCAACATGCTCAAGTCCGCCAATGTTCGTGGTCTTTAATCTTTAGTTCGATCTCTTGAGCAACACTGGTTCCTTAGATGCTCAGTGACCACTGCTAAGGCATCATTTTCCATGGCTTGGAATCTTGGGCCACGGATGACCGCTTGGAATTATCTCAGCTAACTGAAAACAAGTCACCGCCTTCAAAGAGATACTACGAGACATCAAGGCTATGCTCACCGAATTTATCAAGCATTCAAAGGTTAAGCCATCAAACTCCTCCAATGGTTCAAGCAACTCTTGCTCTAACTCATGTTGCGACAACAGCTGAGGGGAGAAGACTCATCAAGAGACTTCTCTCACACCGAGGGGAGCCACTAAACCAGTCCTACTGTACCAATTTCATCAAGACCACCAACATCTTCAACAACAACAACAATGACAAGACTACAACAACACCACCCTCGGTAGCATCATCTTCTTGAGGCCGGGACAAAGGAAAAGGCATAATGCAAACACCACCGAGCTCGAGAAGATTCCCTATATGATCGGCAACACTCGACTGCCACACCACAACGACTACGCCTATCCGCTGGGAAGAAAGGAGAAAGAAACAAGTCAAGAAGAAAGAAAAGCAAAGAAGCAACCGGTACAAGTTGTTACTTGAGAATAAAATATTGGCATTAATCCAAAGAAGCTTCAAAAGGGTCAGTGGACAAAAGTTCAAAGATGCTCAGCCGCTAAAATGGTCGAAATGAAAAAGCGAGTGGAAGAAAGGAACAAGAAAGAATTGATCACTACGGGGGATGATAAAGACACTTGAGGTTCATGATCCCTACACCACCGACTTTGGGATCAATGAACTGATGAGTCGGGTCTAATAATTGAAAAGAAGAAGAATGTGGTGGTTAAGGAGTCGATGAAAATGCTCGGCAAAAGGTATGAAAGACGAGAGATGCACCAAGACAACTGGGATTCAAGATGCCTTAACTACACCACAAGGATCTCAACCTCGGTCATCACAGGAAAGAGAATAGAGTTGAGTTCCACCGAGATCAAAGTGCTCGGACTTGAATGCAACAGGGAGCTCAAGGTGTGAAATTTGTCAACTGTCTCGTGATTGAAAAGCCTCGAAAGAGGACTGCTCCACATTGATGTCTATGGAAACCCAAAGATTTCAAAGATGAGTGACATTGATCAGCAGTGTGGCCGCAATGTCGAGCTACATACCAATGGCCTCTCGATCCAAACCCCAAAGAAACATCGTGTTCTCGCCATGACTAATGCTAAGATAAGAGAGCACCCTAACAAAGAAACACTCCTAAAAAGAAACCTAAGTCAAGCAATCGGGATCCATCTTGACCGACATCATTATCATCTATCTTTGTACTAGTGATAGAACCTTGTAATTTATCAATAAACGATGTATGCTTTTGTTAAAATATTCGGTGTTTCTTATTATGTTCAAGAGTACATTCAAGCAAAGAAGAAGCCATTTGCTCACTTACATCGATCAAACACTTAGGCTATTTGTATATCCAAATAGGGAGACCGCTGGGTTCAAGAAATACCCAAACCCCTTAAGTCAAGGATTTGAATAGAAAATACCCTAAGTGTTTATATCGTTAAACACTAACATGTCACCGAGTGCATAGTCTCTCAAATGAGCCATCTTCAGATACTCAAGAAGAGACAAAGAATAAGTCTCTCCACTTCAGCAAGCGGAACTTAAAGGGTAAAGACGAGTCAAAGAAGATGGAGGATTCGGTGTGATGACAATAACTCACCAATCCCTAAACTCTCACCAACTACTTACACTAAAGACAAACCGAACTCAAGATCAAGACTATGAAGATCAAGAATGGGCGGATAAAATGGTTACACTGAAACGAATGAGACGGAGTACTTATCCTAAAAGTTTCCCTTTAGTATCAATCGATCTTCGACATGAAGAAAGTGAATTGGTCCCTTACCTAATATAGTCTTTAGAATGAGACAAAATACATCAAGATTTTGTCTTCTGCAAATTGTCGGTTGTCACTTAGGAAAGAGTTAAAACTCATACTTGTATAAATAGCATAAGAGAGGAGTGAAACTTCTAAGCTTGTGAATTGTAAAACACACACACAAGCCATCTTTCACTCCTCCAAATACAACTTTGTCCCCTAGATAGCTCGGTGGTTCCTTGTAGTTGTACTCGGACTTAGCTTTGAGCTTAGTAAGGAGTTACAACACTTTGTCATTTCAATCCCTAGTACTGTTCCGCAAGTACTAGGGTAACGTATTCTTTTGATTCATTTCTAATAAAGAATAGACTAAAATACACCGTTGGTCCCTAAACTTGGCAGGACGCATCACGTTGGGACAAAACTCGGCCTTTTCATCGTAGGAGTCCAAACCTTGGCCTTTAAATGCCAAATCGCCCTTTGACCAATTCTCTATTAGTAAAAGTTCATTAACTTCCCCATGCCTTGCACATGAGGTAAAATCATCATTTCATTGTTTGGTTTATCACCCTTCATCTTCATCTTCCTCATGTTTAAACCCAGATTCCGGCGACCTTAAACCCAGAATCTGGCGACCAAGAATTATATCATGTGTATCATTCTTTTTTATATCACACTTTCAAACATTCCTATGTGAAATTTATATTGTCTTGATATCATGAGGGTTGCAAAATTTATATTGTCTTGCAAGTCTTTCAATGGCATACAAAAAAGTGAGTTCCACGTTGAGACATATGATATATGAAAACTTATCAGAAAGAAGGTGTAAGAGGTTTCTACAAAGGAGTTCTCCCGAATCTTCTCAAAGTTGTACTGCACTAGCATCACATACTTGGTTTATGAGGCGATGAAAACACTTTAGATCTTGAATAATTGTGCACGGATATGGTGACACCGCTGCTGTGACAATATTGATGCTTGACAAAACGCAAATAAGAATAAGAATAAAATACTATTCATGAGGTAATGCCCATTGTTTGAGTTAATTGATAGGTGTTAATTTCCGTTTGCGTAACAACCAACGGGTTTTTATAGAAGAGGTATGCCTTATTGGAATACCTCATTCTCATTGTCTATTTGTTGAGAACTAGATAATTGACCCATGTATACTTCCACTGGTCATGCCCAATTTGAATACATAACAACTTGCTAAGTCATTGTTACATTACATGTTAATACGCATAATATTTTATGTTAATTTGACTTCAAGTCTCAACATTAGTCAAACGATGCTTTACAATTTGTTAGGCAAACAGGCCCTTGGTATTCTTTCATCTCTTTGATGGCTAAAATGTGTAATGTGTTTGTATGTCGTCAGAAACGGGTTCCATTGTATGACTATATCTTAAAAGCTACTTTATAGGATATGGTAACTAAAAGTTCACCATGATGGACATGGCTTTAAGCTTGTTTGCGTATGGTTAACACAACCAAAAGAACTAATGGACCCAAGCATCATAAGATCCATAGCAACTTGTGACGAGTTTCGTGGCATCTGCTAGGATATAAATTTTACAACCCTCGTGACATCAAGACAATTTAAATTTCACATAGAAATGTTTGAAAGTTTGATATAGAAAAGAATGATACACATGATATAATTCTTGGTCGCCGGATTCTGGGTATAAGGTCACCGGAATCTGGGTTTAAACATGAGGAAGATGAAGATGAAGGGTGATAAACCAAAACAATAAAATGACGATTTTACCCTCATGTGCAAGGTACATGGGGAAGTTAACAGACTTTGACTAACATAGAATTGGTCAAAGGGACTGATTTGGCATTTAAAGGCCAAGGTTTGGACTCCCATGATGAAAAAGCGAGTTTTGTCCCAACGTGATGCGTCCCGCCAAGTTTAGGGACCAACGTGTATTTTAGTCTAAAGAATATGATGTTGAAAATTACTCTTTGTGTTTTACTTATATCTTTTCAGGTCATTGATTCACTATTAGTCTTTACAATACTTAAATTGTTTTTATACTATAGTGATATAGAACAACACTTAATTTTCCGTAAAATCAGAAACATCCATTCCACAAGCATTATATCCTAGTTTAGTAGAGTCATATATATATATATAAGTTTAGTAGAGTCATATATATATATATATATTGTTACCACCGATTTTACGAAGGTTTCGTTTGTTTTCTTCAAGTGTGCGTGTTTAATTTATCAAGAAGAAGATACATAAGATGAGAATGAGCTTTTCACGCAAACATTCTTCTCAAGAAAGATGTAACCACCACTTCACACGGATCCTCTTGAGCTAATCGGGGAGTACTAGTTTCTTTCGCTTTTAATTACCTTCCATTATCATAACTTTGATACTTTCGGAACATTGGAGACAATGTTCGCTTTAAGTGTAAGGAGGAAAATAAACGAACTTTGAAACTATGCTTATCCTTGACTATTTGCCTTGTCCAATTTCATTTGTGTAATAAACCATGAGAAATATCGGTTAGGGTAATTTTGGCACCAAATTTAAAATTTTTCATGACATGTAAGAGTGGGCCATTAGTCTTAATAAAGCGTCTCATGGATAGGAAATTATATGACTAGCACAAAACCCTTTACCACTTAAATTCCACCCAAAATGTGAGGATCGCCTTAGATTTATTTAATTAAAGCATTCATCTTTGATGCTTAGAGTGTGAACCGGTAGTATAATAGATTCTAGAACTTGTTTTGTGATGCATTCCGAGATCGCTAGTAAGACTACACTTGTGTAGTTAGGAATAACTAAATGATAAGAGGCATTAGGATAACCCTTGTTTGATACCGTAATATAATTACTTCTTCCACATCGGTTGAGTAATTCCCTACACCTTTGCGTTGTACTCATCTTTAGTACACGATACCCTAGTTAACCCCTCGAGCCTATCCTTTTCGCGGTTCTCGTGATGTTTTGGTTTTCCGAATATCAATGAAGAGCATTGTTTACAATCCACCCCAAATGTACACCCAAATCGCCTTAGCCCACCTTGTATGCACTCACTTTTAGTGTATTATTGTTATCACACTAAACCCTTAGTTCAATTATCTAGTTGCTTGCATAAGTTGCTAAGTCGAGTCATATCCTTTGTTACAGTTTTGGGACGATTGGGACTCATGGGAAGAGTTAAATTTTATGAAATGACGAAGGGAACGTTAAATTCAAATTCCCTTTATTTGCGTAATAATGTACTCCAAGTGTTTTGATCTTTTCAATTCGGGTCAAATTAGTGTTAGAGTAATAAAAACTCAAGTGTAGGGATGTGCTTATAAATCCCTACTATTTTGATGTTATAGTAGAGGATGGTAGAGTAAAAGTGTATGGAAAAAAAATCGGAAAAAAGTAGAAAAAAGAGAAAAAGAAAAAAATAGAGTGTTGAAAATTTTTATCTAGAGTTTAGAGTGTCGAGTCTTGGCTTAGCAACGCCATTCTTCGCATGCTTGTAACATAAAGATTTTGACTTGCCACCACTAAATCGCCTATCCCACCAAACCCTTTTTTCCCTCACCGTAAGCCTAACGTTACAACCCTTTAAAAGACCTATTGGATAGTTTTTCCTAGGTGCTTACGCCAAAGCGATGGAGGTTTTATCTAGTCTCAAGCCTATGGTAATCTATGTACTAGGGCCGGTTAATGAGTGTTTATCTTCCATTTTCAACTTGATATATTTCATATACACCCGAGAGATGTGAGTATCCAAACACCCTATGTGAGGTGCTAGTATCTAATTTCCATGCTTGTTATGACTTTTTCGGGGCTTATATGTGTTGTGAATTATTCTAAACTAATGCTTCAAGACCCCTAACTTATAAATCAATTGGCTAAAAGCACATTTGCTTGAGGACAAGCAAATACCAAGTGTAGGGATATTTGATAAGGATTTAAAAGGTACCTTTTGAGGGGTCATTTAAGCCCTTAATTGATCACTTTGTATCCGTTACTACTTAATTTCGTTCCTTTTCACTTTTTAGGTCTCTTGAAGGCAAATTGTCGAAATGACACTTATTCGGACGAAAAAGGCGAATATATGAAGAAATGGCAATAGTCAAGAATCGAGACACTCAAGCCACTGAACCGAAGGGGACGACGTCAGCGTTTAGCTGCGACGTCGTCGCAACATGTTTTGTGACGACTCAAGAGCCAAATTGCTTATTTACAAGTGACGGCATTAGGTTTTAAAAGAGTAGGCGTCGCGGCTCGTATCGGCCTAGATTTGATCCAAACGGTCGAGATTGAAGGCGACGGCGTCACGGGCATAAGGTGATGCCGTCACAATGACAACGTGGACAAGGCGAAAACCTAATGACGGCGACCGACTATCGCCACAATTAAAGAGCGCGTCGCAGTTGTAACACTATATATAGAATCCGAATTTTTCAGCTTTAAAGAGGTAGTTTTGTGGAGTAAAACCTAAACCGAACCAAGGTCGTCTTGTACAAGATTTTAAGGTTCCATACCCTATCTTACATCAAGATAAGTGTTTTACTTCATTGATTCAATTATGTCTTCAATTGATTGTGTGTATGCTTGCTTGTTTAACATGTCTAGCTAAATTTCTTGTGTGTTTGCTTAGATCTATGAAACCTAGTTGTTAATTATTGTTAGGTTGTCTCTTATCTTAATTCTAATTGGCTTAGGAATGCGACTAGGCTATCGTTGTGTTTAATGCTTGATAAATCTTTGATAGTTTATGAATGACTTAGTGGATTTCGCTTACTAAACCCAAAGATAACCTCAAAGTTAGTTTATGAATGACTTAGTGGATTTCGTTTACTACACTTAAGGGTGACCTCAAAGAGTTAGGGAATGCACACCCTACGACCTTAGTAAACACAACGCGTGAAGAATAAGGACGTGACAATTCAACCATCAATAAAAGATAACTAAGGAGTAATAGCATCTAGGTAAACACATTTTTTAATCATCATACGAGCACATATCAATTAGACATAGACTACCCCCTAGCTTAGTTAATTAGAATAGATAATAGTAGAGTAATCGGTAGAAATACCACCCCCAAATCCAATACCCCGAGATTCGTACCTTTCAATTTTCTAAAAAATATAAAAAAAAGATAAAAAATAATCTTCCTCAACCCCAACCTTAGCGTAGTAATTTCTTACTAGCATTCCTATTCCCCTAGAGAACGATATCAATCCCGAGGCTTACCCTAATACTACACTACAACGATTAAGTTCATTGCCTAGGTGGTTTGTAACATATTGGATTTTACAAACACATCAAACCATGATCAAGTGGGGCGTATAACTTGATGTTTTTAGAGAGAGAAAGTTTAGAGGTTTGGGAACTTAGTGAGAGAAAGTAAAAGTATTATTATGAGCTCCAACCTCTACCTTGGGAAGTAGAGGGTATTTATAGTATCTTACATAAACGCCTCTACGGCCGTGGATCGAGCATACGGTGGTAAAGACCATCCGTCCTCCACGGTGATACTTAACTAAATACTACCTAACATTAAATAACTACGACTACGAGCTTTCTACGATTACATATACTTGAGGTGACCGACACTTTAATAACTGGATTTACTAAATCCTAACAATCTCCCTAAGGAGGTTACCTCAAATTACATTGAATACAAAATGATATTACATTAATATTGTTCTTGGATTCTTGTTAATGTTCCTTGCTATTTAGCCCGTAGATTTTGATTCTTCATTTTTTGCATTATTGGATAATCCAAGTGGAGGTCTTTAACTGATCCACGTGATAATGAGTTTTGAGTCAGCTTTAAGATCACCAGCTACCATAAATCTCAGACTCTTCCTTTATAGTCTTGACATTATGTGATGTTGTGACTTTTGGACCGACATGCTCACATTCTGGATCATGATATCTTCTCATCAGAGTAGCGGAAGCTTTAGTTGATTCATGATATTTGCAGCAGTGTAGCAGAAGCATGGAGTGAGAATATCGAGTCATTGATGCACTAATAATGATTTCTTTAGAAACGAATGTGTTGTGTGAGCATGCGGCTATGGATTGACCTTTCTATTCGATCACCGCAAACGCCATGCGTACATACATACAACAGCTTAGCAATAAAGCGCGAAAGTGTCTTTGGTCTTTCTTTGAATTGAGGTACACCACCACTTGCCCCCGCTGATCAAGACAAGTACTACCCGTGATTAGGTATAACTCAAGAATCTCCTCGACGGTTTCGCAATGCCGTCGTTCTCAAACCGAACGTCTCAAAGAAGACAACAAGGAGTGAGTGAACCAATGAATTGAGATTCACTGATTGATGAAAGATGATTTGAAAACAATCGTGTATCTAATATAAAGGGTTTTGCAATACAACGAAGGTTTTATGGAAAATCAATTATCAATCATAAATACCTTTTTAATTTTGAAAACATAATAATACACAGTCGATGTGCTAGAGAAAAGACTTTGTTAAGCACAACGACCGGTTTTACAAAGGTATCCGTCAATCCATTATCCTAGACCAAGATTGATTCAAAATTGAATCGCCCCATTGTTTCTATCCAGTTGTCACATGGTTGATCTATTGGATAGATCTCACATGCCACCTACCAAGAGCTTGTATGATGTTGGCTCTAGAAGGCTTTCCATCTTCATTGTGAATATGTTTGCATATCACTCAGATGTTCTGGCAATACCACAAGGATAATGCGTAGGACTCTTAATATATTCTTACTTTCCACATTGTGTGAAACAACAAGTCTTCATTAATAGTGTCCTAATGAGATTTATTTGATGATCTCGTGGCTCTAGACTCAATTGTGCACATTTGGTTCCTATGCCGGAGACTAGGAGAGGTCTCCTTCTTCAATATCAACAAACTCTAAGAGAAAGTCGATAGATTATGTAGGTTCCGTGAGAATGAAACAAACTTTTAAGAGAAACTTGAGTGGCTTGGGAAGTTGTAGTGCAAAGTCGTCATTGGGTCCATGATGTCTTGTCTTCAATACCGAGTGTTACCTTGGTAACCACCGAGCATATGTATTGAACCCGATTTCGCCTAAGGTTGAAATAATGGAGGGCTATTTATTTTCACCCTTTTCTCATTCAATTTTTTCATTCTTCAACCCCTTCATGCTTACCAAGACTTCATAACTAGAAGCTTGTTGGGTTTATTCCAAGACTAGCTCGCCTCAAATCCGTACTATTCCCATTTCTCGCTTTTCTCATTTCTTTTTTTCATCATACCCAAGGACTTCTACACTATCTAGTGGATTGTCCTGGTAGATCCTCCGACTCTGGCGAGATCGAGAGAGCGAATACTAACCTAACCATCCTTGTATCACCATACATAAAGTAAATTTGGTGGCCTATTTGGTATTGCTCATCCGCTATTGGAACCAATTAAAACCATTTGAAAATCAATCTAGATACTTGTGATATATTATCAAAGCATTTTGTACTGAATTGTTTTTGATATTTTAGAAAAGAGCTCCCCTCAACATGTGCATCGTATTTGAAATCGTTTTGGCACACGGAGGCAGAAGAAGGATTCACTTATTTAATTACCATTTTCTAAAAGATATCAACATTACTTTCCTGATCAAAATTAGTATTTTCATACTTTGTTAAGGATAATTTTGGAAAGGATGTGGTTTTCAAAAGTTGCCCCCTCAATATGTGCATAGAAATTTGGAAGTGTTTTGCACATATTAGGAAAACCCACACATTGAAACAAATCAATCACGTTTCAATCCTTTTGGTTTGAAATAGATGCTCCCCTAAACATGTGCATGGAAAATTTGAAATCGTTTGGCACATGTGGGAGGAGAGCTTGTAAATCACTATAAAACCATTTATCGAATTATCGGTTTAAATCCAATTTAAATCACAAATTCTCCCCGATCACAATTTTCAAATCATTTGAGATTTGTGATCTCTGTAGATTTAAATTGATTTTGAAAGCTTTTGAGGAGAATTGTGACTTGCTTATGAAAACATTTAACCGATAAGAATCAAATCTGAGACTTTAAACTCCAAAGATTAAACATGCTAGAATATCTTTTGAAAACGTGACATAAACCTTGGTCTGAACCAATTGTATGACAAATAACCTTTTGATTTAAATGAAATCATTCTCCCCCTCAATCAATGACATAAGTTGTTGATTGAGAGATAGAGTTTTTGACAAATGTCAAGTCCAGATGATTTTCAAAAATTGAGACCGAGTTATTTTTATTAGTTTTTAATTAGATAACAAGTATTTTTCAGAAAAAATTTTAGAAGGAAAAATACTTGTGAAGGAAACATTTGTCGTTTTAGTGACAAACATTTGTTTTTAGAATCAGAGCATGAGATTTGAAAAATAAGATAAAGTATGGCTCTGTTCTTTCTTTAAAAACGGGTTATAGACTGAAATGACTATAAGCCTTTGTTTCACGTTCTCTCTCACTATTTTTTTTTAAATTTATGTACATTCGAACAACATCTAAAGACCCGTGTCACTCTTTGAATGACACAGACAAAGACCGTAGATATTATCGAATCAAGAAAAACATGACAAAATGACAATATTTTTGAAATTTTTGAGTTTTTCAAATTTTTATGAATTTTTGAAAGATTTATATTTTTCTATTTGCTTTTTGTGGGTTTTGTAATTTTGTATTTTGCTTTTTGAATAACTATATACAATGGATGGATGGAGAAAAACCTTTTACTCCTCTTCTTCCTCTTGAAGACGTTTAAGTGTTTCCGGTTGTAGACTCTTTAGACCAAGTCGTGGAAGGATAAACTCAAAACGTTCTCTAGGAAGGGCTTTGGTTGCGACAACTCGTAATTTCAGGACATTTCATATAGACTAGATTTAGTCTACACATCATTAGTAACATCATTTCATATCAATTTATGCATGGGTTTTGCATTTTACATTAAACGTTTATTTTCTTATTAAATAAACGCTATCGCGTAAACATTATTTGAACATTTGATCCGACACTTCCAAAAATTATTCCGATATATTTTGTACTCATAATAAGATTATAAAATAATATTATTACTTTACCCGATGTTTTCAATTTATTTTGTATATAAATTGTTATATTTATATAATTACTGACGAGTTTTAAATAAATACTATCGATAATTATTATTTCACTCAATTTTTGTAAGAAATGTATTTTTATAATTTTCATGACTTCAATATATTTTATTTTGATCCGTTAAAATTTATTTTTAACTAACGCTACCCTAAATGCTCAAATATGTACACAAGTTACTAATTATTTTTAAATAACAATACCTTTACTTCTACACCTAAGTACTTAGCTACTCAAAATACAATATAATTTTAATATTTTTGGGCTTGTCGACAAGGAGGATGACTCAACTACACTTTGAGTACTAAATATCTAAGTATACAATAATACTTACCTTATTATATTATTACTTCAACACATACAAGCATAAGATATCAAGTGTGAAAAAATACTTACCCTCCCACCATTTTCTTCATCAACCGCCAAGAGAAGAGAAACACAAGGAGATCATTTTTTTCAAGTCAAGCTAATTTACACAACCTTAGCATACTCTTAAGCAAGGTTTTGGAATAAAAACCTAGGGTGTTTAGGATTAACCTTTGTTCACTTAACCTCATCAAGTAACTAGTAAGCATTTCATGTTCATTTTCATCTTTCATATTCATATCATGTTCATTTTATCATGCTTGATAAAAACATGCAAGTTATATGGATGTCTATACCACTTTTATTGTTTTTAAGTGCTAT
Organism: Chrysanthemum lavandulifolium; assembly: GCA_022545495.1. Classification (NCBI taxonomy): domain Eukaryota; kingdom Viridiplantae; phylum Streptophyta; class Magnoliopsida; order Asterales; family Asteraceae; genus Chrysanthemum; species Chrysanthemum lavandulifolium. The sequence goes on along the minus strand of CM040244.1, from coordinate 66,628,404 downwards.
ATATATATTTATCATCCTATAATTACTCCTTGAAACATATTACTTTTAGTGATGTCTAGGAACTCATGACACCCTAAGAAGGTGTATGGTAGGATTAGAATAGCTTCGAGTTGTTTTGAATTGGTTAGAATAGGTTTGGCGAGAAAACTCATTTCGACAAATATATTTAAGGTCTGACTTTTCTTTGAAATCTGAATTTTCGACAGTTGATAAAAATATTTGGGCTAGATATTTGGAAAATATACTTTAAAACAAAACGTGGCGCTTGAATGGGTTAAAACGGAGTTATAACGAAGAAGTTATGTTATTTTTAAGTTTAACGATGAAAACTATTTGTTTCAAAAATTCAGATGTATTCTCGACTTTTACGAGTCAAAATGAATCTTAAGCGTTATTAAATGTGTCGACTTATCAAAATATATTAATATATATATTCACGATTCGAGGATATATGAAACGAGAAAAGGACTTATAACGACTAAGTTATTCACATTTTAAACAAGTTGCAGTAACTATTTTATATAAGTATAACTAATATATTTTCTAATAGACAAACATATCGGCCGCGAATAACCATGTTGAGGGTTGTTTTTAACATTGATAGATTACTATTCAGAAAAAGATGTCTTCTAGTAAAAGTAAGTTCGACTAGCCTATTTTTCAAAATGTCCAACCGTTTATCAAACGGAGTTGTAACGAGTAAGATACGGTCACTTAAACTTTGCCAAAAACTACCCTTAAACAATATTTTGGATACAAGTACCCTACTTTGCCTATGATTTTCTCCATGATCGAGACCTCTAGGATAAAAACTTAAATGCTAAAACTTTAATATAATGATACAAGCTTTCCAAAATCGTTGAGTTTGTTTCCTAACACTCAATGTGCACCATTTTACGACTAGCTTTTCAAGGCCGTTTAGTCACTTTCATGAAATTGTCAAATGATATTATTTCTGACGAAAAGTTATAATTTCATAATAAATCATTAAATGATTATCGTATGATCATTTCAACATAAATACTTGTAAAGTATTTTATAATATGACGAGATATCATAAACATATATTTCGATGATAAACATTATTTTCAAATGTACAAGTGGTATGGATATCATATGAGTTTGCATGCACGACATTGTTTCATGATTTACATTAGAGCATATCATTCATAATAGGTCGCGCTTAGAGATTGCGCCGCATTTCAGTCTATCCACTCTTGTCATCATTATAATTGCATCGGTGAGTTTCATAGCCCTACTCTTTTAATTGTTTTGAATTACTTTTGGGGGAGATACATGTTCAACTATTTTTATGACAATCATAATTATTTGCAAACTATATGTTTATCTAAACCGAATGTTTAGTCATATTCTATATCATAAATCATGGAGCTAAATGTCTTGGTATAATCATTGAGCTAAATGTCTTGGTATTATCATTAAGCTAAATGTCTTGGTATAATCATTGAGCTAAATGTCTTGGTATTATCATTGAGCTAAATGTCTTGGTATTATCATTGAGCTAAATGTCTTGGTATAATCATTGAGCTAAATGTCTTGGTATTATCATTGAGCTAAATGTCTTGGTATTATCATTGAGCTAAATGTCTTGGTATAATCATTGAGCTAAATGTCTTGGTATAATCATTAAACTAAATGTCTTGGTATAATCATGAACTAATGGTCTTGGAATTATTTGAAACAACACTCATATGTGTTATATCAATTGAATATTGTTAGATTAAGTAATGTCTTGAACATAAACTATGCACATTTTGGCAATGGGTTGTGAACACACAAGTTGCAAGTTTTGTATGGTGAACTTGAACTGAGTGGATTCACAATGCCTTTCTCGCATAAACGATTTTGAAAGGTTTTCATTTCAACACAAACTCTATGAACTCACTCAACCTTTGTGTTGACACTTTTTAGCATGTTTTATCTCGGTATCTAAGGCATTCACTTCATGGCATGCATATGGACATATCATAGAGTCGTGGTGACGACGTCACACATGGGATTTATGCACTTTAAAACATCGTTTGGCTTGTAACAAATTTATTTCGTACATATTAATTTTCATTTGGGACCTATACTTTGTAAACTCGATTGTTTTAATAAATCGAATCGTGTGTTTTCCAAACGACACTTTAGGTCATTCGATATAATCAGTAACTTTGATGCTATGATGGTCATCCCTGTGAATTCCATTCCAATAAAAAGTGTAATTTGGGGTGTGATGATTGGTATCGAACATCGGTTATAGAGAACTAGGTTGCATCATTGACCCTGACTATAACTACATCATCATAACATCTCATCATATCATTATAAGTACATACTCATTATACATGCGGGTTTATGACTTAACACCAAATATCATATGAGTCGATTAGTCCAAGCATTGCATAGTTACTCCTAAATTATACATAGCCCGATCACCGGGTCTAATTCGGGAAGAATCATGCAATGAAGGAGTAGTAGTCTTATATGTGTAAGCATTCTATGATCGAGCCAAATTTTCAAAAGACTACACTCAAACCGATTTAGCCTAATCTCATGACGTTCTTGTTTGATGAGTTTTGAGATTAAGTAAAATCGGTTACCTAAAAGTCTTTGAGGGTTTTGCTCGAGAATGGGAAAGTTGCCACATCAAACCCTAAACCGATAGACCAACACGAACCGATTTAGGGATCGAATTCCTTTTTGGGTGGGCGAATGTGACAACTCGTAATTTCGGGACATTTCATATAGACTAGATTTAGTCTACACATCATTAGTAACATCATTTCATATCAATTTATGCATGGGTTTTGCATTTTACATTAAACGTTTATTTTCTTATTAAATAAACGCTATCGCGTAAACATTATTTGTACATTTGATCCGACACTTCCAAAAATTATTCCGATATATTTTGTACTCATAATAAGATTATAAAATAATATTATTAGTTTACCGATGTTTTCAATTTATTTTGTATATAAATTGTTATATTTATATAATTACGGCGGTTTAAGAATACTATACGATAATTATTATTTCACTCAATTTTTGTAAGAAATGTATTTTATAAATTTCATGACTTCAATATATTTTATTTTGATCCGTTAAAATTTATTTTAACTAACGCTACCCTAAATGCTCAAATATGTACACAAGTTACTAATTATTTTAAATAACAATACCTTTACTTCTACACCTAAGTACTTAGCTACTCAAAATACCATATAATTTTAATATTTTTGGGCTTGTCGACAAGGAGGATGACTCAACTACACTTTGAGTACTAAATATCTAAGTATACAATAATACTTACCTTATTATATTATTACTCAACACATACAAGCATAAGATATCAAGTGTGAAAAATACTTACCCTCCCACCATTTTCTTCATCAACCGCCAAGAGAAGAGAAACACAAGGAGATCATTTTTTTTTCAAGTCAAGCTAATTTACACAACCTTAGCATACTCTTAAGCAAGGTTTTGGAATAAAAACCTAGGGTGTTTAGGATTAACCTTTGTTCACTTAACCTCATCAAGTAACTAGTAAACATTTCATGTTCATTTTCATCTTTCATATTCATATCATGTTCATTTTATCATGCTTGAGAAAAACATGCAAGTTATATGGATGTCTATACCACTTTTATTGTTTTTAAGTGCTATATATATATTTATCATCCTATAATTACTCCTTGAAACATATCACTTTTAGTGATGTCTAGGAACCCATGACACCCTAAGAAGGTGTATGGTAGGATTAGAATAGCTTCGGAGTTATTTTGAATCGGTTAGAAAAGGTTTGGCGCGAGAAAAAATCATTTCGACAAATATATTTAAGGGTCTGACCTTTTCTGTGAAATCTGGAATTTTCGACAGTTGATAAAAATATTTGGGCTAGATATTTGGAAAATATACTTTAAAATGAAAAGCGTGGCGCTTGAATGGGTTAAACGGAGTTATAACGAAGAAGTTATGCTATTTTAAGTTTAACGACGAAAACTATTTATTTCGAAAATTCAGCATGTATTCTCGACTTTTTACGAGTCAAAATGAATCTTAAGCGTTATTAAATGTGTCGACTTATCAAAAATATATTAATATATATATTCACGATTCCGAGGATATATGAAACGTAGAAAACGGACTTATAACGACTAAGTTATTCACATTTTAAACAAGTTGCCGTAACTATTTTATATAAGTATAACTAATATATTTTCTAATAGACAAACATATCGGACGCGAATAACCATGTTGAGGGTTGTTTTAACATTGATAGATTACTATTCGTAAAAGATGTCTTCTAGTAAAAGTAAGTTCGCCTAGCCTATTTTTCAAAATGTCCAACCGTTTGTCAAACGGAGTTGTAATGAGTAAGATCTGGTCACTTAAACTTTGCGAAAACTACCCTTAAATAATATTTTGGATACAAGTACCCTACTTTGCCTATGATTTTCTCCATGATCGAGACCTCTAGGATAAAAACTTAAATGCTAAAACTTTAATATAATGATACAAGCTTTCCAAAATCGTTGAGTTTGTTTCCTAATACTCAATGTGCACCATTTTACGACTAGCATTTCAAGGCCGTTTAGTCACTTTCATGAAATTGTCAAATGATATTATTTTACGACGAAAAGTTATAATTTCATAATAAATCATTAAATGATTATCGTATGATATCATTTCACCATAAATACTTGTAAAGTATTTTATAATATGACGAGATGTCATAAACATATATTTCGATGATAAACATTATTTTCAAATGTACAAGTGGTATGGATATCAAATGAGTTTGCATGCACGACATTGTTTCATGATTTACATTAGAGCATATCATTCATAATAGGTCGCGCTTAGAGATTGCGCCGCATTTCAGTGTATCCACTCTTGTCATCATTATAATTGCATCAGGTGAGTTTCATAGCCCCTACTCTTTTAATTGTTTTGAATTACTTTTGGGGGAGATACATGTTCAACTATATTTATGACAATCATAATTATTTGCAAACTATATTTTTATCTAAACTGAATGTTTAGTCATATTCTATATCATAAATCATGGAGCTAAATGTCTTGGTATAATCATTGAGCTAAATGTCTTGGTATTATCATTGAGCTAAATGTCTTGGTATAATCATTAAGCTAAATGTCTTGGTATAATCATTGAGCTAAATGTCTTGGTATTATCATTGAGCTAAATGTCTTGATATTATCATTGAGCTAAATGTCTTGGTATTATCATTGAGCTAAATGTCTTGGTATTATCATTGAGCTAAATGTCTTGGTATAATCATTGAGCTAAATGTCTTGGTATAATCATTGAACTAAATGTCTTGGTATAATCATGAACTAATGGTCTTGGAATTATTTGAAACAACACTCATATGTGTTATATCAATTGAATATTATTAGATTAAGTAATGTACTGAACATAAACTATGCACATTTTGGCAATGGGTTGTGAACACACAGGTTGCAAGTTTTGTATGGGCGGAACTTGGAACTGAGTGGATTCACAATGCCTTTGCTGCATAAACGATTTTGAAAGGTTTTTCATTTCAACACAAACTCTATGAACTCACTCAACCTTTGTGTTGACACTGTTTAGCATGTTTTATCTCAGGTATCTAAGGCATTCATTTCATGGCATGCATATGGACATATCATAGAGTCGTGGTGACGACGCCACACATGGGATTTATGCACTTTAAAAACATCGTTTGGCTTGTAACAAATTTATTTCCGTACATATTAATTTTCATTTGGGACCTATACTTTGTAAACTCGATTGTTTTAATAAATCAAACGATGTATTTTCCAAACGACACTTTAGGTCGCTCGATATAACTTGTAACTTTGATGCTATGACAAATCATCCCCAAGAATTCCATTCCATTGAAAAAAGTAATTTGGGGTGTGACATTGGTGAAGATGTCTACTAACCGGTATTCGGTCCTTACAAAATAAAGTTCCACCACACCATTCTCCACTTGCTCCTCGATGAAATGATGTCGAATGTCAATATGCTTTGCTCTTGAATGTTGAACGTTGTTGCATGAGAGAGCAATGGCACTTTTATTATCACAATAGTAGGGATTTTGTTGAATTCAAAGCCATAGTCGATAATTGGGATTTCATCCATAGGATTTGAGCACAACAAGATGACATGGCTATGTATTCACCTCTGTAGAGGAAATAGAAGTAGTCATTTGTTTTTGAAGACCACTCACAAGCTTATCACCCAAAACCGAGCACCTCAAACGTGCTTCGACGTGTATCTTGATATCCCATGGTCGGCATTCGCATAGGTCGTTAGTGACATACCGGTGTCCTTCGGTACCAAAGTCCCATGTTGATGGTTCCTGAGATACCGAAGACCCGCTTAAGCGCTTCAAGGTGCTTTTAGTAGGCTTAGCACGGTATCTAGCACACATGCATACAATGAATGTAATGTCGGTCCATCGGCGATGAAGGTACATCGAGGATCCAATCATACTACGATATTTCGTTTGATCTACCATGATCCCGAGTGGTCCTTATCCGTTTGGTACGTTCTACCATGGGAGTGTCAGCGGTGTCACAAGTATCAAATCCAAATTTCTTTAAAATTTCATTAGCATATTTAGATTGATTGATAAAATGCCTCCGGGACTTTATGAAATTTGTAATCCCAAGAAAATGATATTTGTCCCATCATAGACATTTGAAATTTGGAACACAACTCATTAGAAAAGCAGTCACATTCATTGGGGTCATCGAGGAAAAATAATATCATCAACATAGATTTGGCGTGAATTAAATGTTTGCGACATTACGGTGAACAATTTTGGATCAACCGCTCCTTTCTTGAATCTAGTAGATAGAATAAACTTTGATAGCGTATCATACCATGCCCTCGAGCTTGCTTCAAACCGTAAAGAGCCTTCTTCAAGCGATAGACATGAGTAGGATGCTCGGATTCACAAAACCTTCCGGTTGGTGACGTATCGACTTCTTTAAGATCTCCATTAAGAAAAGCCATCTTTACATCCATCGATAGACAACCATGTTCTTACTTGCGGCGATTAGCCACGAAGATTACGATTGCCTCGACACGCAACTAGAGCAAATGATTCTTCAAAGTCAATACCCTCCTCTTGACGATATCCTTTTGCAACCAATCTAGCCTTGTTCTTTAACACATCACCATGCTCATCAAGTTTTACTTTGAAGATCCACTTTAGAGCAATGATCATAGCACGATTAGGAAGCGGTACTAATTCCCATACATCTAGTCGATCAAACTCATGAATTTATTCTTGCATGGCATTGAACCATTTGTCTTCATTCATGGCGCTTTAACGTCTTTTGGTTCGATCTTAGAGAGTACGGAGTTGAAGAAGCACCATAAGGCATCGCTTGCAAGTTGTTTACGAGTGGATACTAGACGAGAAGGTTTCCAATGATGTTGTCCAATGGATGATCATGTGTCCATTTTCTAAGGTGTTCATGTGGTTGTTGTTGCGGGCTGAAGTAGCGAGTCGTTTTCTCGATGAAGATGGTTACGATGATGGTTCGAGAGCAAATATGTTCTCAAAGGGAGCATCTTCGGGAGTAGAAAAGGGATTATCTCCATCATAGGTGCGAAACAATTCCATGATGTACACTCGATGATTGAGGATTTATTGATGAGACAGAGTGATCGCAGCAGCGCTTCTTGACTTAATGATATAGAAACTAAAGGGTTAACTTCATTGGCGGGATAGGAGCACCTGTTGATGGATTTGATGATCAATAGCAATTGGCTCATAGTGTTCATCAAACATTGGATCAAACAATTTCTTCAAATCATCTTGAAGGAGGTACATAAGGAGTTCTTTGGTGAGAGATTTTGTACAAGAGAAGAACTAATGGGACTACTTAATGAAGGTTGTGATACGGTCCGAACTTGATTGTCCGGAGCCATTTTCCCGAACGACTCATCGAATGTGACATGAATAGTTTCCATGATATCTCAAGTTCTTTTGTTGTAGATTCGGTAACCCTTCTTGTTTGATGCATAACCCACAAAAACTCCAATGTCCGCCTTAGCTCTTAATTTACCTAAATCTTGATCGTCATTCGTTGGATAGCACAAAGCACCAAACACACGAAGGTAGGAGAGATCAGGTTTTTGTTTATGGACAAGTTCGTATGGAGTTTTTCCATGAGATGTGTGCATGAGGGAAATATTTTGGGTGTAGCAAGCAGTGGCAATGGCTTCAGCCCAGAGAAACATTGAAACCTTTGAATAAATTAGCATTGTTCTTGCGGCTTCCACAAGAGTTCGATTTTGTCTTTCAACTACACCGTTCGTTGAGGAGTTCGTGGAACACTTCTTTGATGATTGATTCCAACACTTTCATAAAATTGACTTAAGTCTTTGTTAACGAACTCGGTGCCATTTACGCTCGAACAATTCTAACAAAGATTGTTAAGTCGAACTCAAGTCGCTTGATAAGTTTGATGATGACATCGGAGTTTCATCCTTTGTCCTCAAAACTTTACCCAAGTAAATCGAGAGTAGTCATCAACAACGACTAAAATATATTTCTTCCCATTAATCGTTTGCACTCTCATTGGTCCGCATAAATCCATATGAAGGGTATCGAAACTTCCATTCTTGAGTTTGGGTTTGTGGGCATATTTTTGCTTTTACCCAATTGGCATCTTGAACAAAGATGATCTTTTCATACTTTAACTGGGTAAGCCTCTTACAAGATCCTTTCGGAAAGGTTATTAATGGTGCCAAGTTCAAGTGATTGAGACGACGATGCCATAACCATGATTTTGTTTTCGAATCCTTTGACAACAAGCATTGGAGAAGACTTCATCATGTCTTCGATAGAGATGGTGTATAGATTTGAACCACGAGTTCCTCTTAACAATTCCACACCATCAATTTCTCTAACGAAACAAGTATGTTTTCTAAAAGCTACTTCTAGATTGGAATCACATAATTGACCAACATAAAACAAGTTATGACCAAGACCTTCAACATAATATACCCCGGAGATTACACTTTTACCAACAACATAATCTCCATAACCCATAATTGCACCAAATGGTCGTCCCGAATCTAATATCCGATGAATTTACTCACGAAGTTCATGAGCCATGAGCGATCTCCATCATATGCTTGGAACAACTGAGTCCAGTACCACAAAACAATTTGAGCGATCTACGTTGAACACAAACAAGAATGGATAACGGATAACTGGATAATTGGGATCCCCATGCAAGAATGGGTTCTATTTGGTTAGTAACAATGATTGGAACACCCACATCGGAAGTAGAAACAATGGAATCATCGGGATAGATGCACGATGCTAGTGTCCGATTTGACCTATTCAAAGTATGTTCACTTCTTAAAGGAATAGTTCTACCAAGAGGCATCCATTTTCTAATGGGCATTGACTTAGAAAATTTAGGGCACAACTCATTAAGATTAAACTTATGCGGCGAGGGTATCCACCGATAACCTATGTTACTAAATTTCCTTCATGTGGGTTTCCAATATTTTCTAACCTTCTTTCTCCACCTTTCTAGCCTTCTTAACATGTTTTTGCATTAACAATCTTAATGGTCATTTAACATTATTCAAATTATTCACACCACATTCATGATTAGTAATGTAAACCAAGCAATCATCATTACATATTTTGCCAAAAGTAGCGAGTTTGAATTAATTACAAGACGCTTATAGCTAATACTAGAATCAACACGATTTGTTTTATTCAACTCAAACTTAATGTTCCTAGGGTGGTCTTCTACTTTCTTCCAATGCACATTCTTAGCTTGCGAGGTCCTATCTTGCTTTGTATTGCCCGGAGGCTTTGACCGCTTGCTTTAATGTCACCGATTACTCTGTAGGGAATTATGGGAACATTAGTTGGTTGGGCTACCTTTTGCATTCCCGAACTAGAAGTGCGGGATCCGAACTACTTGAAGGCACTTTAGAGTTCACTTTCTTAATCTTGGGCATAGAATGGGTTGCATACTTGGCACTAGGCATAGAACAAGGAATCACACTTTATCTTTCTCACATAAGGATTTAGGACATGTTTCTCTTAAACATTCTAATAGCTCTTGAGATCGTTTGGCCTAAATGCAAGCGAACCTAATTTCTCTATCAAGTGGCTTATTTATGAAACCTCTTCTACAATCTCACGGAGACATTCTAGACTATCCTTAAGGTGAGCAAAATAGTTATGAAACACAAGTTCGTTATTTCTAAGATGAGGAGGAATATATTTAATAACACAAGATATTTGAGTCTGCAGATGACTTTGATGCAACATTCTCATTAAAGACAAGTGGCATTTTCCTTTTTCCTTACTCTTCGATTGACCTTTTAATTATTTAAAGAAAGGCATGACCTCGCTTAAATAACATTCTTTAGTTTGCTCAAACCCCTTTCCTCTTGATTATCCCCAGAGGTGTGATTCTCTTCTTACATGTCTTCTCAAAATCAACGAATAGTTGATAAACAACATACTGGTGATTAAGGTCTTACTATTGGTGGCAATAGTTCTAGGAACTATGTCCATTGGTGTATTTGGAGGATACACATGAGTCGCAGCACTTTCCTGCGGGAGTGTTTGTTTCAACAAGTAAATTTGCTTTTTGCTTATCCATATCTTTCTTCCAAAAATTTGTTCGGGGTTAATTGAGTTTGAGGCTTAAACATGTTCGTGGAGATCCAATTTTCTTTAGTGTAATCATGAGGTTTGATCGTGATGTTTTTCTTTTACACGCAGGATCGTTAAGCTTCTTATCCATTTTCTCCTAGAGGCATCATCTAATTTTCTATCCTCTTACGTGCTTCCAACACATGATGGTGTTTGCCTAGGCTTAAGTATCTCATTTCCGTCATATAGTACCTTATGAGCGCTCTAGCCTTTTACCAACCTCGGGTTTGGTTCCTTAACAAGGGGAATACTATGCTTATCGCTTAAGACTCTATGCTTAGTGATCATGTGAGCAAAATCAATGGTATTCCTTGTCGTAAAACTTATTTTCAAGCTTGTTTTTTTAAGTTTTTAGATTAGAAAATTCATTCAAAAGTTTTGATTCCTTAGCATTAAATTCTTGTTTAAGCACTTTAACATTGTCTTGAAGCTCTTGCTTTTGCTTAACGGTTTTAGAAAGCTTTTCTTGTAAGGAGTTTAACTCTTGTTTTAACACTTCTTCTAAAATTACTTTTTCTAATAATTGTGCGCATTTGGTCATCCATTTCACGCCACGGGTAGTTAACTCAAACTTAGCACGTTGTTCATAAATAGCAACTTGTTCTTTATAGGCATTCGATTCGGAGATAACAGAATCATCAAGGGCACATGCGGTGTATTCATCAAAAACATAGTCATCATTGATCGCAGAAGATACATCACTTGGTACAATCTCACTTTCACTTTGTGTCACATATTGATCATATGGGACAATATTACTATTACCCTCATTATCAATATCTCGATTCATAAGTTTCAAGAGATTGTACTTGATTATGTATCTTTTGCTCATCCACCTCATCGTATAGTTTTAATACCTCGAGATGATTGATTCTTTGGATGGACCACTGTTGTGGTGATGAGACCTTTGGAGAGACCATAGGTGAGATGCTAGCCATGAAGATTTTCTCAGGCGAGGGTTCATCATCGACATCGAGTCAAATGCATCACGACCGCAACTTGAAAGGCATTTTAATGATTGTGACCTATTTCTTTCGAATTGGTCGCTCATCCACATCAAGATCATATGTCTTAGCATTCCTTCGCAAGAAACAACAACTCCTCTTCATCCAAAGTCGCTCCATTATCCCGAGCTTGCACAAGCAACATCTTGTCTCAAGTATTCGCATTCGTGGATGTTTTGGAGATGTGCGCCTCGCAATATGTCCTCACCACCACAGTTGTAGCATTTGATTGGCTTTGCTTGTCCTTGATTTGCATTCCTTCCACGATTCGATTTGCCACATACCTCCACCAACTCCGCCTCTTCCCTGCTCATACCGACTTCCTTGAACTGGTTGCACCATAACCTTTCCATCTCGACAATAGCATGATTGTGAAGATTGGATACAATTTCGATTTCGTTGTTAGTGTGAAGACCGTTAGTATGTGGAGTAAGGGTCAAGTTTTGTTTAACCATAAGAGCCAGTTGATTGATGAAGTGTTCCATGATCGCATCGACATCGGTTGTTTGAACCTCGGATCGGGAATGAGTTTGTGATTACTGCTACAGTAGGTATGACTTGTGAAGCTTTGGTAGTAATCCCTAGATTGGTATAGAATGTTGTTGAATCATTTGATGAGCTTGATTCTCCTGTTTGGATTTGAATCGCTCAAGGATCATTCGTTCAAACATAGCATGTCTCTCATTTTGAAGTAAGAAGGCATCTGAGTTGCTCATAGTTGGTGTTCTTTAATCCTTTGGTTAGCTTCACGGGTGACAAATTTGTGCCATTCGAGATTCATGTTGTTCACAAACTTTGAGTTCAAATTGAATATTTGGCATGGTCATTTGATATTCCTCATGTCATTCACAAGCTTGTGAATTCTCACGTAATATTCATAGACACTTTCTTCGGTTTCATCTTAAAGTGCTCAAATTCATCATACAGTTGTGATTCTCTGTCTTCCTTGGTTAATTCGAGCCCGAGAAAGCATCTTGACATTATCCCAAACCGCCTTGGCTTCGGTGTTGTGATTGATAAGCTTGTAGATATCTTTTGGAAGACCCAAGTATAATGTTTGAAGCCCCGATATCGACATCGTATCTCTTTCCTCCTTATCACCGAGCTCATCATACGTCTTTAGTATGTCCAAACCTAAGATCACGGTACCATCTGCAGCAGTTTCAAGTGTGTCTCTTGTAGTCTCAATCGATAAGGTCCTTCATCAATTGACTTGAGAATGTTGACCCCATTTTCCTTTCCCAAACAAGACAACCTAATTCATTGAGCCCATGAGTCATAGTCGGTTCATCAATCATGGGTGGACGAGTATCTGATCCAACGGCTGAACGTCCTCATTCTGAAAGAGATGATTGTAGGCACGTTGGTAGACATAATTACAGATTACACGGATTTTATAACTCTATGATTAAACCAGAAATAGATTCTTTCACGGATTTTACTAAATCAAGAGAAACCGTATCAAAACAATAATCAACCAAATCGCTATAAATCTTGAGAACAAGTCGCTAAGTCACCAAGTCGCTAAGTAACCAAGTTGCTAAGTAACAACTCGCTAAAAACACAAGTCGCTATGAAACAAGTCGCTAGAAACAAGTCGCTAAAGCAACAACTCGCTAAGTTGACAAGTCGCTAAAGAACAACTCGCTATGTGGGCAAGTCGCTAAGGAACAACTCGCTAAGAGGCCAAGTCGCTAAATACCTTGAAGACAAGTCGCTACTCACCCATGTCGCTAGGTATAAACCTTGAGAACAAGTCGCTAAGCACAACAAAGACAAGTCGCTGAAAATAGTAAAGACAAGTCGCTACGTTGAACAAGTCGCTATCCGAAGTGGCACCTCCACTACTTTGTACTATTTGTCGCCTTGTCTCAATAGACAAGTCGCTAGTGCTCAAGTTGCTACCACTTCAACTACAAGTCGCTGAAAACTAAAGAAGCAAGTCGCTACCAAGAATAATTATCCGAGAGTCAAGTCGCTAGCTAGAAAAATTTAAACACAACCCTTTTCAATCCAAAACAAGCCCAACCACAGTGATTCAAGCTTTCCAAATCAAAACCCAAGCACATACAATGATTCTAAACATAAAAGTACAATCAAAATTCAAACTTTAACACTAGAAATGATCCAAATGATGCAAAAACCACTAAACTTTTTCAAACCCAAAAACCATATAAAACCACTAGAAATCCAAGAACATGTAAGAGAGATGATCAAACCATGGCTCTTGTTACCATTTGTAACATATTGGATTTCATAAACACATCAAACCATGATCAAGTGGGGCGTATAACTTGATGTTTTTAGAGAGAGAAAGTTTAGAGGTTTGGGAACTTAGTGAGAGAAAGTAAAAGTATTATTATGAGCTCCACCCTCTACCTTGAGAGGTAGAGGGTATTTATAGTATCTTACATAAACGCCCCTACGGGCATGGATCGAGCATACGGTGGTAAAGACCCTCCATCATCCACGGTGTTACTTAACTAAATACTACCTAACATTAAATAACTACGACTACGAGCTTTCTAACGATTACATATACTTAAGGTGACCGACACTTTAATAACTGGATTTACTAAATCCTAACATGGTTGAAAAACTTGCTCAAGAAAAGGAAGTTTCCTTTGACCCCGACGCACCGCTTAAGCGTATCAACAATTCATCATATCCTTTAGTGTCAAGTTGCCTCACCACTTCCGGATGTGTGACATCTTTGAGAGGTGGGTCATTGGGCATTGAGTTGCACTCCCAGGCCTAGCCTGAGCAGATGCAACCCCCTTTTTAAGCCTTTGCTTGGGTCTACCCTGTGAGGCTGGTCACTAGGTGCTGGCATGGGTTGGGTCTTACTTATGTTACCACTGGCCTCACCAGCTTCTAAGCCTGGTTGAGTAGTGGCAGCCCTAACCATTCTATCTCCTTCATCACCTGAGATAGGCTCATATGGTTCAGTTTGAGGAGGAGAATGAGTCTGAGTTATCTCACCCTCCTGTCCGGTATGCCTACTGGTTGATGACTGTTGATGTATGGATGAGTGATCACCATATGTGGGTGTGTGTTGGGAGCCATCTGTGCTTGATGGTCCTTCACCCTCTGCAAGCAACATGTGAGAAAACAAAGGCACTACAGTCCCACTATACCCCTTCACATCCCTTGACATATTTGAGAAAACTTTGGATGTGAGGATTTTGGGTGGATAAACATTTTTGTGAGACTGCAAGTTTTGTTTCTGAAGATCCAAAAATAATTGAATAAACCTGGGATACATCAGAAATTTGTTTTCATTACCAGCATTTTTAATCATACCCTCAAAAATATAGTTTGAAAAATTGAATACCCTGCCTGTTGCAAGGCAGATCAAGGCTGTGGCTATATTAGTGGGAATGCATCCCATCCAGTCCTTTTATAACTCAAAGAACGAAGGAGGTATGAATGAGAAACCTCCAATATGGGTAAAAATAGTTTTTATTAAAATAAAAAGTGTTGTCATGTCTATACCCCATCAATGAAAGTTGTTCAATAATTTCAGTGGCTGGCAAAGTGTTAATACCTTGAGCATCTATAAGATGAAGATGTTCTCTTAGGGACGCTTCAAGAATAACAATTTTAATGCCATCCATCGTATCGCTTAACTCGTTATACCCCTTCATCGAGATGTTGAGACAATGGCGGTTTGCAAAACTTTCGGCGAGTACATAAGATAGTAGGGTTTAAAAGTAAAGCAAACCTTATGTGGCATCATTGAAAGCTACTATCTCGATGAACTCTTCATTGCCTTACGGTAATTCCAAGCACGCCACCATGTTGTGCTTGTCAACAAAATCAAAAGGAGCCAATAGCAATAAGAGTTAGGGTTATTTTGTTGGATTAGTTCGCAAAAGTCTTTATAGAATTGTGGTTAAAGCAATTGAGAAGTTATGCAATATATAGTGAAGTTCTTGAATTTTGATTGGACCGCCTTAAATATATTTTTGGTAATAGGTAAAGATTAACCAAATAGGAAACCCTTATTTAAAGAAACAGGCGGTAATAACCCAATTTGCAAAAGTAATCATTGCATAACATACTTTTGGTATAAGTACTAATGGCTAGTTCATCAGTACTAACTTATAACCATCAGTATTAACTTTACCCATCAATATTATCTTATAGTTTGGAAATCATAATCTCGAAACCTCATTTGAAGGGATTAAGTGTGGTGAGACACTTAATCAAAGCTCGGCCTCATATGGCCTCCGGTTTGAGTGAAAACCAATGGTTTCGATGCTAAGCACCGCCTGTGATGGATAGTCTCATTCAAAGGGCCTTCACGACAGGGGTTTCCAACTCGTGGCGGTGTTGCCTCCAACATAATTGTTGGATTCACGCTGCTCGCTTGTTCTCTAAGCCGGATGCCCTTGGGCTAGTCACACTATCTGTAAACAGATAGAATGGCAAAGAGTGGGTTAATGCAGAATGAATCTGACTAACTGAAACCATCAATTCATGTTCATTATACCACCAGATGCCACATTATGCTTTGGCATCACAAAATTCAGATTTACAACAAGTTCCATCATGTGGTTGCACCAGAATGTTCAAGGAGAGTGAACCACATTTGCTGCATCATTTAATCACTAAAACACATCCATACTGCTTGTACTATGCCTACAAAGTTAGTTCAAAACCAAGAAAACACAATCCAAGATATTTTCTTGCCGATCCATATTAACTTTACACTAGCGAGATAACGAGATAATAATCGATACTAACTACCGGTTTACAAAACTTTACAAAATAGTGAGAGATTAAGACATGTTATGGATGAAGCATTCCAATACTTGTGGCAATCTTGAAACCTTCCCAATTCAAAAGATTTTGTTAAAAGATCTGCAGCATTAAGCTCAGTATCAATCCTATCAACCTGGATGAGCTTCTTTTCATTACAGTCTCTTATAAAGTGATGTCTTATCTCAATATGTTTAGTTTTAGAATGTGCAACTGGATTTTTAATAATGCTAATAGTACTGTTGTTATCAATGTAAATGACATTGCCCAAAAATTATACCCATAATCAAGCATCTGATTATGAATCCAGAGAACTTGACCACAGCAACTTGCAACAACTACATACTCATTTCGGTTGTAGAGTTTGCCACAATTCTTTGTTTCTTACAACGCCATGAAATCAACCTATCACCAAGAAACCGACATCCTCCGTGGTTGACTTCCTATCAAGACTTGCCCAAAGCATAATCACTTTGTCGAGTAAGCTACGGATCAAAGGATAATCTTTAGGATACCAAAGACCTAGGTGAGCATGGCCTTTCAGATATCTAAAGATCCTTTTAATTGCATGCATGTGAGAGACCTTTGGAGAGACTTGAAATCTTGAACAGGCACACACTACAAACATAATATCTGGTTTGGAGGCAGTCAAATACACCAATGATCCAATCATTGACCTGTAGAGGTGATGATCAACCTTTTCACCATCAACATCTGGAAGTAGTGGCTTATTATGCTCCATGGGAGTGCTTGCAATTTTTGTATTTTCATTACCAAACTTCATCAAAATCTCCTTGACATACTTATCTTGACTGATAAATTTGCCATCTGTCTTTTGCTTGACCTGTAGCCCAAGAAAGAAGGTGAGTTCTCCCATATAACTCATCTGAAACCTATCATGCATCAACTTTTCAAATTCTCTCCACAGATCCTACTTGGTTGAGCCAAAAATAATGTCATCAACATAGATCTGAACCAACAGGATATCATTCTTCACATTTTTTATGAATAGGGTCCGATCAATTTTTCCTCTTCTGAAGACATTTCCCAAGAGATACTTGGCCAATGTTTCATACCAAGCTCTTGGTGCACGATGCAAACCATAGAGTGCATTTTCAACTCAGACACCTTGTTAGGAAAGTTGGGGTCTTGAAGCACGAAGGTTGACAAACATATACCTCCTCCTCAATCTTTCCATAGAGGAAAACACTCTTCACATCCATCTAATATCTGAAGAAGTCTTTGTAAGATGCATAGGCCGAGCACAGTCGATAGCTTCAATCCTTGCCACATGAGCAAAGACCTCTTCATAATCAATACCTTCTGTTGTGTATACCCTTGGGCCACAAGTCTAGCATTATTCCTTATAACCACACCTCTTTCGTCCTTCTTGTTTTTGAAAACCCATTTAGTACCAATAGCTCTCTTGCCTTCATGAAGATCTACCAGAACCCATACATTTTGAAGTTTGAACTGGAGAAGCTCTTTTTGCATTGCTTCTACCCATGCTTCATCTTCAAGAGCTTTGTAGACCTTCTTTGGTTCTGCCTGTGAAACAAAACAAACAAACTGACATTTTTGTGTTTCACCATGAACCCTCTCTTTGTATATAACACTAAAGAAACCAGTCTCACTATGCTGAACTTGAGATCTTGTTGTTCTTTCGGCATGAACACCCCGATAACATTCTCGAGGATGATCCCGATTAATTCTTACGTGGTGTAACAGAACATCATAGGATGAATCTATATTAGTAATATCAATCTCATCTGCTTCATCATTAGGATCACCGGAATCAAAACATCAGATTGGTGATGGAATAGTGTGAGGTCCATCGGCATTAACATCGGCCCATCAAGACTAATATGTGGCTTATCGATTAACCACATTAGTCTTGATCACTTCGATTCAACAACTTCATCATCTTCATTGGATACTACTCCTTGACATCATTATCAATGGTCTTTGGAGATCGATCACCATCTTTGTTTGCCTCCCGAAGAAGTGCTTCCAATTGTACTGTCCTTCCAAATGGGTGATAGGACACAATCATCATCATCATCAGAATCTGCATCAGGACCTTGCTTTTCTCCTGCAAAAATGTTAGAATCCATAGAAATAGGCACATAATTCATGGATTCAGTTAGCATATCAATATCAAAAAGCCATTTTGGTCCTTGCCCCTCTACAATAAGTTTATCCTCAAGAAACTCTATGTGCAGATTCTCCTTTATTCTTCTGGGTCTAGAATTATAAACCCTAAAGGCTTTGCTATTCAAGGAGTAGCCAACGGATATCCATCATCGGACTTTCCATCAAACTTTCCTAAGTGGTCAATGGTATTGAGAATAGAGACATGACACCGGAAGGTGCGAAAGGTCTAGGGTAGGAGTCCCACCCAAGAATAACTCATATGGAGTCTTGCCATGAGGCTTTACCACCAAGTACCTATTACGAACATAACAAGCGATGTAACGCGCCTCATTAAAAAGTTGTGGGTAACTTGGAATCTGCTAACATAGTTCTAGCGACCTCTATCAATGTCCTATTTCTCCTTTCGGCCACCCCATTTCTTTGAGGAGTCCTAGCTACTATGTAATCTCTTTTAATACCCTTGAGTTGGCGAAATCATTCATCACTTGGTTTTTAAACTCATCCCATTATCACACCTAATGATCTTAAGTTTCTTATCGGTGGGTTTTCTCTGCAGATTATGTATGACTTAAGGATTTCTTGGTCTCATCCTTAATATTCATGAAGAAAACCCAGTAAACTGCTAAAATCGTCGGTCACAACCAAACAATATTTCTTATTATTTAAGCTGCTAACAGAGGTAGGGCCAAATAAGTCCATATCGATGGTTGGGTGATAGAGTTAAAAACCTTAGGCTTACAAGAGGCTCTATCTTGCTTCCCTTTGAGGCATGCAATACAGTCTATTTATTTTCAAATCTTTTAAAGGTAAACCTCTTACAAGGTTATTTTTAGCTAAAAGATTTATCACCTTAAAGTTCACATGACCTAGCCTTCTATGCCATAACATAGATTCATACAAAGAATCAGTAGCAACTAAACATGTAAGGTTTTCTTTGGGCACTATGTTTTCATACTTACCTTTGTCTGATTGCTTTTCTAGGAAACTTAAGTAGTACCTCATCTTCACTAGGCAACTTAAAATTAGGAGATAAAACCAAGCAATCGATTAATATGATGAGCAGAACAAAATTCTTCTTGTCACACATTTGTGACACACCCAATGCATTATATTTGAGTTCTTTCACATAGTACACATCTTCAAAGTCCAAATTACCGGTCTTGATTGTGCCTTTACTAGTAATTCTTCCACCTATACCTCCTACAAAGGAAACATATCCTCCATTCAAATTAGTAAAGTTTGAAAGATAGGATAGATTTCGGTCATGTACTGGAACATCTCTCGTGTCGAATAGCCAAGATCATCATTATTGTTGGAGTGTCCTTCACACAAAATAAGGAAATTAGTTTCTTTTGGGGACCCAAGCCATTCTTGACTTGGATATGCCTTGTGCATCAATGTAATCATATTTCTTGAGAGTGGCGATGCCTTTGTTGGGTTGAGTGGTCTTTCTAACCCAACAAGCGGAGGGCTTAACAACATTGCCCTTGATTCCTCAACAAAGACTCACTTTTGAACCAATAGTTTTAGTTTTAGGCTTAAAAGTATTAACTTTTAGCATATCGATATTAAGTCTTGGTTCAACAAGATTAACCTTTTCTTGTAAAGCTTGATTTGTTCATCATAGGACTTAAAGGTTTATCTTTGCTCGCCATAAAGGGCCTTGGTGAAGTAGATGGTGAGGATTTTGAAAGGTTTCTTTGGGTCTTTCACCAAATACTGGGTTGTGGTCTAGCGGTATGAATTGGCCTTGAAGTATTCAAAGGTTTTATGCCGGTCTTAAGTACTACTCTTGGAGTCATGATGATTTGAGGTCTCATAGGTGTCCGAATTGAGCTGCAAATGAGAAAAACTTCCATACACAAAGAAAGATTTGTTATACATGACAAATTCATCTCCTAATTGCTCAGATTTAAGCTTGTTCCAGTTCCTTTGATTACCTCTAGGATTTGGATGACTGTTCTATACATCTCGGCATATTTTACTATCTTCCTAACGGGTTTTCATTAGGTTTCTGAGTTCAAAACCTTCTCTTGGTTTGGTGCATTAGACTCTACACCTCCTTTAATGTTTTTATTGTTAAACACATACACCTCGGTAAAGATGTGTCACTGGAACTTTCAAAGGCTTCATCATCCTTTTCAGTTTTGGTCTCCTTGACCCCAGAGTCATGAACAAATGTGGGTACCTTAAACTCTTCTAGGCCTGTGTGTTCAAGGTCTATACCAGGAGGTGATGGAACACCTCTGAATGGCGGTGGTGTTCTTTTATATCCCATTCCTGATTTGGCTTTGCCAACTAGAGAGATTTCAATCATTTTATCAACTTTCTCAGAGTTATAGTGATGTGTATACTTAAGAGTATCAACACTGAGTTCTATGTTATCTTTAGCTATTGTGACTTTCTCTAGTTCTTCTTTTAGCACACTTATGGTGGTGTCTTTAAGAGAAATTTCCCTATTAAGCATTGCTGTTGTTTCAGAAAACTTTGACTCATTTTCCTTATAATGTACAATTTGTTTTTCCAAAACTGCTAAGCCTCTTTTATAGTTTGCTAAG
The DNA here is from genome assembly GCA_022545495.1 of Chrysanthemum lavandulifolium. Classification (NCBI taxonomy): domain Eukaryota; kingdom Viridiplantae; phylum Streptophyta; class Magnoliopsida; order Asterales; family Asteraceae; genus Chrysanthemum; species Chrysanthemum lavandulifolium. The sequence goes on along the minus strand of CM040244.1, from coordinate 66,607,200 downwards.
TTATAACTAGTTTTAGAAAGCTCTTCAGCCAAATTATCAAACTTAGTTTTAAGAGACTCATATTCACTTAATGGGACACATGTATCTGAGCAATTTGTTTGATAAGTACCTCGGATACCAAAGCCATGTTGATTGGACTCTCTTCTTTATCGGCCGTGAAGCTCGATCATATCCGGCACCATCAATAGCCACCATTTCTTTGGAAGAAGAATCATCGCCTTCACCACTTCTTCCTTTGTTCTTGGGCTTCGCATTCCCCGGCAAATGCCCAAGCTTGCCACAGTTGTAGCATTCTACCTTTCCTTGTCAAAACCAACAATATCTCCATCATTGATCTTGATCTGCCTCCTAGTTCTCTTCATGAACCTTCTTGCCCTTATACTAATTAAGGCAATGTTACACTTGATATCCATCTCTTTAATGTCATCTTCATGGATCTATTTCAAGTCATCATGAGTGATTTTGGATCCCTTTTGTTGCTCAGATATGAAAGCATAAATGGTACTTTCATTGATGCCAGCCGCAATGATAGCCAAACAATCGATATTAACATTAGTACTAGGAGTACTAACACCAAAACTATCTTTCTCATTACTAGTATTGGGTGAGCCACAAAGCTATGTTTTGTGACCCGAACTCTAAGATCTTTGTGACTCTCTTCATGTCTTGTTCAATGACCTTAAAGCTATTGAACAAATTGGCCAACCCCATAGTTTCAAATTCTACATTATTCTTCCATACAATGACATGGGTGTCCCATTTTGGTGATTTAAGGCTTCTAAAAACATGAGATTGACATCTTCACGAGAGATATCCACACCCAACACCGATTGGTGATAAGTTTTGAAGCCTATTGTAAATCGAGTCAATGGACTAGCACCAAGAATGAAGTTTTCAAACTCTTGATTCAAAAGAGTTTTACGAGTTTTCTTGGTGGCGAGTTCCCACCAAATCTAGTCTCAATGGCTTTGAACAAAGTCCGAGCATCCTTGTGTTCTTTGAAGTTGAGTTGATGATCATCCGGTAATGCCATAAGTAGAAGACTTGGACCTTGAGATCATTTCCTCTTTGAGCCATTTCATCAGCGATGACGTGTTCACCTTTGTCTTTAAAAATAATTTAGCCACCAACTTCTTGAAACAATGGATTTGTAAGAGTCTCCATTAAGCACAATGTTCCACACCTTAAAGTCAAGTACCAAAAGTCTTGCTCTGCGCATCCTCCGAGTTCATATTCATTTGGTGCGAACTTAGGAACTATAGTAACAAAGACCGATTTGCTTGAGTCAAAATCCATTTCTTGATTTTGTCACACAGATCTTCTAAAACAAAGCTTTCGTGACACAAGCTCGATACCACTTGTGAATTCCCAAACCTTGGATTTATAACACTTAGCTTGTAAATGAGTAGTTGCCTTGGATGGTTCCAAAACAACAAAGAGAAACTTTGTTATGAATACACACAAGTATGCATAATCTACTTGAATGCACTTAAAAGATTAAAGTAAACACGAAATGTAACACCAATGCTTCAATATTATTAATCAATAATACAAGTGCTCTCCTAGTACTAGGGTTTACAACCTTGAAGCTTTACTTAAGACGGCTATGGTAAGGGAAATGCTAGTGTGTGTAAGAGATATATTCTGACCTAGCTAGGATCTCCTTTTATACACTAAGGAGATCCTTTACAGAGATAACTATGCATTAAACGTATCATATATTCTATAGGAATAGAAGATATGCTATTACAAAGCATACACGACATTCCATACATAGAACAAGACAAACTATAACACTATCGGTACTAACTTCTACACTATCGGTACTAACTAGTTAATACTCTTGTATTATCACTATCGGTCTTAACTTCAAAGCTAAGAGTATTAACTGAACATGTGAATTTCCCAACAAACGATCTCCTCTACAAGTGTCCAACTCATGACCTAAACAGCCAGCAAAAGGTCAACATCTTTTACAAAGGTATCAACGTAACTACAAGACTTATGTTGGACTACCAAGGACCAATTCCGAGTATGACTCCTACTCTCGCCATTGAAGCCATCCAAAAAATGGCCGATCATTCCCAAAAGTGGCACGATGGAGGAAGCAAGAGAAGCCTAGACGGAAATCTTGAAGGAATTGCCGCCATCACTAACAAGCTCGAAAATCTCGGTTGGGATATGCTCAAGCTCAGAGAATGTGTTCATGCTATCCAAGTAGGTTGTGAAAGCTGTGGAGGGGGACATCTCACCATAAATTTTCCTCTAATTGACGAAGATAGCAAGGTTGAAGAAGTTAAATATGGTGAAAATCGACCATTTCATGGGATTATCGAAGCTTGATGGCTATCGTGGAGGACCTCCCATAAATTACAACCGTGGGCCTTCGGGAAAGAAGGCCCGGCATTGAAGAGACCATTAACAAATTTAAGGCCTCATTGAAAAACAAAAAGAACAAGATGAATGGTTCAATAATTTCCAAGAAAATACAAATAAAAGTCTCTCCAACCATGACACAACTTTAAAAACCTAGAAGTAATGGTGGAGAAACTTAGTGAAAAGGTGAAGAAAAGTAACACTAAACCTGAGGGGATCAAACATATGGTGGTGTGCAAGGCCGTTTTTTCTGAAGAGGATGCAAATTTACAAGTTGATGATTTCCATTTTTCAACAAGTAATTGGATCTTCTTTGCAAGTATCGGCGAAGATGTCTATTCTGTGTAACTCTCCTAATGAGTTACGACGTAACGAAGGGTCAGAAAGCAAAAATAGTTTAAAAACTGAGAAGCTACAAATCAAGGAAGTAGGCACATACGAGTTCGTCAGAAATCGTAAACTCTTGACATTAGCTGATCTTAGGTCTAGCGTGGTAGAGGAAAAAGATGATGATGGTACTGACAGGAGTCAGTTATGCCATAACCCATCCTCAGAGTTATGGCGTAACTGGGATACGTGGTCTGACAAGTTTCTCGAGTTAGATGAATCAAGAACGCATATCATTAACGGGTGGTCCAGTGATACAAACCTGTGCCCTCAATCTCCATCCAAAAGGAAGTATCACTGGTGCAAAAATTTACCAGTAGATAATAGTGAGTGGTACGGTCTATGGGCCTCATGCAACCCTCGTAACGAAATTTGCAACGGAGGAGATGATAATGAGAGGGTCAAGAATAACAAATACATGTGGCATGCATTTAATGATGATGAAAGGTTGGCAAAGCTCTCAATCGAAGAAGAGGAAGAACCACCCATTAAGCATTGTTGCAATCCCATAATAATTACGAAAGATGAGTCCACACAAGCATGGCCTACACGCAATCCTTTCCGTGAATATTGCAACGGGGGTGGTAATATGAAGAACGAAGAATGGGCATGCCCTCATGAGCTCGAAAGACATGATGTTAAGTTCGGAGATTTATCCTTTGATGATTGGTATTTTATACCTTTCGGGGATGCTATAATTAATCCAAACCTTCTAGAAAAGCTCAAGATCGACTATGAAGAACATTGTCTCCAAAAAGAGCTCATAAATAAAGAACCAATCAAAGATGATACCTACTGCAGGAAGGATCCCTCAAGCAACACCGATGACAAGGTAGCTCGGAGTCACTGTGTGAGAAGATAAAAACCCTTGGCGAAGTTTTTTGGGCATCTTGTAACCCGTTTGATGATGAATGTAACGGGGGAAGTAGCATAGAGAGAGTTGGGGAAGATGAGTTCTTGTGGACCTCAACCAATGACGATAAAAGGACAGAATTACCTTGGCTTGACAAATTGGGATTTGACGATTGGGTCAAGATCAAATATGGAAAGGTAGATGCTTTGACTAAGGAGAAGATTTGGAAAGGATGTATGAGTAAAGAAGACCCAAGCGAAGAAATTCCAAATGATGTAAGTGAAGTGACAGATGAAGATATCAAAGATTCGACGGGTAATGAGAAAGAAGAATGCAAGTGTGTGCTTGTGGAAGATTTATTAGATGATAAGTGGTTTAAAGGTACCGAGTTCGATGATGATGACATCGAGGGAATCATGGACTACCTTGAACTGCAAGGTGAAAATGGGTTCACTGACCCCGATAATGAAGCATCTGAGCAAAGAAGGTGCAAACTTCTTGACATTCCGTATAAGAGGTCGCCACTAATTGTAACTAAAAAGTATGAGTTTACAAGATACAACTTGGTGCCGGACGAAAAGTTTTGTAAAATTCAAAAGATCAAGACTAAGGAATATCTTCGCACCACTACGAATGTTGCTTGGGTCAGACATAATTTGATGAAGGATATGGAGGAAGTTGGCCTAGTTCGAAGGCCACCGGAAAGCCCCATGGCTTTGAGTCTAACTTAAAGAATCGTTAATAAAGAAAATGCTCTTTAGGGAGACAACCGAATTACCCCTTTGTTTGTTTTATTTTCATTTACATTGGGTTTTGTGTTTTTAACTATTTTTGCGGGGAATCGGAGAAGTTTGTTGCAACACTGAGCAGGGGACTGATTTGTCCTGATTCTGGCGTAACTCATTCCAATGGTTACGCCGTAACACACCTCGATAGCAATCTTCCCGAGCATTACCGACACGGCGTAATCCCATGCAATGGTTATGCAGTAGCTACACTCCGATGGCGTCTACTGTGTTTTGCCATAATTACGGCGTAACTCCTTTTAGGAGTTACTGACGTAACTATTCTCGATGATTAATTCTTTCTGTTTAAACACAATAACCTTGTATTAGTTTGTAAATGAACTTTGTGGGTGTGTTCCATGTAAGCCCTCACGAGACTACACTCGTCCACTTGGGACACCAAGTGGTTTAAAAGGCTTGTTGCATATGCTAAATGCAACCGTGATTCCTACTGATGAGTTAGATTTCTTTTCGTTTTTTTTTCTTTTCCTTTTTCTTTTAGAATTATGCTTGTTGGTAGTGTGATTTCGTGGAATGAAGTTTGCTCGTGGATGCTAGCGAAGGCACGATTCTTTTAAATGGGCCTTCTTTCTTTTAGGGCAATTTCAGGAAGTTTCGCTATAATTCTACTTTCTCTTCACCTTTATTTAAGCGTTTAGTATAAAGGGACTTTGTACATTTCAAGTGGGGGACGGAGTAGAATTATCTCTTGAACTTTATTTTGCCCTCGTTTTCTAGTTTATTTTAAAAATTATGCCATTTTTAAAATTTTGACATGTTTTTCTTAACCTAACTAGATTAGACCTTAGCCGAGCACATTATAACCCTTGATATTATATGGTGAGATTATCCTTATCCGTTTTCAAATATTTACCCCAAATCCACCAAATTATGAGTGTGCCGGTAGCTTGTAAACTTTAGAACTTGGCCTTTGCATCATTTCGAGACCATAGACAAGGTATGTTGAGTTAGCTTAATGTATTTGGATTATTCGGTTTAAGAAAGCAATATTATATGATTATCACCGAAAAGCCTATCCTTGTGTGTCTATCGATTAGTCACCTCGACTTCTCGACCCCGTATTAAACCCTTTTGTTGCACTCACCTTTAGTGCAAGATACCCTAGATACACCCGTCTGAGCCATTCCTTTCATTTTGTTAACCCGATTATATTGTTTGATACACCCATACACCTTAGCCTACCGTGTAGTCTTTATTTGTGATCGGGAAGTCATTATTTGCCTGAGTTCAAGGTTCAAGTGGAAAGGTTCGGGAATCACTCTTTCGTCAAAGAAATATATTCGAAGATCATTGAAGACCCCCCAAAATTCTCATATTGTTCATCTCAACTGGGGGATGCTATGTTTAGTTGTTATGTAAAAAAAATGTAGTTATTTGTTGATTGTAAAGTGCAAAATTATAAGCACTATGTTTATGAGCTCATCATAGATTTAGTATCGAGGAGGCCACCTCGGTTACATTTGAAGAATGAAGTTGGTAATTATTGCGCCAATAGTTGAATAGGAGGTAATGTGCCCATCATGATGTCCTCTAATGGCACATCTACTTGATATATCATGATCCGGTTTCTTAGCTTTGAAACTTGAACTTTGAATGAGCAGTGGCGGTGATGACTTGGTTATAGGTTTAGACTATTTGCTTGTTATTTTTACTTTACACCAATTATATCCCATGTCTTATCCTACCCTTTAGTCGTGAAGCGTGTCTAGGTGATGAAGCGAGCAATCTTTGGTGTCTTGGCCATGGATTTGGTCATGTATCATTGATTTTGTCCACTTCGCCATGACATGTTAGTAATGACGATTCACCCTTAACCTTTGCCGTGTCTACCCATATTTCCTTCAAGAATTGTTTAGTCCTTAACTCTAGTGGTGGAGATTTGTGTAACCGCCAAGCTTATGATATAATACATGCTATGACTGTGCGTTGAGTGATCACCCCAAAATTGACACTTAGATTAGTTGATAGATTTTAGTGTTTTGTTCCCATTTCGTGAGGTGTTCGGCTTTGTTTTATTCTAACATAAGGGATTTTTAAACTTAATGGGAGATATCTTTTTAGAAATTTATCTAATAAGGTCTACTTGAGGGCAAGTAGAGTTCAGTGGGGGATATTTGATAACATCAAATAGTCTTGAATATTAAGTGTCAATTTCCCAGATAATGCTCGTATTTTATATCATTTATATGGATTTACGTTTGTTTTCCCTATATTTCACTTTCGGTAAATTACGAGCATTGGAGCTAAAGAGGCGCGTTTGGAGATTTTATTGAAGATATATGATAGTATGCCTTTGTGAAGTAATTACGGCATAACTCCTCTCGCATTCTGCCAGTAACAAGGCGTGACTCGGAAGACCAACTCGGCGCAGATTACGGCGAACTCCATCTTAGGATTACGCCGTAACCAATTAGGTCAAATGATGTTCCACGGCGCAAGCTCGCCTAACTCCATCCACGATTCACGGCGTAATCATGATATTGTAACATGTATTGAAGATACGGCGTAACTTCATTCCATGTGTTCTGCCGTAACCACTATAACTAAAGCATTATTATGGATTTATATAGGTTACTGCGTAATTCTCAACTTAAATTCTGTAGTAACTAGATCTCGCTTATAAATACCGACCATAAATTCGCATTTCACATCATTCACTCCACACCACAAAGCGTAACGTAGGGGTGAAGGCGGATCTTGAGGAGCATACGGAGCCGTCTCTGCGGAGAAATCACTCCCCAACGATAAGCACTAGCGATTATCTTTCTTTTACTTCGATTCATGTATTTCATTATGTCAAACATTGAATTGATTGTTTCATTTAATATGATCGGCTAAGCATCTCTGGTGCTAGCCTAGTTATGATTCCTTAATTGTTATGTTTATGTTTACATTGCTTTCGTATAATTGTTTCTAGTGTATGCATGCATAGTTTGTTGGTAGCTACCATTGTTTGGTAGTTTTGAATGGCGGTAGTGTCTAGTTGCTTGGAGAATTGACCAACCGACCCTAAGTAGGTAGGCGAGTGGGAAGGGTAAGAATTGACCAATGAAGATCCTTCTTCGCTTGTGATGACCCAAATGATCGCATGTCGTTTGGATGAACTTAGAAGTTAGGGATGAGTGTCTAAGATATTAGCGCTCGGGCACTCATTGTTATGAATCTTGCATGTAGTGGAACTTAATGACTTGGCTTAGGAGACTAAAACAATTTGGACTTTCAAGGGTAGTAGCTTGATCTCCGGTGGAAACTTTTACGATAGGTTAGGACGAGGCGACCAAATGATGTCTTAGCGACCTAAACCGCCACTTGAAGCAATTGGAAGTAGTTAGACGTGAACATAACATGATAGGATGAGTAACTAGGTTAGACACTTCTCTATTGATCACAACCTTTACACATATTTGCTTTCTTTCATTTCACATCTTATTAGTTAATTAATCATTTCAAACCTTAAAACCATTAAAACCAGTGACACCTAGACTTAATTAGAATCCGCTCACATAGCTCTTGGGACGACCTCGGTTTTACCAATTACTACACTACACACGATCGGGTACACTGCCCGTTAGTATATCGAAGAAAAAAAAGTTTCGAAAGTATATCGAACTATCGAAGTGCCTGTCTATTGAAAAATAAAAAAATACTCATTGCGATGATGTATTATTTTCACTTGACAATTTACTGTTTGTAATATATTTTATTTTTTAAAAAAAAAAGATGAAAAGTTGATTTTTTTATTTTGATAAATAAATGAATGGCTAGTATTGATTCATTGAGGTTTTAAATATTTTGGGTATATATTGATCTCAATGGTAATATATGGATTTATGAGAATGTACGTTTTATTAATTTTACATGTTAGTAATTAAATAATCTAATTTGTCAAATACTAAATAAACTAATTAATTTAATTACTTTATTATCATATAGCATAATCAACTTCAACACTAAGTTTAAAAATTACGTTTTATAACAACCGATTATTTTTAAAACGCATAATATATTGTGACTAACTAATCTCAAACACACTAACGCCTCGATTCTCGAGGTTGAAAAGGAAGAAAAGTAAAGGAAGCGGAAAGTTCTTTTGTGTTCTAGTGCTTTTTAAAGGAGGAAAGAAAGCGGAAAGGAAATAGAGAGAAGATTTGATAAGTAAATCTTCCTCCACTTTTGGGAGAAAGGAAAGGAAAGCAAACCATATATTGTGAAAGACTAATATCTGACTTTTTAACATTTGACATTAATAATTAAAGGGTATATATGTAATTTAATAAACTTATTTTAAACTTTTCCACTCAACAAAACGTGATTAAGATTCTTTCTTTTCGCTTTCCTTTATCTCAAGAATGTAACAACTAACTTACTTTCCTTTTCCATTTCTTTTCCCTTTATTTTCTTTTATTTCTCTTCCCAAAAACTCGAACCGGGCGTAAATGATAGAATGACACGATATACTTCTTGTGTGCCATTATAATGATGACAACAAATGAGAAAGAAGGAAAAAGTTTGGTAAGATGTGAGCTGGCAAAGGACAATTTGTCAAAGAAGGGAGAAAATGGAATTCGAAACAGCTTCCTTTGGGTCCATTTTCCAGAGCGTACACTGATATGTTACAACTAACGTACAAGTTGTAAAGCGTGAGGTATATGTTTCTTTACAATTGTTTGGTTTTACTGATTTTTCTTTTGGAGTTAAGTGTGGACTTTGGATTCTATAAATTTGTTTCCTCGTGTATTTTAGTGCGAGGTTGTCCCTATTGATTTTGGATAAGAATTTATAATTGTCCTTTTAAAGTTGCTATCAATGTTTTATGACGAGTAGATTTTTTAGTATGTATTTTTTTTACAGAAATGTAATAAGAGCATCCGGTGGAGCTTAGAAGCTTTATAATTTTGTCATGTCATAACATATCATATTATCAAGCTTATAAATTTTTGATATTTAAACTATTTACACTATGGATGTTGAAGTTTTTAAAGGCTTGCCTCTTATATAATTTTTGAAACCATTTCATAATCTTAAACCTTTTCAATTCGTCTCATTAGCATTCATAAACTCAATCGCGCTAGCTTACAGCTCACGCGTAAAATACTCATCCTCACCCACATCCTCAATAACCAAGGCCGTTCATGAGTTTATTGCTACCACAGAATGACGGGTGAAAAAATACCCTTAGTAGAAAAAAGTAATATATTGCAATCGACTTCCGTTAGGGTCAATAAAAACTTGATTTGAAATACATAAAAAGACTAATAAAACAAAAATGGAAGAAAGTAATTCTTTAGCATCATCGGTGAGTATCGATAATGGGAGAAACCATATGTGAAGTGGGTTGAGCCAAAAGCGGGATCTGAGTATGAAGGTAATAATATTGATTGATAATATTGATTAATGAGACAATACATATGACCAATATTTATAAACTAATAATTAACGATTTACTAATATTAATCTAATGTGAATACTAATATAATTCTAACTCAAACGCACACACTAACAATTAAATAACTTAAAAGAATGTAAACTAACCGTAAATTTCTTGAATCAAATTCATTTGTAATTATATTATAGTCAACATTTGCTAAAAGAGTATCACTTGATCATCAAAAAATGAGTAAATTGCATTTTTGGTATCTAAGGTATGGCCAAATTGCAGGTTTTGTCCCTAACGTTTTAAAAGTGTAACGATAGTTCCCATTTTGAAGGTTTTGCTGCATGTTTGGTCCCTAATCTGCAACTTAAGGACCAAAAATGCAATTTACTCTCAAAAAATTATTCATAGTTAACTATAAATGAAAACTTATCGCGGTAAAAATAAATGATATATGCAATGTATACTCTAAAATATCTATATGACTAAATGTAATAAACTAATAAAAATGACTATTTCTACCTTCAAATTTGCTAAGGACAATTTTTTGCTAAGGACTTTTTTACGTCTAAAGGGTAAACATTTGAAATTTGTGAGAGAAAAGTAAAGATAGTAATTTCTAAAGGGTCATTAGCATACACATTTTACTTAAAGATACAAACTTTGACCTAAATTAGCTTTGAAAATATAAAAGGGTTTTCTAAATATATTGTAATTACTGTTTGAATCATTATGTGTTTTACCTTTTTTACTAAAACTTTTACGTAAACTAATTTATTATATTATTAACTTTTTTTTATCAAGTAATCATGTTTTACTTTTTAAATTTTTTATTTCCTCTTTTACTTGTGTTATTAAAGTAAAATGACACTATTTCTAACTTTTATATGTAAGTGATATTCGTAAGTTAACTAAATCAATTAGTGTCAACTAAAATTCTTTTTAAGTCAACGGACATAATAAGTAAACTATACAAGTTTGTATCTTATTTCGTATGCACAAGTATGGCCGTAGAAAAAACATTGGTTGTTCAAAACTTTTAATTTTCCAAAATTTTATTTTATTTTATTTATTTTCTGTTTCAAATCATTTAGTGACTAAGTTTTTATTGCATACTAAGTGACTAATCTTTAGCATTTATTTAGTTTAGTTTAATGGTGGAGATTAATCTAAGATTTAATTTGTTCAACCTATTTTCTTGTCTGAAAATGGACAAAAACGTATAAACGGACAAAGACATATAAAAATGTCTGAAAAAAGACGGAAACGACAAACGAATTACATATGAAATCGAAAAAAATAATAATTATAAAAGTGCAAAAAAACAGCCTAATAATTGGGCAAGATCTCTACAAAGAATGAGGGAGTAGATGTGGTGCGTTTTGAGTTAATTTACACCTTTTGTCCCTCAATATTTTTTAATCTTAAATCTTATATTTTTAATAAAATGAAATGGATTGTCTAAATTTGTCCCTGAGTTTCTTTGTTTTCTTTTGTCCTCAAAATAACTCGCCTTTAAAAGAAAGACATAAAAAAAAAGACATTAAGTTAATCGTGTTCTCGTAATTCTCATTTAATTTTAAATAATGATACTTGTAATATTTGTTACATTTTTATTATTGTAGTATATTTTTAAAAAATAACTGTAGTATATTTTTATAAAGTAAAAAAGTATAATTAGTCAACTATTACTTAACAATTACTTGTAAAAAAATAAATGATAAAAAAAAGTCACAATAATGACAAAATTATTAATCTATTAATATTTAAAATAAAGGGGAGGCAATCTTAATGGTGGTTTATTTAATAATAAAAATACTTAAAACAATAAAACACAATCAACCTATAAGTGTGTATGGTTCAAGTTAAAAGTGTGTATGAATCAAGTGACCATTTTTAAAAGGCCTTTTAATTTTATTGGTCAACTCTATAGTTCCTCAGTCACATGAGTCTCACACAACATCTTTTTCAATCTTTTACACAGTAAATAAATACTATGTTTTTAATTTTCTCTTTCCAATAAGTCATTTTCTTCTTCCACCATTGTTAGTAAAAAAACCAAATCTACTACAGTACTTCATTTTCTTTCTATCACAATATAACATGAACCTAAAAAATGATGCCCCTTAAAATATGATGTTGTGGGTCGTCTCCCACCTCGCCCGGTACCAGGGTCGGTCCTGTCAACAACTTTCCTAATATACTATCGTGTCGACATTACACACTCCACCCCAACTTCCTGAATATCCGCTATTTTACGAAGCTTCGCTGCTTGAACAATATCTGCAGGACATGGTATTATCATAACTGGATCTTGAGCACAAATATCAAATTTAGGTTTTTGATAATTTGTGGGTGAATTCAATTTTTGTGTATTTGGTGGTTGCACTTAAATGAAAAGTGATGTTACGATAACGGGTTTTTTTTATGGTAGGGTTTCTCATCAATTTATAATATAAGTTTGGAAAGTTTAAGGGACCAAAGGTATATTTGCATATGGTACGGATCTTAAGGATGAAATGGGTATTTTTTGTACAAATTTAGGGACTATTGGTGTATTTTATAATCTATATTTTTATATGGTATGAACTATGAAGTATGAAACTTAGGGATGAAGGGGTCTTTTGTAACACCCTCAATTTCGTGAATGCAGCGGAATTCAAGCTGCGTGTTATTTCATGGTATAAAAGTTATAATAACAAAAAACGACCTCTAACTGAGTCGTTTAAAAAGGCTTCTCAATCGATTTATTGAAATATATCAGAGTTTTACAAAAGATATGTCCCAGAGGTTCCATGATTACATAACACACCAATATAAAGTCTTTGATATTTTTGGAATTGTAAAATAATTATAGCCTTCTTGAGTATCCGTGCCCTTCCTTGTCAGCCTCATTACAAACCTGAGATAAAACATGCTTGAAAAGTCAACACAATGGTTGAGTAAAATCAATAAGTTTATAGTTAAATAGTTGAACACAAGATTTTCAATATGGGTTATTATACACCCATTGTTGGAGAACAAAATAGTTAATATTGCACTAAGCTCATGACAACCAAAATGTTAACAGTGTATCAATAGAAATTGATATAATAGTAATAGTGGCCCTAGTAGGTAATTGCCGTTATACCTAGAGTTCTCAAATATAGTGCGTTTGTTCGCCGGACTTGGTCAAAACAAACGGGATTCGTCAATCCCAATAGATCTATCCACATTATTCGCGTTCACTCACTAGTGATTAATAGCTCATGATGGTAGGGACTTAACTTTGGAAATAATGGTAGTTAGTGCCAATAAAACATTCAGATAAGCATACAGTTTTAAAACATTTGTGTACGGGTATAAATAGCATGTATCTCCCCCAAAGGTTTGTAAAACAATTACGTGATAGAAAGTGGGGCTATGAACTCACTGTGAGTAAATGATGTTAAGGAAGTAATGAAAATGATGGTCGTGTCGTGGAAAACTTCTACGAGCAACCTAATATATGATATCGTGTCTTACATTTTAAAATAACGATGTGGTAGGGATGAGCACGGTACAGATCCGTCATCAATTAGTGGTACCGATTTTTCGAGCATAAATTAGTGGTACCGCACTGTATCGAGCAGGATTGGATACGGATGCGGTGCTGGTACTTGGAAATCGGGTTTTCCCGCTTTTTCGGAATTTCGATTTGGTACCGTCCCGCATCAATTAGTGGTCCCGATTTTTTCACCTTATTTCGTAGTCCGATGCATCGCATCGTATTTCAAGAATCGGTCACCGTTTGATCTGATTTCGGATTCGGTTCGAAATGCTCATCCCTACGATGTGGAAATATAAATGTATCTATTTAAGTCATTATATTGATCTTGATGTTATACATGGTAGTTTATAGTGATCGTGTTTGTCATTTATAGAAACGGTTTAGTTTTTGAAAAGTGTTTAGCTATTATCGTACCACTGTTCGGGCTATCATAATTCAGAGGTCATGTAGTAAACGTATGAGGAGTTAGGACACTTTAAATCCAATAACTCGTCAATACGTTCACCCCGAGGAGGCCCCTCACATGAAACTCCATAGTAACGTAATACTTAAAATTAAAACACATAGTTTGCTTGTTTGATTATATGACATAAGTGTTTAAAATTGTCACATGGTTTGTATTGAGTTATTAGCCATGTACATCATATGATTAATATAAATAAACATACATAGCATATTGTAAGTGCCTTTAAAAAAACATGGCATAGTATAAGTAGAAAAAATGAGAATCACAAGTCTTTCTTACAACTTTTGGCTTTCGAAAAAGGAAAATCAAGGACACGGACTAGAGCAGTCTCTACTCTTTAGAAGCCTTCTACACTTCTTGTGAGCTTGTAGGACTTGTGCTAAGACTTTGGTTACTTGAGTAGCTTTAAACTCAAGAGAAATGACCAAAGAATGCAAAGACTTCATATAGATTACTTGTATCTTTAATCTTGTTGTCATGCTTGAAGTAAAAATTAAAGGGTGAATGTAACACCCCCAAATTTGTTTAGCGGAAGCATACGCGTTATTTGGGAGCGTTACAAAATTGGTGAATCACAACACAAGTAATAAAGAACGGAATACATACTCCGTTTAATTTCATAAATTAGTTTAAAACATTTTCTTACAACATTGTTTAGATAAACGGGCACATCCCATAAGTTCAGTGGTCCCAATATATAAAAACATCGTTTTTGTGTAAAAACACTTCTTTAGAAATTTCTACGACCATTTATCCGCCTCTTGCCTTGCATCCATGATCACAACTAAGCACCTGAGAAAATATGCTAAAAAGGTCAGCTAAAAGCTGGTGAGTTCATAGGTTTAAGTTAAAAATAGTAAGTTTGGACCATAAGCAAAGTCATATAATCATTACAACGAATATAATGATATATGGATGAATGTCTATTACGTTAGCTCTAAGTTCATGCAACCGATACTACGACAGTTTCTGTATGCTAAAAGATATCATACAATATATAGGCCCATTGCGAGTGTTTTGTCCCTCAACACTCGATTCCGACATGGTATACGTTTCGCTTTGGCCTAAGCATGGCCAACCGAACAGAGGAGTCACCCTCAATAGATCTATTTATAACATTCGCGTTTCCCAATGGGGAATTGACGGTTCATGAAAAAGGGCATTCTCTAGGGACGTAAGGGCTTAGGCTAAACCACGTAATAGTAATCATGCAAGAGTTTAGGTCCATAAAAGGTTTTGCATATTTCTACCCCAAATGTATAAAAGCAGTTTATCAAGTAAAGAGGGCTATGAAAACTCACCTTAGCAAAAGTGCAATCCAAAAGTGGGATCTAGTGAATGTTGTGAGCGGCACCGACACGCGACCTAGATAATGAGGCAATGTTTTAGTTCATTGTTTTAAGTATCACTTACTTAAAGTAGTTCAATGGTTTTTATAATTGTATTAATACTAAACGTAAGTTTGTAAAAATTGTTAAAATGACTTTTACTAATAAGTATACGAAGTATATATACTTTTCATATTGACATTAATATGGTTTTAAAATCCGAAGTTTGATATGAAAAATAATTATGAGATTCCACTAGTAAGTATATAAATGTATATATACTTGTTTAAGTTGACACAATTGGTATTGTCAACATTATAGTTAATTTATTCTCTAAATGTATTTAGAAGAATACTTGAGTTAAAATTGAAGTCTTCCAATTTTAATGGATCATAAAATAATATAGTGATCTTTATTTATTTATCAAGATTTGATATATATATATATATATATATATATATATATATATATATATATATATATATATATATATATATATATATATATATATATATATATATATAGTTCTAACGAGGAGTTCACTTGACATACAATCATTTACACATTGTCGTTAAATTTTGACGTACATTACTACGTGAATCATGTTTTTAGAATACTTGTTGTTTATGCCAAACTTTCACACATTTTCGTTAAGTTATGACTTGTGTACATAATTGACGTTAAGGCGATATGTAACGAGTGAAAAGAAAGAATAGACGGGGACGGGTTAAACATATATTTTGACTTCCGTTATCGTTACACGCTTTATTTTGTGAGGTAGTTTAAACCACCCAACGAACACCCAGAGCCACCACAAGGGCTGCGGCTGGTGTCGATAGTGACTAAGTACCGAGATATGGGCGAAGCCCGTAAAATAAATGAACTCCTTTGCAACATAATTCATTAGTTGGGCTGTGGCCCATAAATGATGTCTAAGTATAAGTTGGTATCTTGGTAGTACAACGCTTTAGCTAATTCTTTGTGGGGTAACCATACGCGAAGGAAAAATGATATAACAAGTGTTCATTTAAAGTGAACAAGATACTAACATTTCAAGCTAATACTCGAACCGAGGGTAGCAGTTGGCGTGCTCAAGGTATACTCGACTACCCGATGTTTCTAAAACGCCTAGAATATTACTCAAGTTTGACACATTAATGGAAGGGTTAGAGCAACGATGTGACGAAACCATGTGTTTGGTCGAGTACTACTCAACCCGGTTCCCTGTTGCAAATTTGAGACACAAGAAAATGTTGATAACTATAGAGAGCTTTCGGCTCACTCCAAAACACAACATAACACATGTTGTTATACATATTCTAGACGGAAGAGGTTGGTCGAGTAGACATCAAAGTTCTACTCTTCCAATACTCAAGTTAATTTAAATCCGGTTTCACTTGATTATCCTAACAACTCTTAGTTTTCAAAAGCTCGACAAGGTGCCATACACAAAATCCTATGTTTAGATTCACGCAAGTCTTAAGATGACCAACTCATCGCCAAGTTTCAAAACCACATATGGTGACAAAGATGATTTTCCTCTAGCTTAAAATTTATATCTACTTGAAACAACAAGACATTTACCGAAGAATACCTCGAGTACCCGAGTGGGTTCTCAGTCGAGGTAAAACCCATCATATTTACAAAGGATGATGTGACTAACTCGATTAATGTATAGCCGAATTCCGACACAAGGTACTAAAGTTTCTGTGAAAGTTTGAGTACTTAGACAAGAATGTCGCAACTAATATTAGTTTTCGGATTCGACACTTAACATTACTAGTATACTTTATAAAACTTGACTTATCTAGTTTTTCTTGTTTCATGCCTCTCGACGAAAACCAAAGCGGACCCTTGTGCAATGACAACTTAAGTTTTATGGTCACAAAACAAGATTAGCAAAACAAAGTAAAACTCGAATCTCAAATAACCAAAGGACAATTAATATTGATATGACCAAACCATATAACAATTTCTTTGATAACATTTTCCAACTTAATGTCATAAAACAACATAAAGACATTACAACAAGAAAATGAGTAACCTCAACTCGAGAGATGTTGCGTGAGGAGCGAGAGTGGCTTCGTGAGTTCGGACCAAATGAGACTTGATTTAGCTCCAAAACACTTCCAATTGCAAAACCCCAAATCAATTTTTAAAAACCTAAGTTTCACAAACCTAGTTTTGGTAAAATTGACGAGGAAGCTGAGTTTAGGCGTTTGCATCTCTACTAGAGATAAAGGAAGTATTTTGGGAAGAAGCTTATTATCTTTCTCTCCTTGTGACTTGGTTTGAAGCGGTTTGGTTAACTTCAAAACCTAGGTGAATCTTGGATTTTGGCTCAAGATAGATTGGTGTGAAGATATGCTTCTCTTGGGTGGTTTTATCTTGATTCTTCTTGGATTCATTCGAAGGGTAGCCGGCGCATCAAAGGAGGGGATTTGAGAAACAAAAACTTTCATGGTTTTGGTAAGAGAGAAGAGAATATGATGGAGAAACATGTTGGGTTTTCCTCTTTGGGAGATTCGGCCTACTAGAGGCGCAAGTCTAGAGGTTGAAGAAGAATATTTGATATCTTCTTTCCTGGTTCTTGCGCTTTTGTTTTGTCGTGTGTGGGAAGAGAAGACAAAGAGATATTATATCTCAATTTTTAATAAAGGTTTTTATCTAAAAGAAAAAAAATAAACGTATGTATGTATATGTATAGTATAGTTATGATTTATTTGTGTACATGTATGTACTTGTGTTACACTTATGTATTAATTGTGTTTGAGTCATTATAAGAGTTATTGTTTAAGTGAAAGTGTGTTAAATATTTTGTGTCCCATGATATTAAATTGTGGCAAGTATCATTGTTTGATAACTTTATAACGTAGTATCTTATAGTTACGTGTCAGAAATATTTTGATCTTTGTAATATTTTCATTACGGAAGTTTGTCATTTGTTTTATCAAGCCCTTATCATAGTGTCGATGCAGCGTGCGATTAATGGGTCGGCTGGGAAAACGAGATAACCTCTCGTCTTACAATTTAAATCATAAGACAAAATGAAATATTCATAAAATGATATGAATGCAAAAGTGATGCAATAGTCTCTTGACATGAGTTAACTACTCAAATGATCAGGCAAAGCTTATACATGCTAATGACTAGGTTTAGTAAAAATAAATTGTCATTTATTAGTTAAATTTTAGTGAAAATTTACCGTGTGTCACAGTGAAGGTGTTTGGGATTTGTTTGATGAACGACAACAAAGAGCGTGGGAGTGGGTTTATATGGCCTTGGTTACTCAAATGAGGTGCTAAATTGTTGACTAACCAAACTTTCTTGCAAAGCTTTGTGTATGTGTTAAAACTTAAGTCCCAAGTTAACATATATGTAATGATCTTGGACTAGATTGGACACAACCATGCCAAGTGTCCTTATGATTTATAAAAACGCCGCATAGGGATAATAAGACGAGGTTAGGAAGTTTTAGATCTTTATCTTGTGTTTACGGAGTGAGTTTTGGTCCCGAAAATCGCTAGTGTTAGTCTTTAAGTCACAAATCTTAAGCTAGGTAGCGTAAAAATATGAAACTTGTAAAAATGATTAAATTTTATCAATATACTCAATATTAATATATAAAACGAGTGATACATTTAATGGAGCGCGTAAATGTTGTTAAAACCTAAATCGTAAGTTAAATACGAGTAAAACATAAATCGGAAAACGTAAAATCCAAAACTTGTGGAAATATTGTAAGATATGAAAAGCACGTATTTTTCTTTTTTATAATATTGTATGGACATATCGGGACGTTTAGACCAAAACGTAAATCGTAGACACGGTTTTGCGAAACCGGTTCTTAGTAAATTCGATATACGTTGTAAAGATGACCCGACGAGTATCAAACTCTTTTTTCATTATTAATGTAGGTTAAGTTGTGAGAATATAAACAAATATCGGAATGGATAGTAAAAGTACGAGGATGAATAGTAAAAATACGAGGATAAATAGTAACCTAAAAATACGAATTGTTACATCTTTTGTGTACAACTTTGGGACTACTGGTGTATTTTATAATCAATATTTTTATATGCTATGAACCTTAGGGATGAAAGGGGTATTTTTTGTACAGCTCTAAGAACTACCAGTGTATTTTATAATGGTATACACGTTATTCAATATATTTGCTTCATCGTCTTTGCCCAGTTTTCAAGTGTACTTTGGGAAAGCTGTAACACCCCAACCCGGCAAGGGTAGAAGTGTCACATTCTGGTGTCATATCAGAACATACAATTAAAGTTTTACAAGCGGAAGTCTTAAATACCAAGTCATATAAACGAATGACTTACAAGGAAAAATACAAAATCCAATATGTCCAAAACGAAAAGAAAACAAAAAAGAATAACTCTTCAAATTAAATCCAAAATGATAAGGTAACTAAGGTTGGTCTACTCGAATAATCCAACTCTCGACCCATCAAGCCCATCTTGAACCTAAAACCCGCCGCAGAAAAGAAATGCGGTGAGCTTAAAAAGCCCATGGAATGATATAACAAAGCGAGCGCTAAACGAAATCGTAGATACAAATGAAATAGGGAAGCGATAACAAGGTCACAACGAAATGAGAACAATGAGTCAATGAGGATCCTGCGAAACACAATTATCACGGATATCCGGAAAGAGCAGATAACAAGGAGAGCGAAGCAAAGCAAGGCATCAATGACATATAAATAAGCACATACAACGGGCATACAAGAAATCGAAATCGGACAACATATAAGCCAAACAAATCTAAAAGCTAGCGGAAGCAAGTAATTAGAAAGAGAGCTTGGTAATCACACAAGTCAAGTAACCCATAGTTAATTACATACAATATCATAACAGAAATGTAAACATGGCAGATCAACAATAAGCATATAAGGATACTAATGGATAATCATAGACCACGAGATTAACCGAACGATGTATACAAGATAAACAGGTCAACAACCGATTACACACTAGCATGGTCACCAGACAAATTAGAGGTCACATAACATTAGGATAACATGTATTGAGATGTAGCAGTTGAATCCTATAATTGCATATTAATCATATCGTAGCGTGGTAAACGGTGGTCACATAAAAATGCAAATAGCACAATCAAATTCAATAATCATATAAAAACACAGTGCGTGAATGGAATGGTAGTAGAATGAGTCGCATAAGGGTCTTGAGTAACGACAATCAATACGAATATGGTGCGTTGGGGAATCGGAAGGTACAATATAGGTATATCAACGATTGTAAGGGTTGTCGAAATCTATCCGAGCCAACAAAACAAATCAATATCAATAGTGCGCAATAGTATCCAATAGTAGCCATTGTATTCGGAGGGTGGCCTCGGAATACCAAACCAATAGGAGGAGACCTCGGTAACCAATGGAGTAGCTAGCTCCCGGTGACGTGAAGGCAGTATTGCACACGACATCATTCACAGACGGATCATAACATATCGGATAACAGAACAAATCTAGGATGCATCCATCGCCCTGCAGACGAGATAGTGGCCATACAATATATATCGAGCTCATAATCGGATAACGAGAAAGGACGGTGTGTAACATCACTCGACACACTAAGTCATGCCATTGGTGCATCAATGACACGCCATGTTACCTTCATGGCTAGGAAACAATATTTGGCTCGGTATCAATCGAAGGTCAAACAAAGGTCCATGTAGCAATATGTCGGTCATCATAATCAAAGGTTCAATATCAATAGCTCGCAATTCAAGGTTCATAGCAACGGTCGATATCAAAGTCCAATATCAAAGGTTCGATGTGAGAGGTTCAATAACGAGGTTCGATAACAAAGGTTCAATAACGAGAGGTTCAATAACGGAGGGGTCAATAGCAATGGTTCAATATCGGAGGTCGATAGCAAAGGAAATCATAGCAATGAAATATCGTGGCGAACAAAGTCAAAGGATCGAAAGTCATGAAATCCCTCTTGAAGGGATAGAATATACCTTAACGCCAATGAAAGGAAAGCAAACGAATGAATGAAAACGAAGACACAGCGTCACGTCTCCTTCAACGAATCTACACGGATTACGATTTGTTTAATACTTATTAGCTCATATAAGTCATAACGGATTAATCGTATTAATATTTTTAGAGTTATAAGCGTATTCTCTTTTTTTTTAGTAATGGGCGGAATTAAAATACTTTAGGGTAATAATCATTAATTAGCCAAACTTAAGGGTTACAAATGATAATGGCAAAATTAAATGTTTAATATGATAAATATCCTATTTTAAGGCTTTATATGTCAATTTATAAAGTTCAGGGTTTGCATATGACATTTACCAAAGATTAAGGTTCGAAATGTAAGTAACTTAAATATATAAAATATAACTCAAGTGCATGTTCATGTTTCATTTTCATATATACAGATTTATGCTTTCTATTTCATTTTCATGTACATGCTCGATCAATATTTAAGCTCACTCGCACTCGCGGTCCATATGACTAACATTTACGATCAAGTAAACACGTATTAAGACTAACCCCCGATTCATCTCCCCCGACACACTTTCAAAACACTAAACGACTCAACCATAAAGTCTGTGATCAACCCCGAACTTACCCCTATAAGACCACGCTTATACTCTCCTCTTTTGTAAAAATAGTATACATATTTGTGTGAAGACCATATGTAACAACGTTAACCAATGACTCATGTATTTCTCGCGATGGTCATGCATTCACACATACAACCCGCACTTATGAATTACCAACACGGAAAGACTATATTAGACCCATACCCAAAATACAATTCTTGACTCTCTTATAAGCCATATCATGACCAAAACAAACACATAACAATGAGACCCAAACCACCTCTATAACACGTAATAACACACATATATACATCAAGACATGACCATGCACACAATTTCCCTAGTATAAACATAACCCATGAGACACATGCTCACTGATTTTCTTTCATTTTGCAAGCATGCTTCAGCCCCCACGAATCACACATATGATATAATAATTCACATCCTACAACTATCACACAAAAAATCACATCCCAACTAATCCTTGATTCACGTAAAAAAATATGCACGGCCATCTTTTTAATACCAGATTTTAGAGCTTATATTAGAGATTAAATGAGTCCCACATAAATGATATGCTACCAATGCATACACACATATTTGTTTCACTTACTCCCAATTTTATATCTCATTGAACTTGCATGCTTTCTATTCGTATGAACCTGTTACAGAAACACAATCCGAAATCGATTCGTACCATTCATGTGAAGATTAACATTTTATTTTATGTAAGATTATAGTTGATTACATGCATGCATTAGGCTAGGCCCTCACGACAGCAACCAAGGAAAACAAAAAGGAGGACAAGATGGATGAGATTAGACGATACCCTAGTAGCGTACAAGTGACCGAAACAAGGACCAAAGAAGTAACCCACAACAGATTCGAAGCCAAATGCCTCGACCAGAAACCCACGACCAAGAGTCCAGACCTTCGAGCCACGAACCCACGATCACCACCACTTATCACAGCCTCCCTTGAACATGTTGCGAATCACCTGGTTGCCTTGAAGTCAAATGGGATGAAGAGAAAACAAGGGTTGCCGTCACTTTCGAAACTAGGGTTTATGTGTGTTTTGAATATGTGAATAGGTAAGTAAATAATGAGATTAAAGTGGAATAAATGGGGAGTTAAGAGGCGTGTGTTCTGGCCGATCATCAAGGGAAAATCACAACAGAATATTTACCTTCCAATTATCAACTATGATGGGCCTTATAATTTGATTGCAATGCCATGAAGTTTTTTTTTTGGCCCATGCAAAATATTAATGTGCAAAACGTAAGCCGATCTCGTATTTTAGGTTTGGTAATCATTTACAAGTTAGGTTAAAATTACATTTAATGAGAATTGACATATTTTTCGTATTTTATAAATTTTATTTTGAGGGGCAAAATAGTCTTTTCACGCGTTTTTAGATTTTAGGGTTTTACAACTCTTCCCTACAAAGAAAATTTTGTCCTCGAAAATTGAAGTCATGATACATGGAGCGTACAAGTTTAAGGCAGACGTAGCAATCCATAGTTTCAAACAGATCATAACGATTTCGGTTCCAAAGCGCACAAAACATATACGTAACATATGTCGATGAGAATCTCAGAGAATTTCAAACGGACATGAGGGTTGAAAGGTAAGGGATATTGGTCCTATTCCATTCACGTTCCAACCCCAGGCATTTCCCAAGACGTCGTATGATTTCAATAAGTTCAAATTATATGATCTCGGTATTATCACGTTGATCAGGCGTCATAATACTTGCATCACATAACAAGTCCTTATTGTCATCATATTCTGTCTCGGGTCATGACAACCACATAACCAATATCACATACAGATATCAAGTAACATACTAAAGCAGACCAGATTCATATACACATAGCATAAACTGCCTCAAACAACTTACCATAACACAAGAGAAGGAGGCCAACCATTTGCTCGAAACGGCTCCTCATGACTCAAATACTGACGATCCGAATATAAAGGCGAGATAATACCAAAACTTCACGATTCAAACCGAGTTTTGAACAAATCAAAGAAAAGTAATCTGGTCAATCGGATAGCAAAATATCAAACCGCCTCAAGCGTGACAAACAAATCGGTGACACAAGTCGTGCCCGATCATATGAAGTAGATGAACCTTCTCGACCACGGTTGAATCTTGTCTCGTCTTTTGCACTTTGGTTAATCCGTCCGACTCCTCCGTGACATCCGATATCTCCAATGACATGGCGTTCGGATGCGGCACGCCTCACGAACCTCTCCGGCTCGGGGCTGCTGCGGCAGCGGTCGGCATCATCATCTTGATTCCACAAGTAGTCTCCATCTAACGATCGAAAAGCGGATGCGCTAAGGCGAATCAAACAAAATCAAGCGCGAAAGAAGAAGGTCGATCCAAAGAAAGGCGAGAGAATATCGAGTCAAATCGAGCGACAATCAAACGAATCGAAGAGATCAAAAGCAGACGGAAGCCTAATGTCTACCCGGTCCTCACGGGTCAATCCTAAGGTCAACAAGGCGAAACCTTTGCTCGATACCATAATTGTAACACCCCGACCGGCAAGGGTAGAAGTGTCGCGTTACGGTGTCATATCAGGCTATCTACATTAAAGTTTTACAGCGGAAGTCTTAAATACCAAGTCATATAAGCGAATGACTTACAAGGAAAAATACAAATCAATATGTCCAAAGCGAAAGAAAACTAAAAGAATAACTCTTCAAATTAAATCCAAAATGATAAGGTAACTAAGGTCGGTCTACTCGAATAATCCAACTCTCGACCATCAGCCCATCTTGAACCTAAAACTGCTGCGGGAAAAGAAATGCGGTGAGCTTAAAAAGCCCAGTGAGCAGATATAACAAAGCGAGCGCTAAACGAAATCGGAGATACAAATGAAATAGGAAGCGATAACAAGGTCGCACAACGAAATGAGAACAATGAGTCGATGAGGATCCCGCGGAAACACAATTATGCGAGATATCCGTAAAGAGCAGATAACAAGGAGAGCGAAGCAAAGCAAGGCATCAATGACATATAAATAAGCACATACAACGGGCGTACAAAAATCAGAAATCGGACAACATATAATGAAACAATCTAAAAGCTAGCGGAAGCAAGTAATTAGAAAGAGAGCTTGGTAATCAGACAAGTCAAGTAACCCATAGTTAATTACATACAATATCATATGAAATGTAAACATGGCGGATCAACAATAAGCGGATAAGGATACTAATGGATAATCATAGACCACGAGATTAACGAACGATGTATACAAGATAAGCAGTCAACAACCGATTACACACTAGCATGGTCACGAGACAAATTAGAGGTCACATAACATTAGGATAACATGTATTCGGATGGCATGGTTGAATCCTATAATTGCATATTAATCATATCGTAGCGGGGTAAGCGGTGAGTCGCATAAGAAATGCAAATAGCACAATCAAATTCAATAATCATATAAAAACACAGTACGTGAATGGAATGGTAGTAGAATGAGTCGCATAAGGTCTTGAGTATGCACAATCAATCTGAATATGGTGCGTTGGGGAATCTGAAGGTACAATATAGGTATATCAACGATTAAGGGGTTGTCGAAATCTATCCCGAGCAAACAAAACAAATCAATATCAATAGTCGCCATAGTATCCAATAGTAGCCATTGTATTCGGAGGGTGGCCTCGAATACCAAACCAATAGGAGGAGACCTCGGTAACCAATGAAGTAGCTAGCTCCGGACTTTGAAGACGCGTTACTGCGACATCATTCACCGGACAGATCATAACATATCGGATATGAAACAAATCTAGGATGCATCCATACGCCCCTGAGAGAGAGATAGTGGCCATACAATATATATCGAGCTCATAATCGGATAACGAGAAAGGGGCGGTGTGTAACATCACTCGTCTGCACTGAGTCATGCCATTGGTGCATCAATGACACGGCCGTGTTACCTTCATGGCTAGAAACAATATTTGGCTCGGGTATCAATCGAAGGTCAAACAAAGGTCCACGGTGTAGCAATATGTCGGTCATCATAATCAAAGGTTCAATATCGGTGGCTCGCAATTCAAAGGTTCATAGCGATCAATATCAAAGTCCAATATCAAAGGTTCGATGTGAGAGGTTCAATAATGAGGTTCGATAACAAAGGTTCAATAACGAGGTTCAATAATGAGAGGTCAATAGCAATGGTTCAATATCGAGGTCAATAGCAAAGGAAATCATAGCAATGAAATATCGTGGCGAACAAAGTCGAAAGGATCGAAAGTCATGAAATCCCTCCGAAAGGGATAGAATATCTGTACTTATAACGCCAATGAAAGGAAAGCAAGCGAATGAATGAACACGAAGACACACGTACGCGTCTCCTTGACGAATCTACACGGATTCGATTTGTTTAATACTTATTAGCTCATATAAGTCATAACGGATTAATCGTATTAATATTTTTAGAGTTATAAGTTTATTCTCATTTTTTTAGTAATGGACGGAATTAAAATACTTTAGGGTAATAATCATTAATTAGCCAAACTTAAGGGTTACAAATGATAATGGCAAAATTAAATGTTTAATATGATAAATATCCTATTTTAAGGCTTTATATGTCAATTTATAAAGTTCAGGGTTTGCATATGACATTTACCAAAGATTAAGGTTCGAAATGTAAGTAACTTAAATATATAAAATATAACTCAAGTGCATGTTCATGTTTCATTTTCATATATACAGATTTATGCTTTCTACTTCATTTTCATGTACATGCTCGATCAATATTTAAGCTCACTCGCACTCGCGGTCCATATGACTAACATTTACGATCAAGTAAACACGTATTAAGACTAACCCCCGATTCATCTCCCCCGACACACTTTCAAAACACTAAACGACTCAACCATAAAGTCTGTGATCAACCCCGAACTAACCCCTATAAGACCACGCTTATACTCTCCTCTTTTGTAAAAATAGTATACATATTTGTGTGAAGACCATATGTAACAACGTTAACCAATGACTCATGTATTTCTCGCGATGGCCATGCATTCACACATACAACCCACACTTATGAATTCACAACACAGAAAGACTATATTCGACCCATACCCAAAATACAATTCTTGACTCTCTTATAAGCCATATCATGACCAAAACAAACACATAACAATGAGACCCAAACCACCTCTATAACACGTAATAACACACATATATACATCAAGACATGACCATGCACACAATTTCCCTAGTATAAACATAACCCATGAGACACATGCTCACTGATTTTCTTTCATTTTGCAAGCATGCTTCAGCCCCCACGAATCACACATATGATATAATAATTCACGTCCCACAAATATCACAAAAAAATCACATCCCAACTAATCCTTGATTCACGTAAAAATAATATGCACGGCCATTTTTTTTTATACCAGATTTTAGAGCTTATATTAGAGATTAAATGAGTCCCACCTAAATGATAGGCTACGATGCATACACATATTTGTTTCACTTACTCCCGATTTTATATCTCATTGAACTTGCATGCTTTCTATTCGTATGAACTCATTACGAAACACAATCAAATCGATTCGTACCATTCATGTGAAGATTAACATTTTATTTTATGTAAGATTATAGTTGATTACATGCATGCATTAGGCTAGGCCCTCACGACAGCAACCAAGGAAAACAAAAAGGAGGACAAGATGGATGAGATTAGGCGATACCCTAGTGGCGTACAAGTGGCCAAACAAGGACCAAAGTAACCCACATGATTCGAGCCAAATGCCTCGACCGAAACCCACGACCAAGAGTCGGACCTTGAGCCGCGAACCCGATCACCACCTTATCACGGCCTCCGCGAACATGTTGCGAATCACTGGTTGCGCTTGAAGTCGAATGGGATGAAGAGAAAACAAGGGTTGCGTCACTTTCGAAACTAGGGTTTATGTGTGTTTGAATATGTGAATAGGTAAGTAAATAATGAGATTAAAGTGGAATAAATAGGGAGTTAAGAGCGTGTGTTACGGCCGATCATCGAGGAAAATCACAAATGAATATTTACCTTCCAATTATCAACTATGATGGGCCTTATAATTTGATTGCAATGCCATGAAGTTTTTTTTTTTTTTTTTTTTTTTTTTTTTTTTGCCCATACAAAATATTAATGTACAAACGTAAGCCGATCTCGTATTTTAGGTTTGGTAATCATTTACAAGTTAGGTTAAAATTACATTTAATGAGAATTGACATATTTTTCGTATTTTATAAATTTTATTTTGAGGGGCAAAATAGTCTTTTTACGCGTTTTAGATTTTTAGGGTTTTACAAAAGCGTTCTACATAGTAATTATTTCATCTTCTCTAATCTTATTTTCAAAAATCCCCAACATCATTTATACACTAACCTAAAAAGGAAAAAAACACTTGGGGCGTTTGGTTGGGGCGATTTGGAGGATATTGGAGCGTTTGCGTTTAATTCTCTTCAAACGTCACATTTAATAACTTCGAATGGGGCATTTGAGTAATTCTGAATTAAATTGCAAAATGGAGAAATTAGAATCCTCCAAAAGTGAGAAATTTTAATTTACTTGAAAAAATTTATAAACTTTTTTTCTTATTGTTTTCTATAAACTTTTAAATAGAATATTTATGAATTTTTGTATAAACTTTTTTTATAATCTTTTTTTATAGATTTTTTAAAAACTTCTTTTATAAACTTTTTTTTTTTAATTTTTTTATAAACTTTTTTTATATACTTTTTTTATAAACTTTTATAAATTTTTATAAACTTTTTTTTATAATTTTTTTTATAAATTTCTTATAAATTTTTTATAAACTTTTTATAAACTTTTTATAAACTTTTATAAAATTTTATAAACTTTTTTTTGTAATTTTTTTTATAAATTTCTTATAAATTTTTTATAAACTTTTTTCATAAATTATTTATAAACTTTTTATAAAATTTTTATAAACTTTTTGTATAAAATTTTTATAAACTTTTAAATAGAATATTTATGAAATTTATATTAAAAAAAAAAAAAAAAAATTATAAATTTCATCAACCAAACATGCGAAGGTATTTTAAATTAGAATTTTAAATTCTCAAAATTTAAATTTTCTAAATTTAAATTCCGAATTTCAAATTACCCCAACCAAACGCCCCCTTAATAACTATGATTCGTCTTCTTCAAGAGTTGGCAATATCTTCAAATTCAAGCTCCCTAAAAGAACATATCATCTTGCATGTTCACAAGAAAATTGGTAAGCAGTGGAACGACCGCAACCTATTACTCATATGCAAAGATGTCATGGATCATGTAAACGAGAGGACTCAACTTATAACGGAACTGAAAAACGCTGCTTCCGTCGTCAGCGGTTGAGAATACGATTGGTTTTCTTAAATTGCTCGTTCATCGTGAGGAGAAGAAGGCCGAAAGGATCATGCAACTTGTCAGGAAGGCGAATGCTGACATAGGCGAAAAACTTGCTTTTGTTGTGTGGATCTATCGCATGTAGGTGGTTTGTGTATGGGAGGGTGGTGGTGATGTTTTGTGTGTTTGTGTTCATGTTTATACAGATGGTTTATATAGTTGGTTTTGGTTTATGTATTTGATGATTATACTTCATGTTTTGTGTGGGTACGAATCATGTAAGTTTTGTTTGATCGATATATGAAACTATTTTATCTATTTATAAAGTAATCTACAATAATATTTTTCGGTTGGTCTATAACTGGTTAATGTGAAAAATGAATAATTAGCAATGAAGATGATTAAGTTTATGTCAGATAGACAAGGTTGGGGATTTGTTGTAATAGAAATGGTTTGGATAATCGAAAGAATGGTTGGATTGTTCGGTTTAGAAAAATAGAGTTGGGTTGGAATGCATGAAATTACTTTTATGACTTCACGTGAAACGCACGTGAGGTATTTAACTAACATTGACTAACAGGCGTTAGTAAAAAAGACTGTAAGGTATGCAAAAACTGTATAGTAAGGTCCTTGGGCATATTTATTTTGTTTTTGAAACTCCCCTGCATACATTAGGTACAAACGGTGTACTTTACGCCAAAACAAAAAAAGTCAAAACTAAAAGAGAAAAAAAAGATATCTTCATCTTATTGTACCTGAAATTACAAACCCCCACAACAATACACGCTACACAAGTACACAACACGCAAATGCATATACAAAAATACTATATAAACATACACATTTAATATTCATATTTAAAGAAAACACACACACAAAAGTATGTTTGTTATCACCACTATGGTGCGCTTATGACGCCATGGCCAGTGTAGGGCAGCGCCTTAGGCATCGTTTTCGCCTATATACACATGTTCTCATATGTATAGTAAAACTTCAAAAGGTGGATAGATGATCAAGATAAATTGGATAAAATAATAAAATTACAAAGGAATAAATCATCCTACTTGATGTGTCTAATAATTATCCTATTTACAGGATCCTTACAAGCGTAAGAATTGACGGTTTGAATGCAGAGAGAGAATGAGTGAAAAAAATAATAATATTATTATGTGTATAAGAAGATTAGTAAGAGGATAATTGTAAAAGACTTTAGCAATGCTCATTTAAAAAATGTTGTGACAAACTCACAATTCATATCTTAAAGCGCATGTGATGATGCCTTTTAATGGACAAAAATTGAATGTCATTTTAAGGAGTGATTATTCATTTATAACGTTCTAATTTTGCTTTTTGGACTTTTGGAAGAAATCCACAAATATGAAGTTTTCTCATTCATTTATTTACATTGTGAAATAATAGCTATACAAATTGTCATCAGAATAGTATATCAGGTTTATTGCTGTTTAATTTATTGATACATGTATAGGGTTTAATTTTGGTTTTAGTTACAGCCGGAGCTGCAACTAATTTCATCAAACACACTCATATATTCATGAACAAATGATGGCGCAACATTTTATCTAACTCAATGAACAATTTCATAATTACATTTTTGTCTAATACTTTTCGATATGAGGACTTCTTCAAAGAACAATTTCATTTAATCTTTAACTTGTTTAGTTGATTTCTTTTGAACTATCTTATATCGTTTCTTATATAAGCCAATACAATAATGTTGCTTATCTTTTTTTACAATGTTAGAGCATCATTAGGCCAAAAACCAAATTATCTGTTTGGATTTATTTCGATCTCTAGAATAAACCGAATCAAACCGGCCCAATCTTAACATTAAATATCATTATTAAAGGACTGTTAATTAAACACTAATGATATTTAAATTGGCATAATCTTCTAGAGTTTTTTGTCTAATCATCTCATAAATCAATGGGTCAAAAAGACTAAATAGTTTTAGAAAACAAGAGCAGGTGGGTGGGTGGGTGCACACCATGTGTAATTTAGCAGCCCTCGAAAATGACAGCACCAAATTGGAATACGATACAACCCCACTCCAGCGCATTTTAGCGGTATCCCCTCTTCTATTCGTCTTGTGCAAGGATTAGTTACATAAATAACCTTCTAGAGTTCAAAATGTTGTATTATGAAACTATATATTTTGTACTATATCATATTATCATTAGAAAAAGATTAAAGAAGTTATTAAAGTGAATCATATCGTAACACTCTCTTAATTTGTTCACTTATTAGTATATATACTAAAAGGCAGGACATCAACTTTTAAAAATCGCGCGTTAAATCTGGCTTTCAACTTGGCAAAATCCGCGAGATTCAGTGGTACTGAAATAAGTCTCTGCGTCGTTAATTCTTGCTATGTAATCGGCAAAAATAATCCCTAAGGTTTAAGCGATGTTGCAAGGTAAGTCACAGAATAAGGTTTAAGTGTCGTTCTGAAGTAAGTCGCTGAAGCCGTCCATTGCGTCAGCGGGTTTCTGTTCGTTTAAACTATTACAAAAGAAGGCGTGTCTGAAAAGACATGTATTCACATGCCTAAAAATCAAGTTATATTTTAACTGTGACTTAAAAGTCACAGTTTTTTTTTGTGTGAAAGTTTAAGACTTGAATCATATAACTGCATAAGATGTAACTCTTCGAAGCTACTCATCACACATATATATTATCTAGAATCATGAATGCTAGTGACATACCGATAGAGATGGCAACAAAGCGGAGAATGTCGGGGATTGTATTTTCCATCTCCATCCCCATTTCCACTCTCCATCCTCATTCCCATCCCCATCCCCATCAGTGAATTGCCTTACATCCCCATCCCCGTTCCCAATAGGTATCGGTGATCCCCGTGTGGATTCGGAGATTTTCAATCTTTATATAACATAAAAATTTCACCAAATCGTCGAAAATATCAACAAATGTGTGTCCACATAGTTGGATTCATTCTGATTTGAATTGAGTTTAAAGCGTCCCGATGTTATAACATCGCGTATAATATAAAAATAATATGCGTCATATGTGTGTATTCAAACAAAATAGTTAAGTAATATGTAGTTGGTCTTATCTTCAATTAAAAGTCTTGATTCTATAAATATCGTATATGCGTATAAATATACATGTCGATACTCATAAACATATATACATATACATATACGAGTTAATCGAGTATGGATATAACATATAGATTCTAAATACTTCTACACTAGAAAGATCGAGTTCGGGTATTTATGTTATCCCCATCCCCGGTTTCATATTTCGGGGATTCCCCATCCTCGGTCGGCTCAAGAATTTTCCAGTCAAATCGGGTTTAAAGATCGAGTCTCTATCGAATACGGATTTTTTGCCATCCCTACTTACCGGTCTCCATGAAACTTGCAAAATGACCTATAAAGTCCATAATATAAATCATAATAGGTTTATCAAATTTAACTAAGTAAAATTTCCTTTACACCGAAGAAGAAAGAAATACTTAAGTCAAGTCGGCTCATAATTACATACCATGTCCCAATATTATTTTTCCTGATATGTTTTATGTTAATTGTCCACTAATAAAAATAAATAGAAAAGCTTGATGTATATTACTGTATTAGCCTTATTTAAAATATTATTACAAACTTAAAAAAAAATTAATTAATTAAAAATAAAAGCTATAATTCTGTAAAACAAAATATAAGAAAAATAACATCAATAATACTCCGTAATATTTTTCTTAAAATGTGTGTTTTTTATCGAATGAAAATTATTTTGGTATTGAAGAAGTAACTTATAAGCTACTTAAACAAACTCAAGTACCAAACACAAACAAACCCAAATACCAAAAGGACACAAAAACAAAACTTCAATCACATATAACACACACACACCTCCCCCCTCCCCCTCACAAACCCACCCACCATGGATCTCCGTCGCAAACTACCACCCAAACCACCGTCACATTCACCAACACCAATCCCAAAAGCCTCAGACGCATTACCATTACCATTATACCTAACCAACACCTTCTTCTTCACCTTATTCTTCTCAGTCGCCTACTACCTCCTTCACAGATGGCGCGACAAGATCCGTTCGGGAACACCGCTACACGTCGTCACGCTAACCGAATTATCCGCTATTGTGTTACTTATCGCTTCTTTTATTTATTTGTTAGGTTTTTTCGGTATCGATTTCGTCCAGTCGTTTATTACGCCTTCGCGCGAAAACGATAATAATATTATTAATAATGATAACAGTAGTAGTACTAATTTGTATAAATGCCAACTTGTTTATGATGATGAGTTTGATGAGAACAGTTCCGATGATGATATGATTGTGAAGAGGGTTGTTAGTGGTGAGGTGAATTCGTATTCGTTAGAGGCGAGTTTAGGCGATTGTTTTAGAGCGGCTAAGATACGTAGACGCGCGGTTGAGAGGATTGTAGGGAGGGAGGTTTTAGGGTTAGGGTTTGAGGGGTTTGATTACGAGAGTATACTAGGGCAGTGTTGTGAGATGCCTATAGGTTATGTGCAGGTGCCGGTTGGAGTTGCGGGGCCTTTGTTGTTGAATGGTGGGGAGTTTATGGTGCCTATGGCGACTACGGAAGGGTGTTTGGTTGCTAGTACGAATAGAGGGTGTAAGGCGATTTGTTTGTCGGGTGGGGCGACGGCCATTTTGTTGAAAGATGGGATGACTAGAGCGCCTGTTGTTAGGTTTGCCTCTGCGGAGAGGGCTTCGCAGCTCAAGTTTTACTTGGAAGATGGGGTGAATTTTGACACGTTGAGTGTCGTTTTCAATAAGTAAGTTTTTGTTATGCTTTGAAGTGATTTTTTTGTATTGATTGTGGTGTACATAAGCTTAGTGAGAGATAGTGACTTGAAAGTTAAACAAACGTGTATCTAGATTTTAAGTTGCATGAGATTGTTAATCGTTATTGACTAAATAACTAAAAGATACTGAATTTGGGTAATTTTAGCTAAAAATGAAGCGTATATTGAAATATCTTTTATTATTGTCGTGTTATATGTTTATCATCTATCTTCATGACTCCCTCGTGTAAAATAGGAGATTAAGGTAGAAAGGGTAGGGAGGATTTGGTACTGGCATGTGTCTTACTTCACCATTCTCTACACCTTTTTGGTGCACCAAAATGTAAAAAGTGGTGAATTAAGTCACGTGCCATTTTCGGAATACTCACTACATATGACCTTAAGAAAGTTTTTTTTTTCTTCTTCCTTTAATCCCTTTCCCTGGAATGACGTGTTAGTAGAATTCCTATATACTTGAAGATTTGAAATGTGTGGGTATGTATACTGAAATGGACATGAGTAAGTATCTAAGGCGTATATGTTTTACCGTATTTGGATATGATAGCTTTTCAATAGAAAACAATACTATAGTTTTTCTTTATATCTTATGCGGAAATATCCTTCATTTAATTAGCATGTGATTGTCCTTGTTCAAAATTTTTTTTTAGCATGTGACTGTCATATCAGATGTTGATAGATTTGATAGGTCGACTTTATTCAATTTTCGTAATTTTGGTATTTGAGATTGAAGTTTTATGCTCTGCTCTAAACAGATCAAGCAGATTTGCTAGGCTCCAAAATATTCAATGCTCAATTGCCGGAAAGAATCTATATATCAGATTTACTTGCAGCACGGGTGATGCAATGGGAATGAACATGGTGTCAAAGGGTGTCCAAAACGTGTTGGATTTTCTTCAAAATGATTTCCCAGACATGGATGTGATTGGTATATCTGGTAAGTTTTGAGTTTTTCGTAGCTTTACATGTGCGAGTAATTAGGATTCTTGGGAATTATCGAAAATACATGACAACATGTCAAAGACCCTACCAAACATTTCTATTAATTTATGAAAGAAAATTGTATATGTAATGATTGATTTGACACTTCATTTCATGTTTATTATCCGATTTATAACAAAACAAGGGTATCACATTCACAAGATACCCGGTAATGGACATTTTCTTGCATGCTGTGATCATATACATTTAGTGTGTCAACATCTCAAGAAAAATGAAAATCTAGGTTTATGAATGAACAAAAAAATGTTGATAATATGATCAAGATAAAATAAACACTGAGAACTCTACTGCTCTTAATGGCTCACTAATGCACGCTTGACACATCCCTCACAGACAGTTGCATATGCATGTTTGGATACTTTTAACAAATAAGTTCTGAATATAACCAAACACTTGAAGTGACACTTGCAACCCATTCTTATACAAATGGGTGGATTTGGGTTCTGTTTATACCATCAAGTAAAATAATTTTTAAAAGGGTAACAGATCAAATGGGTCGAACTTGCCAAACAGGCTGGAAGTCAACTATAGTGTATTTCAAATGAATACAGCCTTCTTGGTCGAGCTATTTAAGGAGCTAGGAGACTATTTTAATACTATAGTTTCGTAATCATATATAACAGACACGTATTTATATGTTTTTAACTTTTTATTAAATTTAGAAAATGTGTGGTCTGCCTGACCCGTGTATATTTTGGTGGGACAGGAAACTTTTGTTCGGATAAAAAACCCGCTGCAGTTAATTGGATTGAGGGGCGTGGAAAATCTGTTGTGTGCGAGGCAGTAATCACTGAAGAGGTTGTGAGAAAAGTTCTTAAAACCACAGTACCTGCACTTGTAGAACTTAACATGCTTAAGAACCTTACTGGTTCAGCTATTGCTGGTTCTCTTGGTGGATTTAATGCACATGCTGCAAATATCGTCTCTGCAGTCTTTATAGCCACTGGTCAGGATCCTGCCCAAAATATTGAGAGCTCTCACTGCATAACTATGATGGAAGCAGTCAATAATGGAAAAGATCTGCACGTATCCGTTACCATGCCTTCAATAGAGGTATTCATCATTCCCCACATGCGTGCTTTGAAACTGATTATATGATAATGATATGTAGGAAATAGTGGTGTATGTGTTTGCGTAGCTTGAAGTTGTAATAGTTATTTATTTTAGGAACTAACATAAAGGTCGAGAACTAAACAATAGGGTAAAATATGGAGGGGCGACAACTAATCTTAGTTTATCATTGAATAATCAGTGTTGTTGCCTTGTTGGCCTCACGAAAGTATCATATAAATACTCAAAACAGTCAAAACCATTTTATCCAAACGCTGAAAGCTGCACGTTTGTTTGTTCTAGGTTGGCACAGTTGGAGGAGGGACACAACTAGCGTCACAAGCAGCATGCTTGAACCTACTTGGAGTCAAGGGTGCATGCATAGAATCACCAGGCTCAAACGCTCAGTTGCTAGCAAGGATAGTTGCTGGTTCGGTGTTGGCTGGTGAACTGTCGTTGATGTCTGCCATATCAGCCGGGCAGTTGGTTAAAAGCCATATGAAATACAACAGATCAAGCAGAGACATGTCAGCAATTGCGTCAAAGGTGTAAAAGCTTTTGCGATTTCCTTATTTATTGTTTGTGTGTATCAGTGTGTGTATAAAATTCATTTTGGGGTGTGCGGTCTTGAAGGGTTATTTATAAGTTGGTATTTTTTGATTGGTAATTATTTATTTTCTACTGATCAAAGTATCAAACTTTTCTTCTTTGCCTCAGTTAGCATCCGTACCTGTAACATTATTCAAATTATTAAATTTCTGTATCGAAAGTTTTTTTTGTAATTATATCGTAATAGGGATCAAAGAAAAAAAATTAATGAGAAGACAGACTTTAATAGTTAAACGAGGGCTCATTGTCGTCACTATAAGAGCACCCGGTAGGTAAAATTGTATGTTACCCACAATACAATTCATATTTTATTTTAATTTTAATATTAATTAAATTTAAACAAAATCTAGGGTTTCTTACTGTTCAATTAACAGGAAAAAAGTTCAAAACTGGTTCTGCGTTTTATTGCAATTACACCAACTGTCCAGAGACAAAAAAAAAAAGTAAAATAAAATAAAAATTAAATAAAAATAAAAATGTCTCTTAAGGTTAACATTGTAATTATAAAACAGTTTATGAGTTAAATCACTGCAATTATAAAACAGCTCATGAGTTAATTCAAAGGACTGTATGTGCAACACAAAGTTGCATAAATAGTTAACTCAGTTAACGAAAACCATCCTGAAGTAAAAAGTTGCATAAATAATCCTTATATGTTTAAACATTGTACAAGTAAAACCTAAAACCGGTTTAAATGAGATATATAATGATAACATAGAAATTTTCACGTAACATCCCGCATCTCACATCGAAGCGCGGAAATATAACTATATAAAACATAGAGAGGATCCTAGCAAACATCAAAACTTTTTAAAAGTTATAAAAATAGTTTATGAATTCCCTCCAGACAGAAAGAGTCCTTTCTGCAGGAGTAGTGAAGAACTAAACGAAAACTTTTGTTGGTTGTTGACCAACGGAACGCATGGGAAAAAACCAAACACTGAACACCAACCCAATTAACTCAAAAGTTTAGTCGCAAGTGGGATCAAAAAAGTAGAATAAGCTACGAACGAGAGAACGAAAGCTAGTCTTAATAAAATGTTTATTATTCTAAACAATGTAATATGAATGTATATGCTCAGTTGCTCACTTCGTCTTGAAATAGTCAAAAAACATATGGCTTGAAAAAAATTTGTCATAACATTTTCTTTTTTGCATCAGTCTCCCTCAAACATGAGTTATAAGCGATAGGAGCGCACGTACAAGCCGTTGTTGGTCCATCATTAATAAAACGACAAATGAATGCCGCCATTTTGCACCATGACATCATTTGTCCTTTAGCTAGCCCACCAACGTTGTTGGTATTTCTCTTTTTTTGAGTGAGTGGGACTTACATGCACCCTAATTTTTATTTATTTATTATTATTTTTTTGAGGTGATGAAGTAGCGTTGAGGTGACAACCCAATAACATAGTATTGAGTTCCACTGCACCTCGCTCTCTAAGTATGTAAAAGTTTTTTTTTAGGACACTATTATTAAAACAAAAATATTCCATCAAGTAAATTTAACCATTACTCTTAAACATCACATTAAGTCAATAATGGGACGCATTATCATATGGCGTTTTCACATTATTTTTAAATTTCTCGAACGTTAAACTTTTACAACCTAAATCATTTACCTCACAATGCTACTAACAAGACTTGAACTCGCAATCTCACAACATGGTTGATACCTCACTTACATATCGTTAGACCAAAGGCATTGGTTTTAGTATTGGTACAGGGCGACTCAACCTTGAACGAGGACTAAATCAAAGTGGGGCCTTTTATTAAACTTTGCTAGCTTTTTTTCTTATGCGAAATCTTTATCACCATGCTATAATATCTTTTTTTATCAATACATGAGCTAATCCATTTAATCTCTATTGTGATATTTTCGAGCTTAAATTTATTTTAACTAGCTTTAATTTGAAAACTAATATCTGCTGAAGCCACCGTCACCAGAACGGTTAATATTAAAAGAAGAATTAAGATTTATGATATAGTTAAAATGGTGTAACTCATTGGGTTTCTGTATACAATCCCTGAATTATTATTTTTTTACATTATTAGTCCCTAAAATGTATAGTTTTTAGTTTTTTTATGTTAGTCTTTTCGTTAGTCATTGGGTTTCCATTGTTAGTCCCGGATTTTTTTAAGAAATAAATATTATAAATTTAAAAAAAAAATACTCAATTTCGTTTATAATATTTATCAAATGTTACTTTACTATTCATACACTATTTAGTGAATAGTAACAAAACATTAGCCCTTTGTTGTTAGTTATTATTACGTATTTATCAAATGTTTTCTTTTTGTTAGTTCTTCAGTTAGTCATTCGATTTTTCTTGTCAGCCCCTGAATTATTAGTACTTAAAATGTATAGTCTTTAGTTTTTTTTTAGTCCTTCTGTTAATCATTGCATTTCCATTGTTAGTTCATGATAATTCTTTTTAAGAAATAACTATTATATTTCGTTTACTTAAAAGTTTATAAGATGATATATGTGTGGAGTTTGTTAGACTCCATGGACCGTTTTGAGCATCTAGGGTTTAACAATAACATAGACAAACACGAATGCACAACGAAATATATAAACAACTATGTTATTGACACAATGTTTTTCCATATCACCTCCAATTTTATTTGATCAGAATAAAACGTGTTATCTACCTATAACAAGGATCAAAGACACCTTTGATCTTGGGGGTTAACTAACAATGAACCACACGCGGAGTACACACACACACACCTTTAATTAACTACATTATGGAAGACTTAATTATAAAACTTGTACCCTTGATCTCTCTATATAATAGAGATTTAGGGTTTACAAAATACTACGAATGACTAATAAGTAAATCTTCTTTTTCAAGCAAGTCCTTCCATCTTTTTGTAGATTTTATTCTTGTCACTTTTAGTCCCTTTGTTTCATTCTTATATTCACTTTGTCTCATCAAATCAAGAATCCCAACAATCTTCCCCTATTTTATGATGACAAAACAAACAAAGTTGTGTACGAACTTTCCTAAGCAAGTAGAGAGTTGAGATGTATACATCTCCACAGATGAAACAAATCTTGCCTTCCTCTTAATCTATGCCATGCCACTCCAACATTTCTTCCCCTTTTTGTTATAAAAAAATAGGGAATGTAAGCAATAGAAACTTCCCCTCGAGTGGTGCATGTAGATGGTTAAACATTTAATCAATAAGCTTCCTCCAAAACCAATATGTTTACCATCTCTTGAATCTTCAATTATGTAGGCTCTATGTAATGATCACTAAAGAAGAAAACCAAATATAACGAATTTGATGTAGAAGTAAAATAACCCCAAACTTGTGTCTTATGTCTTGTACTATCCACGTGACTCTAGCGTATACTTAAACACGATGTATAGGGAGGCGTAATCCTTGACAATAATCCTCATCTTTAATGAGACACCGAGCACAATAACGTAACTCCTTG
Organism: Chrysanthemum lavandulifolium; assembly: GCA_022545495.1. Taxonomy (NCBI): domain Eukaryota; kingdom Viridiplantae; phylum Streptophyta; class Magnoliopsida; order Asterales; family Asteraceae; genus Chrysanthemum; species Chrysanthemum lavandulifolium. Next base: position 66,567,185 of record CM040244.1, on the reverse strand, counting down.
GTGATAGCAAAATCATCTTGCTAGACTTTGTCAATTCTTTGTCACAACATGAAAGCACAAACAAGTTACCTCCTGCTAAAGGTATGATAAAACACGCATCAGTAGTTACACTTCATTGTCAAATAGGTGATAAAAACCTTTCTTCGTAATCAATTATGCGAATAAGAAAGAGCCATTAAAAACGTGTTAAGAACAAAAAATGTGTGTCGTCCAATAATCAAACCAAAACCTTGTGTGTGTTATTATCTCCAACCGAGAACCAAATAAAATCATGTGCGTGTAGTTTCAAATCTGCCAATATCAAACAATCTGCCTCGTCCGAGATTTTCCATTGAGATTTTAATTAGTTCTATCCGATATCAGATAAAACTAACAGCACTAAATATTTTTATCGGACAAAGAGAGCAGCGGATGTGAGAGTAGCAGTATAAACGATAACAATATTAATGTATAACCATTAATGAACAACACACATGTTGATCCAATACGTCTCACCAACCCAAAGACAACATATTAGCGACTTAATTTTAAAACATTTACACTGAATCACATTTAATCTTAAATCCAATCTAACTCAAATAGGATGGTCCAATCGAGCCCAATTAAAACCCATTATGCACCTCACATTCGCGACTTTATCCTTTAACAACCATAAACCATGAAGACAACCAAATTCCATTACTATAAAGTCACAAACGAGTGTCTAAAACTAGAAGCAAGCGTAACCATGAATGAATAGTATCAATGAATATCAGGCAGTACTAATACTCCTTTGGCAGTACTAAAGATTGTCGAGCAGTACTAAAAGTATAGGGCAACAGTACTAAAAACTTTCAAGGGCAGTACCAAGTAGAACATAGCAGTAGTAACCTTATAACAGTAGTACTATCTCGCGACCAATAGAAACATGAACAAGTAGCATAAACCTTAATCGAGAGCAGCAGTTACATTCAATGGCAGTACAAAACGAATGGCAATAGTAGTATGTTGAAGCAATAGTATCATATTGAAAACACTAGTAACAATGCTTCCATGCTCCTCACTTTTTGTTCACAATCATAACCACGAACAAATAACAACTCTAATAGCATAAACTTCGAATGAGCAAGTGTAAGTAACTCTCGATTCATAAACCAATCATTAATCATAACCGATTAAACAAATCCACCAATGAAATAATCAAGAAGATATTAGAATGAGAGTCAAAGTAGTCATGCCACCGTCATCTTTGAATCCCATCATATAATAATTCAACGAATATGCATGAGAGGGTCCAATAGCAACCGAACAATATTTTATACTTCAAAGGAGTCGGATGATTAAAAAATACCACTAGGAAGTAGGAACCACCATGATACTTTTATAATTCAAAGCAACCAATCGACTTGCGTTTTAGGCGTGTTGTAGATAGCAATATCTTAGGTTATTCTCATCGGTAGTGTCATCTTTGTTAGGGTTTAACCTTACTTGTCATTGTTAGGATTTGTGTTACTCGATTTTCTTTAACCAAAAATCCATATACCAGAAACCCTAGTTAGCAACAGTGGGGGTTTATAATAAGTGAACCCAGAAACAACTAACCTTCATCCATAACATTGTCGACAAGAATAAATAACTTTTGCACTTGACAATATAAAAACCACTACTACAAAAAGAGCTTTTTAGACCTCCTTATTAAGACCCTATCTTAAATGCACCGGTCTATATATTATATAGACATGTTAGTTTAATGAACACGGGTCTATACATAAATTTTTTATCTAGACCGGTTGATATAAAATAGACGGGTCTTGATGACATTCTTTTAGACCGGTCAGCTAACCAACCCGACCCAAATAACTTGGTTTTCACTTTTGTTTTAGGCGGCCTTTTCAATCTTCAGAATTTTCACACACCGCCAAACTCAAAAGTCAAAATCCTCACATTCAAAGATTGTAGCTAAATTCAGATCATGTGAAGAACCAGGTCATAAATCCAGATCGAATCCATAAAGAATCAAGTATGCAACACAATCACAGTTTAAGAAATTCTTAAACCCTAAAACTCGATTTTCTTGAAAACAATACCTTTCTCTGCAGCGATTTCGACAATAAACATCTAACTATTTAGAGCTCCAATTGAAGATCCCTCCAGTTAAACGTTAACGGATGTACATAGAAGCTCCACCAAAAATTTCGTTCCGATCCAACGATTAACGAAAAAGTTATCATTGTTTGAAAACAACCCTGCGAAGGTTACGAAAAATTTGATTGAATTTTAGCTTTTCTTGAAAAACCTTGTAGATCCTCATATCGGGGCTCCACCGCTCGATACCAATTGTGGAGTTTGTTAGACTTCATGGACTGTTTTGAGCATCTAGGGTTTAACAATAACATAGACAAACACGAATGTACAACGGAATATATAAACAACTATATTATTGACACAAGGTTTTCCACATCACCTCAATTTTATTTGATCGAATAAAGCGTGTTATCTACCTATAACTAGGGGTGTTCATCGGTTCGGTTATCGGGTTATTCGGTTTATTCGATTCGGTTTGTTCGGTTAATTTTTTTTTCGGGTATAACCAAAACCGAACCGAACCGTCAAATTTGATTCAACCGAACAAAACCGAACCGAATAACCGAAAACCGAACCCCTATAACCGAAAACCGAACCGAATAACCGAAATTACCCAAATTACATAAATTTAATTACTTTTTATTTAATTATATATATTTTAGCACAAAATATTTTTTTCAAGCTTAAATCATGTTATATTTATACTAAAAAGAGTTTTAGTGATTTTTTCATATATATACATAGAATATATATATTTTATATGAATTCGGTTTTGGTTCGGTTTTGGTTTTCATTACTAAAACCATATCCAACCCGATAACCAAATATTTAGTTCGGTTCGGTTCGGTTTGACCAATTCGGTTCGATTCTGAATTGATTCGATTATTTTCGGTTCGGTTCGGTTTCGGTTTTCGGTTACTGTGGATATTACCCAATCCGTGAACACCCCTACCTATAACAAGGATCAAAGACACCTTTGATCTTGGAGGTTAACTAACAAACTACTAACCTAGGCGTTTACAATGAACCACACGCCTAGGATACACACACACCCCTTTAATTAACTACATTATGAAAGACTTAATTGTAAAACATGTACCCTTGATCTCTTTATATAATAGAGATTTAGGGTCTACAAAATACTACGAAGGACTAACAAGTAAATCTTTTTTTCAAGCAAGTCCCTCCATCTTTTTGTAGATTTCATTCTCGTCACTTTTAGTCCCTTTGTTTCATTCTTATATTCATTTAGTCCATTTGTTTCATTGTTAAATGCGTAAACTAGATGGTGACAGAGGTAATTATTGCATACATAAAAGTCCAGACCAATATTTAAATCACATTTTTATTTTATGAAACCATCAAAGGTTTTAAAAAATGTATAAGCATTGCTAGGTGCATGGACAAATATTATGTCCAAAATTCAAATGCTTAAACTAAATGGTGACGGAGGTAGTTAGTGCATATATAGAAAGGCAAATCACCTAGAAATGTAGTTAACTTGCCACTTTTTTCCATTGTATGTAGCATTCTTTTTTTCTCATTCTTAATAAACTTCTATCGTTAGTCCTTTGTGTGTACCACAAAAAAAAACACGCATCGTTAGTCCTTTATCTAACGACCGTTAATAAATAACTTAAAATTTGGTTATCTTACGCTAAACTTGCGTCGTTGGTCCTTTATAGTAACAATCGTTAAAAATAACTTAAAATTTGGTTTCTTACGTTTTCGTCCATTTTTCACGTTTTAAATGCGTTTTACGTTTTGTTCGTTTAACACGCTTTCGTCCGTTTTTCACGTTTTATCCGTTTTACGTTTTAAATCATTTTCACGTTTTCATATGTTTTACATGTTTTCATCCGTTTTACATTTTTTCGCCCGTTTTGCACATTTTCATTCGCTTTACACGTATTCGTCCGTTTTACGTTTTCTTAGTTTTTCACATGTTCATGCGTTTTACGTTTTCATCTGTTTAACACATTTTCGTCCGTTTATGCGCTTTCATCCCTTCTTTGCGTTTCGTCCGTTCTAACACGTTTTAAATCCGTTTTCACGTTTTCATCTGTTTTACATGTCTTCATCCGTTTTACGTTTTCGTCCGTTTTCACGTTTCGTCCGTCTTTACGTTTTCGTCCGTTTAACACGCTTTCATGAGTTTTCACGTTTTCATCCGTTTACGTTTACATCCGTTTTGCGTTTTCATCCGTTTTCACGTTTTCATCCGTTTTAACACGTTTCGGCCGTTTTACGTTTTCGTCCGTTTTCACGTTTTCGTCCGTCTTTACGTTTTGGTCCGTTTAACACGCTTTGTATGTTTTTCACGTTTTCATCCGTTTTCCGTTTACATCCGTTTTGCACGTTTTATTTGTTTTGCACGATTTCGTATGTTTTACACAATACTTTATGTTTTACGTTTTTTTTTGTTTTCCGTTTTCCTCCGTTTTACACTTTTCATCCGTCTCTACGTTTTGTCTGTTTTTCATGATTTCATCTGTTTTTACACAAAATGTGCAAACACGAGCGAAAACATGAAACAACGGATGAAGCGTGTAAAACGGATAACGTGAAACAACGGATGAAAACGTGAAACAATGAACAAATGTGCAAAACGGATGAAAACATGTAAAGCGGATGAAAACGTGAAAATGGATGGCGTGAATAACGGAAAAATGTGTAAAACATCTGGCTGCAAACATCTGAAAATACGCAAAAACGGATGAAAACATGAAATAATAGATGGCGTGAAAAACAGACGAAACCATGTTAAAGCGGATGAAATGTAAAGCAGATGAAAACGTGAAAAATAGACGAACCCGTGTTAAAGCGGACGAAACCGTGTTAAAACGGATGAAAACATGTAAAACGAGCGAAACATGCAAAATGGACGAAATGTAAAATGGATGAAAACGTGTAAAACGAATGAAACGGGGAAAAGCAGAAGAAAAGTGAAAATGCAGACGGCGTGTAAAACGAATGAAACGTGTAAAACGATGAAACGTGTAAACCGATCAAAGCGTGAAAAACGGACGGCGTGTTAAAGCGAGCGGCGTGTAAAACGTCGGACGTGAAAAACGGACGGAAACGTAAGAAAACCAAATTTTAAGTTATTTTTAACGATTGGTACTATAAAGGACCAACGGCGCAAGTTTAGCGTAAGATAACCAAATTTTAAGTTATTTATTAACGATCGTTAGCATAAAGACTAACGATGCGGTTGTTAATACAAATATCGTCATTAAGCGTTATTTATATTTTGATCTTTGCCTAAGTTTTGTTAACGACAAAAGTAAATTTAATTTATAAAAGCTTAAAGCTTGTCAAGTTTATTAGATATTAAAACAAGCTTTCTCGAACAATATATTCATCATTCAAGCATTTACATTTATGATTAAGTAACATCTTGATATGACTCTAATCATTATGTATGATAGTAGTTTGTAGAATGTGTTAGGTTCTTAAAACCAAACACTACTTAAGCATTGCATATTTCTATAAATAGTAATACAACATTTGACATCATGTATTACATCATGGTAATCATTGGAAGATTCCATTAGATATTTTGTGAAGATTTGTACTCTTCATATCTTGCACAATCTCACTTAGATAGAGTTGACTTTAGGCAAGATTTGATATCTTGATTGTCGGACCGACGGTACCAAATTGGTACAGGCGGAACCCTTTTAAGGGTCCGCGGTCCGTCAGGCGCTCTCGTCAATTTGGCTATAAATAGCAATGCCAAGCCAAGTAGTTTCTCATCCCTTTCTAACATACTCTCATACATATCTTCTCTAACCTTTCTAACTCGGTTTCATATCATATTAGTGATCTCTTTTGTAGAAAAGAAGATCAAGTCATATTCAAGCTTCAACGAAGTTGGAAGTCTTGTTTGTTTAAGTGTTGTATGATATAGTGTTGATCCATGCTTCATTGTTGTATCAAACCATCATAATCTTGTGAGTGTGGTGGTTAGTATTTTAGTCCTCAAAATACATTGTGTGTGGGAGTAGTTGTACCCTTGGAAAGAACTCGACATCTAGCTTAGTGTCGGAAATAGTGTGTGAAGTGTAAAGGTTTTCTCCATGGGTGAAAGGAGCTTGTTGACTAGTGAAGTTAAACTCTCGAGTGTGAGACTCGGGGGTGGAGTAGGGCAAGGAAAAAGAGTCCTTGTAGGCGAACCACTATAAACAACTTGTTGTGGTTTGATCATTTCTTTCCTTATTTACTTATTACATATTGCTTGCATATTTCATTAACATACTTAAGATCAATATCAATTGATCTTTCAATAAGTTTCAAAACAAAGTTTTTAATCGGTAAACTATTCAACCCCTTCTAGTTTTCTACAATTGGTACGGAGACTCGTTGCTCAAGAATTTCTAAAATAACTTGTATTTTATAAACTTGAAACGATCCATGGATTCTCAAAACTTTAAAGAAGGGCAATCTATCAAAGACCACCACTCTTTGAAACCAATGGATTTATCTATTGGAAAACCGTTTGAAACATATGTAAAATCAAAAGATATAGATCTTTGGTTTATTATTGTTAAAGGAGATTTTAGTTCTACAACAAAGGATATTTCCGTTGATGAACAAAAGAAATTAGTTGCTAAAAATAATGAAGCTAAAATGATGCTTTATAATGCTTTACCTAGAAAAGAATATGAAAGAATTTTTATGTGTGAAACCGCCAAAGATATTTGGGAATCTTTAATTGTTACACATCAAGGTAATTCACAAGTCAAGGATAAAAATTGATCTTCTTGTTCAACAATATGAACAATTTGTTATCCCGAAGATGAAACCATTGATTGTGGCTTTGCTCGTTTAACACTATCATCACATCACTTAAAGCACTTGATGAATCTTTTAGTAGTAAGAACTTTGTCGGAAATTTCTTAGAGCACTCCATCCCAAATGGAGGCTAAAGTGACCGCTATTGAAGAATCAAAGATCTCAATAATGTCACTAGGCGAGCTAATTGGCAACCTCAAAGTTCACGAAATGATAATGGAGAAAGATTCGGAGATCATCAAAGGAAGAAAGGAGAAGATCAAATCCGTTGCTCTTAAAGCAAAGGCGGAATCAGCGATGATGGTGAATCTTGTTCCGATAGTGAAGATGAGGAGTATGCCATGGCCGTTAGAGATTTCAAGAAGTTCTTTAGAAGAAGAGGAAAGTTTGTAAGACAACCTCGAGAAGAAAAGAAGCCATTCCGAAAAGATCGGGATGATAAGAAGATTAAAGGTGAAAGAAAGTGTTTTAGATGTGGTGATGCAAGTCATCTCATGGGAGAATGTCCCAAGCCACCTAAAAGCAAAACTCAACGAGCTTTTGTAAGTGGTGCTTGAGTGATAGTGAAGCGATGAAGAATCAAGCAAGGAAGAGATCGCTCTAATGGCACATGAGTCAAATGAGGTACTTTCCGACTCTTCTTATTCTTCTATAGATGATGATACCTTGCAAAACAATATAATCAATTGTGTGAGCTAAGTCTAAAAATCATAACTAAAATAAATTTCTAAAAACCAAAAGGAGTTTTGGAAAATGAGGTATATGAGTTAAAAGAAAAAGCAAAACGTCTTGAAAAAGGAAAAGCAAATGACGATGATTGTAAATCATGTCAAGAGCTTAATCTTGAAATAGAAAAACTAAAGCTCACACAAGAAGTTTTAATAGAAAATAATTCTAAGTTTAAAAGGTTTAACAAAAACATCGCTCTTGCCGATGAAATAGTTAAAATCCATAAAACACCGGAGAGCGAGGAATGGGCTAGGTTTTAATGAAGTATTAATTTCAAAGAGTCAAAACAAAATGGCGAAAAGGACGAACATTCATCAAAATTATCTGCGATGCAGCCGCGGACGAGCACGGAACCAAAATAAGGGTTCCGTCTGTTGTCTAAATAATACCATGGTACTTCAAAGAAACAGAATGTTTGCAATCTTGGCCGTCTTGAATTTGTTAAAATAACAAAGAAAACCAATGATAATGTTAAACTAAAACCACCATTATATCGGGAGTAGGACTTGTTAAAATGAATTTAGATCAAAACTACTCAACAACGATATAAAACTTCTTTTGCCAAACGCCCTTTCCTAAGAGCAACCACAACGTTCAACCTAACTACCAACACAACGGTTGGAATCAAAACTTTCTAGACCATATCAAACTCCGTTACATGCCATGGAACCCTTACCCATCATTTCCATACATGAATCAAATAAATGGTATGTTTAACCCAAACGGACCCATGAGATATTGGGGACCAAATGTTTGAGTTATTTGCTTCTTAGGTATGCTTGAAAGTTGGATTGGAACACGATGAATGGATAAAAGATAGTGGATGCTCACGACACATGACGTGCAACAAAGTCTCTTCTCATCATACCAAGAGTATGACGGAGGTAATGTCACTTTCGGTAGCAATCTCAAAAGCAAAATCATTGGCAAAGTACGATTGCTCATAACTCTCTAACTATTGAAAATGTTGCTCATGTGGATAGGTTAGGATTTAATCTACTTAGTATTAGCCAACTATGTGATAAAAGTATAAAGTACTATTCGATGAAAATGGTAGTAAAATACTAAAAGATGGTATCACCATAGCTAAAGGAGTTAGGAAAAATAACATATCGTCATGAAAATAGATAAAACATATAATGACAAACTTTGCCTAACAACATTAGGCGATAGCTCATCTCTTTGGCATAGGCGCTTAGGTCACGCTAATATGAGACTTATACAAAACCTATCTTCAAAAGAGTTGGTTAGAATTTACCAAAACTAAAATATGACCAACACTTTTGCGACGCTTGCAAAATTGGTAAACAAACACATAGTAGTCACAAATCTAAAAATATGGTGTCCACATCTAAGTGTCTAGAATTATTACATATGGACTTGTTTGGACCATCCGCTATAAGAAGCTATGGAGGCAACTTATACACTTTGGTCATAGTAGATGATTACTCAAGGTTTACTTGGACGTTATTTTGAAAACCAAAAATGAAGCTTTTGATAAATTTGAAATACTTAGCAAGAAAATTCAAAATCTTCTAGGTGTCAAAATTGTGTCGATCCGAACGGATCATGGTCGTGAATTTGACAACGAAACTCAATTTGGAAACTTTTGTGATACAAATGGTATAACACATAACTTTTCCGCTCCACGAACACCTCAATCAAATAGAGTAGTAGAGCGTAAAATAGAACAATTCAAGAAATGAGTAGAACAATGCTTAATGAACAAAACATTCCTCAAAAGTTTTGGTGTAACGCCGTTGACACTTCTACATATATTTTAAATAGAGTCCTAATCGTCCTTTCCTAAACAAAACACCATATGAACTTTATAAAGGTAAAAAGCCAACATTAGGATATTTTAAAGTCTTTGGTTGTAAATGTTTTATTCTTAATACTAAGGATTATCTCAACAAGTTTGACCCAAAGTCTTATGAAGGTGTATTTCTTGGTTACTCTCAAACTAGTAAAGCTTACATTGTCCTAAATAAAGAAACAATGATAGTCGAGGAATCATTGAACATAACATTTGACGAAAGTCCACCTCCCTCTAAGACATCACCTTTGGTAGATGATGACTTAGTTGAAAGTCAAATAATTGAAAGTCAAATTAATAATAACAAGGAAGATGAACCATTAAATAAGAAAATTGTCAACATAAAAGAATCTAAAAGTCATCCATTAGAAAAGGTCATAGGAAAACTTAATCAAAGAACCTTAAGATCACAAGCTCAAAATCAAAGTAATCATTTTTGTTTTGTATCCACCATTGAACCAAAAACCATAAATGAAGCAATAAAAGATGAATCATGGGTAATTGCCATGCAAGAAGAATTAAACCAATTCGTTAGAAATGATGTTTGAAACTAGTTCCAAAACCCAAAGATCAAACTATAATTGGAACAAAATGGGTCTTCGAAACAAAATGGGCGAAAATGGTGTAGTATCTAGAAACAAAGCTAGGCTTGTTGCACAAGGTTATAATCAACAAGAAGGAATTGACTATGATGAAACTTATGCACCGGTAGCTAGACTTGAATCTATTAGAATATTACTTGCTTATGCATGTGCTTATGATTTTAAATTATTTCAAATGGATGTTAAAAGTGCTTTCCTTAATGGGTTTATTAACGAAGAAGTGTATGTTGCTCAACCTCCGGTTTTACTGACTTTGAGAAACCACATCATGTCTTCAAACTCAAGAAAGCATTATACGACCTTAAACAAGCACCTAAAGCTTGGTACGACCGTCTTAAGACTTTTCTTATTGATAACAAATATACTATGGGATTAGTAGATAATACTCTTTTACTAAGAAAAGGAATCGCAAATTATTATTGTTCAAATATCGTTGATGACATTATATTCGGATCAACTTGTCAAGAGCTATGTGATGATTTCTCTAAAATCATGCATGACGAGTTTGAAATGAGTATGATGGGTGAGTTAAACTTTGTGACAACTCGTAATTTCAGGTCATTTCTCAAAACAATTCATGCTTCACAATTTCATCATTTATCGTAAACTAGGTTTACGTGTTCCAAATTCGCGTAACCTTAATGGTTTAGCGGCGAATTCATGATCATATCATCACGGACATTTCATATAGACTAAGTTTAGTCTACATTTCATTAACATCATTTCCATCATGTTAGTTCATTCATGATTTTTGCATTTCACCTTAAGCGCGTAAATTTCATATTAAATAAACGTTATCGCGTAAGTTATTATTTGAACATTTAATCCGATACTTCCAAAAACTATCCCGACATATTTTTATATTTACATTTAGTTTATAAAAATAATATTTTGAGTTTACCCGGTGTTTTAAATTTTATTTTGTATATAAATTGTTATATTTATATAATTACGACGGGTGTCGTAAATTCTACACGACAATTATTATTTCACTCAAATTGTGCAAGAAATGTATTTTACAACTTTTATAACTACAATATATTTTACTTTGATTCATTAAAGTTTATTTTTAGACAACACTACCCTAATTGCACAAATATGTATATACAAGTTACTACTTACCTTCAAGTAACTTTACAATTACTTTACTTACACATTTACATACATAATAATACATAATAAAAAAATGTATAGTAGATACATACCCTTGTCAACACAAGTGGGTGAATCACCTAAAGATTTGCTAGATATTTCTTTTACTTAAATTGTATTACACTCAACACTTACACATTCAACCAAAAATTTCAAAGTGTAAAGTCAAACACTCTTTTTCCTCTTGTTTTCTCTCTAAAAACCGGCCAACCCTCAAGGGTAGAAGGAAGTTCATCAAAATTGATCAAATCAAGTTTTAACAATCTAGTTACACTCTTAATCAAGGTTTTGAAATAAAAACCTAGGGTGTTTAGGTTTAATCCTTTGTTCTAGTCACCTCATCATATCACTAGTAAGCATCTCATGTTTATTTTTCATCTTACATATTCATTTCATATTTATTTCATCATTTTTGAGCAAGCATGCAAGACATATGGATGTTTATACCATTTTTTCATTGTTTTTAAGAGTTTTATATATATAAGTCATCCTATAATTTATCCCTTGTTATATATTGGTCTTGATGATGTTTAGGAACCCATGACACCCTAAGAAGGTGTATGGTAGGATTAGAATAACCGGAGTTGTTTTGAAGGATTGGAATAGGTTTAGTCGAGAAAATCCATTTTACAAGTCTAAGAAAGGGTCTGATCTTATTTTGAAATTCTGGAAAATCCGATTGTAGACATAAAATTTTGGCCTAGATATTTAGAAAATATACTTTAAAAGCGAATCCGTGGCAGCTTGAGCGGATTAAAGCGGAGCTATAACGAAGAAGTTATGAATTTTTCAAGTTTGACGACGAAATATATTAATCCCGAAAATTTCAAAAACTATTTTTGTTTTGTACGAGTCAAAAGCGAGTCTTAAGCGTTATAAATTATTTCGACTTATCAAAAATATATTAGTATACTTTGATACGAAGCTAAGGACGTATAATACGTGAAAAGCGGTTTGTAACGACTAAAATATACGTTTTACAAAATTGCCGTAACTTTATTAGTAAGAAAAACTATATTATTTTAGTTGACAAGTGTTACGGTAAACAAAGCGACCATATTGGAGGCTATTTTTAACGTTGACGTAAAACTTTTGTAACGAGATGTCTTCTAATAAAATTGAGATCACCAAGCATATTTTTCAAAATGACCAACCGTTTGTATAAGCGGAGTTGTAATAAATTATTTACTGGTTGCTTAAACTTTGCGAAACTCACTTTTTAAACTACATTTTGGACAAAATCACCTACTTAACCTATATTTTCTTTATGAGCGAGACCTCTAGGATAAAAACTTAAATGCCAAAACTTGAGATTATGATACAAGCTTTCCAAAACCGTTGAGTTCGTTTCCTAACGTTCGACGTACACCATTTCTGACTAGCTTTTCGAGGCCATTTAGTCACTTTCATGAAATTTCCAACGACATTATTTTACTGACGAAAGTTATAATTTCACAATAAACCATTAAGAAACTATTGTAGGATGACATTATGACGTAAATACTTGTAAAGTAATTTAAGAATGGTCAAGACGTCAAAAGAGTATTTTCGACGAAGTGTATTATTTTCAAAACTCACAAGTGGTATAAATAACATACGAATTGCATGCATAACATTACATCATAACTCATTACGTATCATATCATTCATAATAGGTCGCAGTTAGAGATTCACGCTACATTTCAGTGTACTCACTTTTGTCTTCGCATCATTTCATCAAGTGAGTTTTCATAGCCCCATTTTCAATTGTTTTTGAACTATTTTGGGGGAGATACATGCTTAACTATTTTTTTCACAAGTACTTTATCTTTTTAAGAATAACTTCTATCATGATCATCATTGTTTCAAACTGAATGTTGTACTATATTAGTTGTTCTTGTTTGTTTGGTATAGTTCTCGTCGTATAAAGTTCTATGTCGATTGACTCACGATACATCGTCGTATAAAGTTCTATGTCGGTTGACTCGATACATCGTCGTATAAAGTTCTATGTCGATTGACTGCGATATACATCGTCGTATAAAGTTCTATGTCGATTGACTCGATACATCGTCGTATAATGTTCTAAATCGGTTGACTCTTGATACATTGAGTCTAGTCTATTGATTAAGCTCTATTGTTTTACGTCGAGTTAGGTACTATTGTGAATTCATTTGACATCAAGTGTTTGAACATAAACTATACACATTTTGGCGATGGGTTGTGAATACACGGTTGCAAGTTTTGTATGGGCGGAACTTGGGCGGGTGGATTACAATGCCTTTCTTTGCATAAACGATTTTGAAAGGCTTTACATTTCAACACAAACTCTATGAACTCACTCAACCTTTGTGTTGACACTTTTAGCATGTTTTATCTCGGTATCTAATGCATTCACTTCATGGCATGCATAAGGACTTATCATCGAGTCGTGGTGACGACGCGTCTCTTATGGATTTATGTACTTTAAAACATCGTTTGAATTGTAACAAACTTATTTCCGCACAAGTTGATTTTCATTTGGGACCTACACTTTGTAAACTCGATTGTTTTATTAAATCAAGCGATGTGTTTCCCAAACGACACTTTAGGTCGTTCAATATAACTGTGATTGTGATGCTATGACGGTCAATCCCGAGAATTCCATTCATTGCAAAGCAAGGTAATTTGGGGTGTGACAAACTTCTTCTAGGACTTCAAATCAAACAACTAGATGATGGTATTTTCTTTAACCAATCTAAATATATAAAAGACATGCTTAAGAAATTTTGTCTTGAAGATTCCAAACCAACTAAAACACCCATGTCCTCGGACACTAAACTCACCAAGGACGAAGAAGGTGAATCCGTAGATAACACTAAATATAGAGGAATGATTGGTAGCTACTCTATCTTACGGCTAGTAGACCCGACATTATGTTTAGTGTTTGTCTATGTGCTCGCTTTCAAGAAAACCCAAAGGCATCACACTTAGAAGCATTAAAAGGATTTTAGATATATTAAGGGAACAACGTGTTTAGGATTATGGTATCCCAAAGGAGCGGGTATAGAAACCATAGTGTATGCCGACTCGGATCATGCCGGTGATTATGTCGATAGAAAAGTACAAGTGGTATTTGCACTTTTGTTGGACATTGTCTCACCTCATGGTTTGCAAAGAAGCAAACGGCTTTAGCCATCTCTACTACTGAGCCGAATCGTCTCGGTAGGAAAAGCATGTCAACAAGCTCTTTGGATGAAGCAAGCTCGTGAGACTACGAATTCATCTCAACGACATTGTGATACTGCGACAACAAAGGAGCCATCGATCTCGGCAAGAATCCGTTCAACATGCTCGTACAAAGCACATTGAAATCCGTCATCACTTTCTTCGCGACAATGTTCAAAAGGAAACATTTCAATCGAGAAAGTATCCTCCGAAGACAACATTGTCGACATCTTTACTAAACCTCTTAAACGAGAACCTTTAATCTTCTTAGACTTGGTTTAGGGTTAATGGAACCAAACATGTAGGATAAACATAGCCTAAAACATTAGAATAGTCAAACCAAAACAATTTTGCCTTGTATACTGCTCTCAGAGCCACGGCACAAACGACAACACGGACGGAACCAAAAATTTGGTGCCGTGCGGTCCGTGGTGTCTCTGTACAAAACCGCTATATACATAACATCCTCTTCCTCACAACCCACTTTACCAAAACGTGTAAAACTTAAACCAAGCTCATTATTGTCATCTTCCCACTCACTAATCATGAAGATAACATCATTGTAAGTATCCTAACTACATTTCATCTCTTAATTACGAGTCTAGGATTCTTATTTATGCACAAAACTATCACAAATCATTACATGGGGTTTTATGTATGCTTTTATACCAAATATGAATTCAATTGGCAAATTGCATAACTAGTCATTCAAATTAGGTACTACATTATCATATTGCATAAACAAATCATGTTTCCCACTAATTGATAGATAATAAATATAAGGCCTTATTCAAACAACCAAACACCCCATGTCAAAAGTTTTGAAAAGCTTCTCACTTGTAGGAAAACATTTTCATTGCTAATACAAATAGAAACGTTAAATTTTCATCACTTGCATGCTCTTGAATACTAAAGGTATTGCATAACTAATATGCACTCCGGGTATATTCAAATGTAGCCACATTGAATTAGGAGCATTTGGGTTATCTCATGGTATTTGCCAAACACTCCACTAAAACCATTTTGTGCATAAAATGAGTCGAGATAACCATGACTCAAATTGTTTTCATATAGGCACACTAGAATCAAAAACGTTAAAATTTATTTTCATTTTTTTTAACATGTTAATTCTTGTCCTTAGGAATAACCATGGTAGCCGCAAGATTCTCGATCGAAAGACACTCTTAACTATATTCCCAAACACCACAAAACCAAAGGACTCACCAAGGAACAAGTAGAAATATTTAGGGGTCTAGAATCAAGGTATTTCCACGGTGGAACCATTCACCCATCCTTCCTTGAGCACACTAATCTTCGTGAAGAACTAGCCGCCATTCAATTCAATTGTCTTCTTGACATTGATGAACCAATTTGTCCTAGGTTCGTGTTAGAATTCTATGCTAGTGTGACCGGTTTAGTGATGAAGATGATGATGAATTTTGTCTTAGCTTTAGAATCAACCAAAATGACTACACCATCACCTTAAGTGAATTTGCTAGAGTACTAGGAATTCCCAACCGAGGAACTTGTGTCTACGGATAAGTGGTCACTCACCGCCCTTGATGCAATCAACGACCGCACTTCTCCCTATCTAACCCGTTTGGCCGATAAGGATGTCATCCGTGAACACCTTTTAACCTAAAACTAATACAACCGAGTAACCCGAAAGGAAAGGAGGTAGACCGAGATCCATATGGAATGGAGCTAAATGAACTTAAGCACGAATTTAAGAAATGGGAGGAGTTACTTAGAGCAAACGTCATTAGCACCATAGGAATAGGGATCACATAAACGCTTGTCTTTGCCACATGCTTTACAACTTGTCCACACGACAACCATTCAACTTAGCCTACTACATAGCTAGGAGAATGATTGATATTCCAACTCAAGGATCCGTTGCTCTTCCATACGGGATGCTTCTCACCCGTCTCTATAGAAACTTCGCTCCAATTCCACCAACCCCAAAGGGATGCACCTTCACTATGAACTCATCCTCACATCTTTGTACCTTTGAGTCATGCTCGAGTTGCTAAGACTAAAGGCAAGAGAGCTAAACCTCCAACTCCTTCATCATCATCATCAAATAGCTCAGGGATGGTCTTCCAAGCTCTCATCTTCCACCTCAAGAGTATTACGCATCTTTTCCCGAGATTGAGAATGAATCGGTGATTCAAGCAAACTAAGGGAATGTTCAAGTGCCTTGGTATGATGATGAACAAGATTTACAAGAAATTGGACAAATAAGGGTACTTTAAGGAGTGTTTGGAACAATGCATTATCGTTAATGTTTGATACTATTTAGTTGTTTTTATTATGTAGGATGATAATATAACTTGAAACAATGGTGTATGCTAACAATCTCATGCAGGGGGATAGCACAAGTATGCTATCAAATTTTACCCATTTTCACTATATTGTGGAAATCAATAAGCCTTGCTCAAAATCTATGCTCCACCATGTTTACATATGTGTTATTTACTTTTCCTAACTACAAATGTTTAGTATAACAACTTTTGAGAAAAATTTCGGGTTTGAAATTTCCCGACACCTAAAACGTGCTCTGTCCATATTTTAGCACTCCACGGATCGACGGCACCATAATTTTGGTACCGTCCTTTATGTAGTTTGGTACCGCCGTGCACATGCAGTGACCAGACGACACCCTTTTTGTACCGGTCCGTCTGTATGATTTTGGTGCCGTGGATCTTCCGGTAATTTTACGAATTCGACTCTTCGTGATTCCAAATTATCTTCCATCACTTAGAAATCAATCTTAACTAGTTTATACTGTTATTAGAACTCGTATTATTCACTAAGGTATATAAGAAATCCATTTCCCACCAAAATTCAAAAATTTGAAAAATCCACCCAAGGAGCCCTTTGGCATAAAGGAAGGAACCAAATTTTTGGTACCTTCAAATCCGTGGGTAATCTGAATATTAGGAAATTCCACTCACTAGAACACATTTATTGCATATCTTTTCTTCTTCACTCCATCTTCTTTGTATGGATTGACTTGGGTGATATGACTAGCATTCAACCCACTTCCAAATCATTAGGAACCTCATCTCTTCAATGGTTCAACATCAAATCAAACCTTTTCTCAACAATTTCTTACCTCTATAAATTGAAAGACTTTACCATGATCATCCTCACACCTTCTTCATTCTCACTACTATCTAGCAAATCAAAACCCAAGTTAAAATGACTAAATCATCACCAAAACCTTGCAAGAAAACCGCTAGAATGAGCGTAAGGCCTTGTTGTTTTGTTCATCTTAGCTCATCATCCGAATCTTCACCACTCACCATCTCATCTCCCATTAGAGATGATACACATCTTACCTTAGCTACACCCACTTCATCACACATTGTGATCACCACTCCACCACCAATAAAACACCTACTTCACCTCCACCCAAGACCCATCCAAACATCAAAACACCTCACCACCTTCACCAAGGTCTCCCTCTCACTCCCATGGAGTTATTTTCAACTCCACCAACATCACCAAATCCTTTCCTAGAGGACTTGGAAGACTTGCCTCTAGGCCAAGTCATCCACCACCATTGCCATCCTTTGGCACCATTGAGCGAATCGCTCATGAGTCACCTCGGTCATCCATTGACCCAAACGCCCATTAGGGCCAAGACCTCTCCTTTTCCACCCCTTTCACAAGGACATTCATGGTCCTTTATACGGGGATCATCCACTTCCATCATCAATGTCCCTCATATTGAGGACATTCCGAGTGCATGTGGGATGACAATCCCACTAGAGAGATTCAAGCCGAACTCCACAACCTCCACCAATTCAAAGGCATGGTGGATTCTCACTTAAGTGAGACAATGCAAATGCAAAGTGCTTTGCTTGCATCCATCATGACCACTCCAAACATCCCCAACACCACCAACACATCCACCATTCCACCACCACAACCTCCCCAAACTTTCTACCCTCCAAGGCATGGTTGCTCAACTTGTGAGCAAACGGGTCAAACCGTGGAACGGACCCGGATTATGGTCCATGACTTCCACGAAGAAATGAGGTTCATCCTCAACCACATTCTTGAGCGTCTAAACGCTCTTTCCCATCCACCATCACTTTAGGATGGTTTTAGAATAGTCTTTCTTTTATTTGCTTTCTTAGGATAATTTTTATTTTCTTGTACTAGAAACACATCATTGTGTTCTCTTTTCATGATCCTTATTCATGAAAAATTTTAACTAATGAATGTTGTTTATTACATTGTTGGTGTCATTACATAGTGTTTGGAAATGCTTGTGAATGATCATTATTACTAACAATTTTTTTGTAGCTTTATTTTCACAATCCATGTATCTTCCCATTAAAGCACCCAATTTAGGGGGAGCTTTGAACAAGGGAGATAATAGCTGGGCTCATTACATTCAAGATAGCCTCTTCTTTTGTTGAGACAAAAGGGGAGAAAATATAGAACTTTGAAATTATTTATATTTGACTTTTCGAAAAAGTCAAGCGCATACATTTGACTTTCTAAAAGTCAAACAGAACTCTCATTGATAATACTTGACTTTTCTTAAAAAGTCAAAGCGCATACTTTGACTTTACGAAAAGTCAACATCATGCATCAACTAGTGAATTCTTTGACTTTCATAAAAGTCAAATTTCATACACTGCATTATCATTTCCTTTTCAAGTTCTAAAACTAATATTTTTATAACTCTTGTACAAACTTTGTTTCTTTTATAAAAATAAAATTTATATTTTGTCCTCAACAAAGGGGAGATTGTTAATACAAATATCGTCATTAAACGTTATTTATATTTTGATCTTTGCCTAAGTTTTGTTAACGACAAAAGTAAATTTAATTTATAAAAGCTTAAAGCTTGTCAAGTTTATTAGATATTAAAACAAGCTTTCTCAAACAATATATTCATCATTCAAGCATTTACATTTATGATTAAGTAACATCTTGATATGACTCTAATCATTATGTATGATAGTAGTTTGTAGAATGTGTTAGGTTCTTAAAACCAAACACTACTTAAGCATTTGCATATTTCTATAAATAGTAATACAACATTTGACATCATGTATTACATCATGGTAATCATTGGAAGATTCCATTAGATATTTTGTGAAGATTTGTACTCTTCATATCTTGCACAATCTCACTTAGATAGAGTTGACTTTAGGCAAGATTTGATATCTTATTTGTCGGTCAAGCGGTACCAAATTGGTACACCAGGGAACCCTTTTAAGGGGTCCGCGGTCCGTCACGCCTCTCGTCCAATTGGCTATAAATAGCAATGCCAAGCCAAGTAGTTTCTCATCCCTTTCTAACATACTCTCATACATATCTTCTCTAACCTTTCTAACTCGGTTTCATATCATATTAGTGATCTCTTTGTAGCAAAGAAGATCAAGTCATATTCAAGCTTCAACGAGAAGTTGAAAGTCTTGTTTGTTTAAGTGTTGTATGATCTAGTGTTGATCCATACTTCATTGTTGTATCAAACCATCATAATCTTGTGAGTGTGAGTGGTTAGTATTTTAGTCCTCAAAATACATTGTGTGTGGGAGTAGTTGTACCCTTGGAAAGAACTCGACATCTAGCTTAGTGTCGGAAATAGTGTAAGTGTAAAGGTTTTCTCCGCGGTGAAAGGAGCTTGTTGACTAGTGAAGTTAAACTCGAGTGTGAGACTCGGGGAGTGGAGTAGGGCAAGGAAAAAGAGTCCTTGCAGGCCGAACCACTATAAACAACTTGTTGTGGTTTGATCATTTCTTTCCTTATTTACTTATTACATATTGCTTGCATATTTCATTAACATACTTAAGATCAATATCAATTGATCTTTCAATAAGTTTCAAAACAAAGTTTTTAATCGGTAAACTATTCAACCCCCCTTCTAGTTTTCTACACAGGTTTTTTTGGTAACGGGTACACACAAAGGACTAACGATAGAAGTTTATTGACAGAATGAGGGGAAAAAAAAAGAATGCTACATACAATGGAAAAAAATGGCAAGTTAACTACATTTCTAGGTGATTTGCCATATATGGAAGTACATACCGGTATTTAAATCACACTTTATTTTATGAAACCATCAAAGGTTTTAAAAAGTGTATAAGCATTGCTAGGTGCGTGGATAAATATTATGTCCAAAATTCAAATGCATAAACTAGATGGTGATAGATGTAATTATTCCATATATAGAAGTCCAAACCGGTATTTAAATCACAATTTATTTTATGAAACCATCAAAGATTTTAAAAAATGTATAAGCATTGCTAGGTGCATGGATAAATATTATGTCCAAAATTCAAATGCGTAAACTAGCTGGTGACAGAGGTAATTATTGCATATATAGAAGTCCAACTAGTATTTAAATCATAGTTTATTTTATGAAGCTATCAAAGGTTTTAAAAATATATATAAGCATCGCTAGGTGCATGGATAATATTATTTCCAAAATTCAAATGCGTAAACTAGATGGTGGCAAAAGTAATTATTGCATACATAGAAGTCCAGACCGGTATTTAAATCATAGTTTTTTTATGAAACCATCAATGGTTTTAAAAAATGTATAGCATTGCTAGGTGCATGGATAAATATCATGTCCAAAATTCAAATGCGTAAACTAGATGGTGACATAGGTAATTATTGCATATATAGAAGTCCAAACCAGTATTTAAATCACAGTTTATTTTATGAAACCATCAAAGGTTTTAAAAAATGTATAAGCATTACTAGGTGCATAGATAAATATTTTGTCCAAAATTCAAGTAAACTAGATGGTGACAGAGGCAATTATTGCATATATAGAAGTCCAAACCAGCATTTAAATCACAGTTTATTATATAAAACCATCAAAAGTTTTTAAAAATGTATAAGCATTGCTAGGTGCATGGATAAATATTAGGGGTAATTCCCAAAAGGGGACAAAAAAGTGATGAGTGATCACTTTGAGGTACAAAAATAAAGTATCTTCCTAATTTGGTCATGTGCGAATGTGCGAATGTGCGACTCCATTAAATGTGCGACATGTGTCCACTTTTTTAATAATATAGTACAGTATTAGGTGGGTGTTTTCCCATATATTCTTTTCTTTGTCTTGTTATAAGAGGATTAAAAAGACTAATATACCCCACTTTAATTTTATCATTCTCTTTTATCTACATTTCCTGCCTAACTCTTCATCATCACCATTTTTATTTCCAGATTCCGGCAACACTTCCGACCAACTAAATCTCGTCTTCATCTGTTGTCAACTAAAACAAACCTCAAAGTCAACCCATTTGTTATTTCTAACACTCTTATTTTGTCATACTAAATCTCTTTCTCTGTACTACAACATCAACACAAAGGTACTACACCTCACATATAAATTTAAAAAAAAAAAACAAATGGTGGTACAGGACATATGAAGGTTCCACCAAGGTAAAGAAAACAATTTATGAGATAGTTTATGTCCTACTCTTTATGATTAATTGATACTCATAAATAGGTAAAGAAAATAGACAAAGGGTTACAACAACAATACACAACCATCAAATATTCCGGCGACACCCAAATATTCCGACGACTCAATGGATTTCTATTTATACTTCACGAACGCCAATGAAACAAAGGTACGAGAAATATAACTCAATATAGTAATTTATGCTTTTGGATTACCGTGTTTTCCTTTGAGCAAATTTTAAAGCTCTGAGTTATGTACTGGCAAAAGATGAAAAGAATGGAATGACCACTTACACGATTTTTTCATTTAAATAATTCAATAACAAGATAATCAAATGTATTCTTCAGTTCTTATACTCATCAATTACATTATATAGCAAATTTTTCAAACAAGATGGCGGATCTGTAGATCTATAAAAAAAAATAAGAAAAACTTGTAGATCTATTCAAAAAAATCAAGAAAAATTTTTAGATCTATAAAAAATCAAGAGTGATCTGGTGATGGCGGATCTGTGGTGATGGCGGATGTGTGGTGATGTTGATCAGGTGGTGATGGTGATGAGGTGGTGATGGCGGATCTGTTGTGGTGTTGATGAGGTGGTGATGGTGATGAGGTGGTGTATGGGTTTTCAGGTTTTATGTGCAATTTGTCAAAATTTTGTAGTTTTAAATGGTCAGTGTTGCCGGAAGTGTTGGTCGGAATATTTGGGTGTCGGAAGTGCTTTTAGTCTATCGCCGGAATATTTGGGTGTTGCCGGAATAGTTGATGGGTGTTGCCGGAATCTGGAAATAAAAATGGTGATGATGAAGAGTTAGGCAGGAAATGTAGATGATAAAGAGAATGATAAAATTAAAGTGGGGTATATTAGTCTTTTTAATCCTCTTATAACAAGACAAAGAAAAGAATATATGGGAAAACACCCACCTAATATTGTACTATATTATTAAAAAAGTGGACACATGTCGTACATTTAATGAAGTCGCACATTCGCACATGACCAAATTGGGAAGATACTTTATTTTTGTACCTCAAAGTGATCACTCTTCACGTTTTTGTCCCCTTTTGGGAATTACCCCTAAATATTATGTCCAAACTTCAAATGCGTAAACTAGATGATGAGAGAGGTAATTATTGCATACATAGAAGTCGACTAGTATTTAATTTTATGAAACCATCAAAGGTTTTAAAAAGGGTATAAGCATTGCTAAGTGCATGAATAAATATTATGTTCAAAATTCAAATGTATTAATTAGATGATGACAGAGGTAATTATTGCATATATAAAAGTCCAACCCAGCATGTAAATCACGGTTTATTTTAAAAAATGTATAAGCATTACCAGGTGCATGGGTAAATATTATGTCCAAAATTCAAATGCGTAAACTAGACGGTGAAATCATAAAAATAAGGTGATATATGAAATTAATCCAATATTAAATATCATGTAAAAGATGAAAATTAGAAGAGATACACTAGTTGGTATATTAGCAAAGTAGAGGGTTAATATGTATCTATTAGTTTAGCACAAGTGTTAGCCGAATAGAACTTGTAATATATTTGAACTTGCTTACAAATTAAAGCAAGCTGTCAATAGTTTCTAACAAGTAGCTAGAGTCGGTTTTCTAGTTTGTTATGTTCCTTCTCATTCTCTATAAAAGGAGATAATTTTTTTCATTATTATTGTGCAAGTTTCTGTCGACTGTTTTCAGGTTCTTGAGTGAGGGTTTCAGTTTTCTTCTTGATCGTGTTTATTCCGTGTTCTAGTAAACCAAGTTGTTAGCATCCACTTAGGGTACCCCGTATCTAGATACATGGACAAAGTGAAGAGAATGAGACTGATTCGCAGACAGCAACTAAAAGATGTTGAGTTGATTCAACGTATACAATTAGCATTGCCGTCAAAAGATGCAGCACAGACCTGCATCTTGTCCAAGTCATGGCTACACGCTTGGTCTACCAGCCCTGCCATCAGGTTTTGTCCGTCCGTTGACTCTTTAATAATAAAGAAACATCAAGGAAAGTACATGAGCTGGATCAGCCGGACCTTACTAAGGCATAACCGGGACAACTTACCTATCACACATCTTGATCTTCAGTTGGGCATTCACACCATTAATTGTGCTGCTAAAAAATTGATTACGCAAGAAACTTCTTCTAATGGTGCTCTCAAGGAGCTTCACCTCGCAATCTTGGCTAAATCATTATTTACTTTTCCTGATGAGATATTCTCAAGTGAAAATCTCAACACGTTAAGTTTGGAACGTATACACCTCCAAGACTGGAAAAGATCTTCCCTTGACATTAGTCTCAATCCTGCGATTCACTGCACGAACCTACGTGTACTAGAGTTGGTTGATGTGTACATAAGTCAAGTGGTGCTTCATAAATTACTATCTACATGTAAGTTACTTGAAAAGATCATCCTCGTGTTACCCATGGAATTAAAGAAACTCAAGGTAAACAACCTCCGTTATCTTAATGAGTTAAGAATATATCTGAATGAGTGTAATGATATTTTGGAAGTTGATGATGTCCCATCTCTCTGCTCGCTTGTATATGACGCAACAGCGATAATATGCGTTAGGCCTGCTTTATTTAAAATGTGCACAATAGGGAGCTTGAGAGAGTTATATTTAGATAATGTGTACATGGATGATGCATTTTCCAATATGATCAAATCCAACTTCCCCTTTCTAGAGAGGTTGACCCTTACAATCAAGTGGTGTAATTTGGAGATCGTGGATATCAGAAGTTTTAAGTTGCGGAGGTTGAGATTAGACTTTTTGCTCAATGAGGAAATCAAAGTACAAGTTTATGCTCCAAATTTACTTATTTACGAGCATGCAAGCTATGCAATGCCTAGTCTCTTGTTTACACCCATTCCTCCTGAGCAAATTGTGCTAACTCTCGGATTGGAAATTCCCATCGATGAATTGTTCTTTCTTAAGATGAGGGAGGCACTTAATTTATCAAGCAAGTTTAACATTGAAATAATAGGTTCTGGACATGGGGTTCTAGCAGAGCCTTTTAACCTGAGAACAATAGTCCCGTTTCCAGCTACGAATGTTGAGGAACTTTTTTTTAGCTCATCACATTTCAACAAAGTCTTTTGGGAGAACTCACTGCCGATCTTTGATACAGTTTTTTCTATTTGCCATCCAATGTACGTAAAGGCAGAATATGAATTACGGCTCAAAGTCGCTAACTACTTCTTGAAGCTAATTATAAAGGGGGTGATGGAAATTTGTGAAATAAGAAATCCTCTCGATGGAAGATGGGTAACGCTAACAAGTTCTTCTTTAAGTTTGCTTGATAGAACGACTCCTAGTGGCGGGTCTGAGTACGAGTTTAAACTGAGTTGGTGTTCACCATAGAAGCTTCTCGTTCACCATGGAAGCTTCTCATATTTACTTGTATTGTTTGGAATTATATTCAAGTTAATTTGTCATTCAAACTTTATATTTTACATAACTGAAGTTTATGGTTTGATGTAAGACGTTTCCTGTGTTCTAAGGTTTTTTTTTTTTTTTTTTTTTTTTTATTCACTAATTGATTGTTGAATGAGTTATTCTACATTTCTACTGTGTTTTTATAGAAGAACTACGTTAACGGATTCAGACCATTCTCTGCTTGCTGGCAGCATGAGCGAGAAAAATGTCTCTTGGTAGAGATGAAACTGTTTCGTCTCACACAAACTAGAAAAAAAGTATCAGCTTGATATTGTGATTTGATCAGTAAAAAGGAAGTATAATTATCAAACTGAAGTGAAAATACACAGAAAATAAGTGTTAATCCTATTTTTCTACTCCGATATATTTTACGTAGTATTACTTATGTGTTAACTTTGCATCCATGTGTAATTTAACATGTTATGGAGATACTATTGCATCCATGTGGAATTGGTTGCGTATGTTGGTTGGTAGCAAAAGACTCGTACCCACAATTTTTTGGATATGCATCTTCTTTGGTCTTAGATTCTTACCACAACATATCTACTTGTAACTCGACAATAATCATGCAATGGAGTAAAGACCAGTACTTTATTGTGACCTGGGTTTGTCTGTTGGGTCCTAGAGGACGTGCAGTAGTGGCAAACGTTGAAAACACCCTTTCGGTACCATCTGCATTCCTTTCCATTCCTTACAATGTTCTTGGATGATTAACCGAGAAGGTGATAATTGTACTATTTGATAAGGGCATGTGCTAAAAAGCCCGACGACTCGTTATTTGCCACTGATCGTCATTTTTTTTAAAAACAATAGTTGTATATCTCGAGCCAAATCCAGAACATTGAATATAAAATGTTTATCTTGATTTAGAGTTGTGAATTGTGGTAGCCTTTTGGGGCTTAACTATCAAGATATATATGTCGCAGTTATCACAGGGATCACCCATTTGTTTTACGACCATATCTCATATATGTATAAGATCCCGGTTCTTGTTTCAACTTTTCTTCTCAAAACAGGAGTATAATAAGTTACAACATACTAAGATTATACGGACTACGGAGCAACTGAAATACAGCTTATCAGAACATGGACATTCTAGAGAAAGATATCAAGTAAACTGAAATACATGTCCCAACACAATACAACCAACCAATTGACTTGATATTGCTAGAGAAGCTAGAACTTATACTGATAAATAACTGACCAGTTTGCAGGCATATAACCTGTGTGATGGGCTGATGGCTAAACTCAAGGAACTGGTCATATTTTAATTTGCGCACTACATGACGACTTTCGACACCAAACTGTCATATGCCGAACTGACCAATTTGCGGACACACAGACAAGTATTAGACATTGAGTAACATTCTTCTTATGCTGAACTATATATACTTTCATCTGAAGGAATTATAAGAAGGTTGTCAAGAAGACATTGAGTAACATTCTTCTTATGCTGAACTGACCAATTTGAGTAACATTATAGACTTCTGGTTGTCAAGAACCATTGTCTCAGCTCCAGTCTTTCTTAAAGCACACACATTAAAATATAAGAATGAAACTGTTCTTCGTTCGAGAGAATCGACTATTTTCCAAGTACCAAAAGTCCAAAACTTAATGTGTATTCACCATTATCTGGTGACGTAATATATTAATATAACACTATATCTTTAGCCAAAGGCTAATGTCCACAACCAAAATCATGAATAATCCGCTAAGTAAAGTTCATTCTTACAAAAAACCAACAATGGAAAGCCCAGAACCTAATAAACAACTCATACACAAATATCGGATGATGTGAGACTCTAAACTGATACTTGAAACCTAAAAAAGTTTAAAGGGTAAATCTTTTATAACAATGATTGAATTCTATACGAGTTTGTCGAGCTGTGCTTGAAGTTCTGCTATAGACACCATATTAATGTTGGTTATCTCCTCTTGAGAATACTCCTTCGTTAGAAGTGATAGAACTTGTTCATGGGCTTCTATGATATTCGTCCTGCATTAACATAAACAAAATAAGGTGGTTACAGTTTAGATCCCACATTGGCCAAGTATGGGATTGGTTGGTGGCTTATAAAGTCTTGGTGTCCCCTCCTTTGAGCTAGCTTTTTGGAGTGAGTTCTATACCTAGCTTGTGTCTAGATGCGACCTAGTATGACACCGACTATTCATTGAATATCATAGATGGCAAATAGGTGGTCGGGTGACAGTCAAAATGGGTAATTTTTGCCATAAACACTTCGGTTCCTCCAAAAGTTAAATTAATAATTTCTTTGCAGTAAAACAACCCATGAGGTCGTATGCACTAGAAAAATATAACTAGGCAACCTTCAACCCATTTCTCTCTAAGTTGCTTCTTTCTGATTTTGCGTATAAGGCCTGTTAGACATATAGCAGAACTAGAAGTGACCCATTCATGAAGCCAGGAGTAAATGGGTTGAAACTGCCACCATTATCGAATATCTAAATAAGAATGTAAGTAAATGTAGATAAACAACTTACTTGATTGGTTTAAAAAGTATCGTACGGGTGGATGGATTTTGCAGATAAAGCTTCATCTTTTCCATCACTCTTGGCAACTCATTTTGCATAGCAGCATTCACCTGTATAAATCACAGAGAAGAATTTAACTCATAGATATATGAAGTTTATACATTAGATCACGAGAAATTTAAATGGATACAATCAAAAACTGGCATCTAGAAATTATAAGTCAGACAGCATAAAAAGCTTTGTATCATGACTAAGAGCAAGAAACCAAAGAGCAAAGAACTTCTGCTCTAACAACTTGGACCTAGACTTGCATAAACGTATGTGAAGCCAAAGAATACCTGCGTTCCATACTTCCATATTTTTTAAAGTTCATAAGGATTTAGCATACTACTAGTGTCTATTCATGGCAATTGAAGTTACAAGCATACCTTCTGGACGATTTCTGCAACCTTATCCGGCGAAGCAAAAGCTTGATCCTTGAGTGGTTTTCCCATAGCTGACTCTAGCTTTTGATTTTGAGCACTTGATGACAATGCAACTCTGACTGCTGTCACCTTTAAGAAACAAAAAAGTTGTAATATTGATTTATTAGGTCATTCTCACGTTTAGTTCGCATAGGTGACTTGGCTCATTGGCGAGTGAGCTTTATGATACATTTTTTTTCTTTCACTTCTGAAAAGTGATGCAAGGAAAAGGGATAACTAACCTTTGTAACAAAGGAAAGCATAGGATCTACTACTGATTTAGTGACTGACATGATGAATTCTTCGCATGTGGCTTTAAGGTTTTTCTCCAGTTCCTGCATGCATGGGAAACATTTGTAGCTTTGAATATATAAAAAATAAAATAAAAAATACAGTAATCATTCCTAGTCAATAAGAGGATTGATTAAAAAACAAAAAAAATACAGGGTTGCTTTTTTCCCCCTTTTTGACAAACTGAAATTGGTCAACTAAAAGACAATTGTATACCTTCTTTGCATCAATTTGACTTTCTAAAACTCGAGGTGACAGTGTCCTTGCCAAAGAAGTGGTTGTTCCTGACCAGTCAAATAACGAGGTCTGACCTCTAAGAATTCGTCTCAGATGCTCCTGTACAGATATAAATGAGTATAAGCTTTCAGATTCTTCTGTGGTGTTTATATACAACATAACACCACGAACAAATGTGATAGACTGATAGTTATAGGTGACTTTAAGCTTTCGAATTGGCTAGTATACATAAAAGTGACATACAAAGGATGGAATTAAAAAACAAATGAAACAAAACAAGACAAATCCAGGTCTGATAGAGTGATAGCTATATTGCAGTATGAAGGTGGATAAGTCCAAGAAGTTACTAACCAACAAATGGGAGAAATCCAGTTCCTTGTGAGTGACTGAGAATTCTATGTCAAAAGGTGCAATCTGTAAAAGCATACCAAAACTTAGTGATAAAAACTAAATGCAACAATCCTGGAGTAATGGTAATGAGTCAAAAACCTGTTCTCTTAATATAAGAAGATGCTTAATAAGAAACAGTTGTCCATCCATTTGTGATGATCTTTTTGCAACTAGTTTGCTTGCTTTCTGCAGTTAGATAAATAAATACAAACATTTAGAAGAAGGGTAAATAAAATAAATGTTCACAGATACATTGTAAAATGAAATCTCAATAATTCAACTATTAGCATACAAAGGTAACGCAATTCAATTCACTTACTTGGATGGATACAGAACAAAACTCAACTGCTTCCTGAAGGATGCAAAAGAAAAACAATCAAAATTGAGAATACATCAGCCACGAGAATTTATGAGATGTCGAAACCGCATGATAGTGCTAATACCTGTGCCAAGCCAGTAAAAACTGCTTGCTCCAAACAGTTATATAATTTGGATAGACAGGATACAGTTTTCTCCAGTGGAGGGTACCAAGTCTTGAAAACATCTGAGCTCTGATCGATCTGCAAGGGTGATATTAGAAAGCCGGTACTTATAAGTTGCAAAATCAGGTACTAAGCAAGAAGGTTATAGCATCTATACAAAAATGGAACAAAATAGGTACTTGCAAATTACTACTTGAAACCCACAAAAAAGAGCATATTCCCAATGACAGGTGTACTTAAGTTTAGTTGGCCTTTAGTTATTCCACCATTCATCATTCGTCCATGTGAGCTCATAATTCTCGGTTGTTTCCATATTTTACAACCAATATCCTACTAGTCAATATAAGAGTCAACCTCCTAAGGCTAAGCTAAATATATTAGTCTTCCAAAATCTATTAATATTTCATAGAGAAAGTTCAAATTTCAAAACATAGGAATGATTTTGAATTTCGGATGGCCTTGCAAAACAACAATTACTTCCATTAATAACCATGTAATTTGTTTCGCTCTAAGGCCATGAAAACAATACATAGGTATGATTTCGAATTTCGGATAATAACCATGTAATTTATTTCCCTGTAAGGCCATGAAAACTATACATACTTATGATAGAATGGTAAGCCAGAAATGAACCCTACAAGCCATATTACAGCATAAACAAGTGCAGGGCCCTATGTCAAGATTTAATGGCAGAAATCAATCGAACAAGACATATAGTATATGGAAACTTGTCCATAAGGTAATTTAAGAACTTACAGAACTGGGATCAGATTTGGTCTCAGCTGATTGTTCAAGCTTTGCAGGGTAATCTAAATCTTTATCCAGGGGAAGATAGTTGGCTATCTGAGATGGACATGTAAAAGATTTTTCAGCAGAATTGCTTATCCATTCATAAGGTCCGCATCAGAAATATTACAATGTAGTATGTATCATGCAAGTAGACATTTGACATACCTCATCACGAATATATGTTCGAGCACGGAAAGTTAACCTTTCATGAATATCAGCCAGAATTCTGTCTAATGTAGGACGTATTCCAGCCAAAGATTCACTTCGTCTGCTGAGTTGTTCTCCTATTACTTCTATTTTGAGAATATCCACAAGTTCACAAAGCGCATCCAAATTCGCTTCATGAAGAAACTTTGGCCGCAATGTGTCATACAAGAAAGTACATCTGCAAAATGGTTACCAAATTGAGAAATAATGTCAATAAATTCTTGGCATAAAGCACCATGGCCACTGACTTCTTTGGGCATGATAATACAACACTAGAAAGATATAACATGGATTTGCTAGACATCTGCGCTTCAGGGATTGTTCTAATGAAGCCTTATTACAAGTAAAGGTATAGACAAAAATGGCATTGTCCTTCTAAATGGCAATCAAAGAAACTTTACTGCTGTTTAAGAAACACTACAATCTTTAAAAGACAAACATGTTGTAATATATACACGTCAGGACTTTAGTATGTTTATAAATGTATTCTGACTTGAAAAGTATAAGAGGAACAACATCGGATATATAAGAAGAACTCCATTAAGGAGATATAAGAAATGAAAAAGGAAGAAGGTGACATATACAGCAAGTGATATAAGTTATGTAATGGAACTTACAATGGATCTACCAAAGGAGCCAAACTTGAGCTATCTTCTGAAGTTGATGGAAAGAATTTGTCAAACAGCTGGTGCTCCTGCTGGCAGACCTGTCAAAATGATTACAGATAGAAGTTCAGGTACTCGAAAGTAAAAGCAAGAAAAAGTAGATGCACTGCAATTTAGTAAGCATCTTTAGTAGATACGAGCAGCCTAATCCAGCACTTAGAGCAAAAAGTAACTTCTTTAGAAAAGTCATATAACGATAAAGAAAAATTCTTTGGAGAAAGATCTTCGCAATTACCTGCATCAAGTATGCACACCCAGATCTGGTTAAAGAAGGTAATGTCTCTTTTTTGGAATATTCTGAAATCCTTTGTGATACTATCCCTTTTACCTAGATGACATAAAGCAGAGAACAAATGAAAATGCATCAATGAGAGGAATCTTCATATAATTGACCTATACAATACATAAGAAAAACGGGAAATTGGCCATAGATAAGCTCACCAATGATAGCCGCTGTTCACAATATATTCTGTGACATTCTGAAAGAATTTGAACATATTCTTTCCTTGAAGCTCTTCTCTCGATTTCCTCTAGCACCGGTTTAAGCTGCATGTGGCTTTTATTAGGTTCATTCACCAATGAAGTTAAACACTTAA
This sequence comes from Chrysanthemum lavandulifolium, assembly GCA_022545495.1. Taxonomy (NCBI): domain Eukaryota; kingdom Viridiplantae; phylum Streptophyta; class Magnoliopsida; order Asterales; family Asteraceae; genus Chrysanthemum; species Chrysanthemum lavandulifolium. Next base: position 66,535,332 of record CM040244.1, on the reverse strand, counting down.
ACATAAAGCTATGCGGTAGGTGACATTATCGGACTCTCTTATTCATTCTTACTCCATAAACCACAATACAAAACTCAAAATCCACATCAAAAAGCTCAAGAAAGAGAGATCCTTATTTTATGGCTGTCATTTCAACTAGTGATCACGTTTGAATATCACTTGCTAACTTTATCAGTTGTAACCCAAGAAATTTATAAAGGGACTTCAAATAGAGACCACCTAAAGGGTCTATAGTTTTTTATGCCATCTTAATTTCATATGGAAGTATCCTAAATTTAGAAGGAATATCTTTCTTGTGCAAAAAAATAAAATAAATAACTTCAGTATGAGTGGTTTATCGAGTCTTCTTGCTTTATCAAGTTTGCTGACCTCATCTAAGAACTTAAGCAGATTCAGTGATATAGAGGTGACTCTGGTGAAAAGCTACCGGGTAAGATATAATTTATTCATAGTTTTAAAATTTATACAAATAGATGGATAAGTTAGGAATTTAGAGGAAATCATTCCCTGGCATAGTAGCTAAAACTTGTTCTTATTCTTCAACAAAATATAAAATATATATGCATCACTTTGAAAAAACTTAAAAGCTCTAATTCTCCAATCTTCGCAGCAAGTTACAAGTTTCGTAAGTTATCTTATAGAAAGTAAGTTATTACCTCACTTGCAGCTGCCTCAAAGCGAACGTAAAGGATAGATGTCTCAACACCTTCAGAAACAGCTGCTTTGTTGCCACCGCTGCCACGAAGAGCTGTTTGGACCTGTCCAACAAGGAAAAAGAAAATAAATGAACAAATTTTGCAAAGATTTGCATTCTAGTAACATAAAAGTGATTCCAACTTATAAGGTGGTTTACCTGAGAAGTACTACTTTTGAGAACAGAAAGGACATGCGCGCGTATCATCCCCAGGGCTCGAGACTGTAGTTATATTAGCTTAGTATTACTTTATGAACATACAACCATAAATCCCATTCAAATTTAAAGAACTGAATTTAAGAAGAGAGTGTGTGTTACATACTTGAAGTTGACGGAATTTAACCAGATAAACATTGGATTCAGCATACTGTGGATTGTTTTCAACATACCTATATACCGGCAAGATCAACGCATTATTGAAAAAGAATAGTAATCAGGAACCAAGTTAAACAAACTAATGTGATGGGAGGCAAGTTCAGCGATCTTACGGGATGTAAAAGTTAATATGTTACTATCCATTAGAAGAAATAGTAAGAGCAATTTACTTACGAGATGCAATCGTCAAGCTTTTTAAGCTGTGGAAGAAAGTTTTCGCTTGCAACACTTGTATTTGAAGAATAAAAGCTGGTGGCAACCTGCAATACAGAGTATGAGCGAAACCTGTGTCATTAGCCACGCGTATAGATGAAGACTCATTTAAAAAAAACTTTGGTAGGAACTAGTTGACTTAGGCATAAATTAATTGTTTATTAAAGCAGCATAAGCATTTGAAAGCACTCTTTTAAGAGCCTACATTTCATAATAAGGTTCAGACATCTTACAAGACGCATACGTTATTCATAAAACTCAGACTTACATTTTCTAATTCATCAAAATAATTGAGCTTACTGCGAAGGGAATCTGCAAACTCTATTAATCTTTGCTTCTCTATTACCTGCAATATAGCAACACTAGTGATACACAAAATGACATTTAACTAGAGAAAAAACTATAATTGGTCACATAACTTTGCCTTATCACAGCACAGACTAGAAAAAGGTATGGCAAATTTGAGGAGAAAACAAACAATACCCACCATTCGGTCGCACGCATCATGAAGGGTTTTAGTCTTCGTTGCAACTACTTGATGCTGCATTTGTAACTCGTTGAACAAATCAAGAGTTTCATCCACCTGAAAAATAAGGTTGGTTAAGTTGACTTGTCAACTATGTAATCGTCGAAAACATTAGAACGATAATTTCCACTTGGGAAATTAAAGGAGTTAACAAGCTCTAAGAAAAACATATACCTTCTGAAGAATACCGTCACACGTCTGTATCCTCTCAGTTAAGGTGTTAACATATTGCTGATACTTCTCTTCTGTCTACGGAACAATATTAATCAGATGCCAAGGGGTAGCCAGCGGTAGCATAAAGACAAACAAGGCAATAAAACGGCGAAGAGAACATAATACTAACCTCTGATTTCATTGCTGCTTCAAGATCTGTAAACCATTTGTAAAACTGTATCAAGATCAATAAGCATCCATAAGTCTTCATCTAAGTCCCGTAACATTCAATTTACAAATAAAGCACCTACGAGCTTGTCATACTTTAGTATAAATTGATAAACACCAGTGACGGATAACAAGTTCCTACCTGGTTTGTATTGACCAAAACACCGTCTATTTCCCCAGATTCTTCTACAGTTCCAGGCTTTGTAGAAACAGATAACCCATTGTTCTCTTTGGATATATTACCCTGCGACTGTAAATTATTTTATTAATTAGGCTTATACATGTATGACGTAATGCATTATCTAGTAAATGTTATGTATAAGCGAAAACGCACCAATTTGGTAGGAAACGGTCTCTCGACAACCGCATGAGAGAGTGCAACTATTGCTGCTTGTTGCTGCTCAGTCAGTGGGGCATTCTGTCCAATGAAACAAACACTGGCTAAGCACCCAACTAAGATAAACGTTTAATATATTCTTGCCTGTAACATGTGCACAGGCGAATAGCAAAAAAATGAGACGGGTCTGATTTCTATCTCTAAAGCAACACACGTGCTTAATGTGCACCACACCTTACATCACAATAAATGTAACTACATCTCTTCTATCCGTACTCATAGGCATCCTTATTGAGTTGCTAAGTAGGTTAGTTAAGATTTAACCATCCTAACTAGTCTTTGCAACTTGTCGAAACTGATGTTCAACTTGTCAAAGACTACAAGGGGGTGTTTTGGATCGCTAATGAAACTTTCTATGCTGCTTTTTGGTACCGCTTATAATCAGTTTTAGTGTTTGGTTAGAGGCAAACTGCTATCATTATCTGCTTATTTGTAAGATAAAATAATAAGTTCTAAATATACAGGACTTTAAAACATTTATGCTGAGTTCTGCTTATTTAAAAAGCATAAACGAACTTGTCTTAAAAACGAAGACCAAAAACACAATGTCGGTGCAACAGAACTAATATTCCTATAGCTAGTCACTCACAATCACATATACCACTGATCTAATATCTATAGTCTACACAGCTTATGGAAACCAACTGTAACCAGTGGCGGAAGAACATTTTTTTTTTGGGGGGCCGAATCAGAGATTTGTTTGTAACCTCAACCAAATTACCTCTAAAACCTATAATATTTACACTAGGTGCCGTAAATTTTTGGGGAGGGGTGGGACCCTCCCCTGCCTCTACATAGTTCCGTCCCGGACTATAACATCGCTCATTCCACATTATAAAATGATCTTCAAGTAGTATAAATCCACAATAAACAATTAAAAAAAGTCACGTAATACTATTAAGAACAAAACCTGCTCCCAAGTAGACGCAAAATTATATCCTCTAGAAACAGCTTCTGATTTCGGAACACTAGTTCTCGTAGCACTACTCATTTCCTGATTCAATAACAACATTATCGTCAATATTCCGATTAGATCGCCATGAGGAAAAACGATCCAAATGTGAATCAGCTATAACCGAAACGTCTATACTATTAATCAACAACAACGACATCGAAGAACTACGGTTAAACTGTTGCATATTACAAATTACTTAACTATATAACTAAAAATTCTCCTATAATTAACTAACTGTAACCTAACTTTCTATACTAACAGTTAAATTACAACAAATTACTCAAATGTTAATCATTATGATGAATAACAGGGCAACATTGAGGGAAAACAGTTGAAATGATGAAAGTTAGTTACGTGTAAATGGAATTAACGAGATCTGATGAGATGATGATATACCTAATTTGTTGTTGATTTGAAATTTTGGTGTAAGATCGAGTTTATATAGCTTGCCGGAGGAGATCAATTCAGTGTTGTCCAGATTTAGCAGTTGAGTTTTTATACAAAACGGTGACTGAGAGCCCCTTTAACTAATGCCTATTTCTGCAAATGCCCCTTCAATTAAAGGAGTCGTTTGTCGTAGCTTATTTTTGTTATAAATATACTAGTTAGATACTTGCATTGGCGGCGATAAATATAGAAATGAATCTTAACCCAACTCTCCTCGCAGCTTCCTCACCCGCTTAGTGAATTCATTTCACAACACTCCAAATGTATATGTGTTTGTTTGGGTTTTCCGTATCTTTCCGTGACATCATTATTCCCGTATAAAAAGACCTTCACAATCTCTTTCCCGTCAAACACTTTCCCAAAAGTAAATGATTTTGATAAATAAAGTTTGTATTGATTGAAATAAAGGTTAAAGTTATAAAAATTTGAATCAAAATAAAATAAACCTACTAAAAATGTAAAACTAAAACTCATAAAAATATATCAAAATGGATGTTGAATTAAAAGAAAGACAAAATTTTAAAAATATGGTGAAATTAGATCATAAAAATTAAACGGATTAAAAGATATTTAAATTTAAAAATAAAGGTGATTAATTAGTTAGGAAGTGCGTATGTCACCCATTATTTTAACTCTTTATTTTAGTTTATTAACTCATCCATTTTGTTATTTTTAGTTAGAAAGTGACACATATCACTTAATGATTAAGCTCCTTATCTTATTTTTAATTCTTTCCATAATAAGTAAGTAAAAAGTCTGAATTTTTAAGCCTTCTAATTTTAGAAGGCCTAAATGCATTATAAAGTAGTATAGAAAAGAGAAAAAAATTCGCCAACGGACAAATCTACATGATTTATTTATTTTTATTTAATGGTGGGATTAATCTAAGATTTAATAGATAAACATAAGTTCACGTTTTTTTTTTCCTTGTATTTTTGTCTTTCTTTTTTATTCACATTTTTCTTTTCTTTTTTTACTTCACGTTATTCACCTTTTTTTTAATTCACGTTTTTTTTTTTTGCTTTCATACGTTTTCGTCTGTTTTCATACGTTTTCGTCCATTTTCATACGTTTTCATCTGTTTTTGTCCATTTTCACACGTTTTCTTACGTTTTCGTCCGTTTTCATACGTGTTTTTATGCTTTCATATGTTTTCGTCCGTTTTCATACGTATTCGTCCATTTTCTTACGTTTTTGTCTGTTTTTAAATGTTTTCAGCCGTTTCATACGTATGAAAGCGGACGCATAAACGTGAAAGCGGGCGGCGTGTGCCCCGCTGCGACGAAAACGGACGGCGTGAAAGAAACCGATGAAACGGAAAACGTATGAAAACGGCTAAAACGTATGAAAACAAATGAAAACAAATGAAAACGTATGAAAACATACGAAAATGTATGAAACCCAAGAAAAAAACGCGAATTAAAAAAAACGTGAATAATATAAAAACTGTGAATTTAAAAAAAAACAAAAAAAATATGTGAGTAAAAAAGAAAGACAAAAAGACAAGAAAAAAAACATGGACTTAGTTTTACCTTTTAAATTTTAGGTTAATCCCCACCATTAGATCAAATTAGATAAATGGTGAGGATTTGTTTGGTAAGCATTGATTTGTGAGTAAGCAAAATAAAATGCCTCCACATGTATATCATTTTTAAAGTTTAATATTATATATAAATATTTTTCTCGCTTTTGGAATTACATTAATGTACATCTCAAACTTTTATAATTACATCAATATCTTTCTCAAACTTTTATATTCTCATATACATCCAAAAATTAATTAAATTATGTTTATATTAATTTTAAATTCAAAAACTATTATTTATCTTTTATATCGATCATAATTATATTATTCATATATATTTGTTGGCATCCAGTGATGAAAAAATATGTTGATATCTAGATATATGTGAGAATTCTAAAGTTTGTGAAGGATATTGATAAAATTACAAAAGTTTTAGAAAGATAATGATGTAATTACATAAGCAAGAATGACATTGATGTAATATTGAACTTTTTAGGTAATTATGGTTTTCGACCTTTTAGCCGACTAATTCATGGGGTTTGAATTCAACGCCACACACACTCAAGCCAGGTAAAACCCATTGCCCCTTATTTCCCTTTCTATTGCCGACGGTACAGAGATAAAAAAATATGACTTGTCACTGTCTATCATCTGTTGGATCTTAGTATGAGTCAATCTCAACCACATTAAATCAATGTCACTTTCATGTGCAGCTGCTAGGGTTTTTACTTGGTCAATTTACCACATGTTTCAATTAACTAAGTAAGGATAAGTATAAACACTTATCCACTCCATGCATTACATGTTATATCTTTTTAATGAAACATAGTACCAACTAAAACCAACATCTATCTTTACAACAAACTTTCAAGAATCTCTGCTACTTTTTGAACTCCCAAATATGGCGCCATTTTTATCTTTAATGTACTATATATACATGATAAGTCACTTTCACTTTAACCTACAAAAATTTGAAGCAAACATAGTTTATATACTTTGAATAACATGGCAAACAATCAGGTTATTTCCATTTTTATCAAGTTATTATCTTTACATATAGAAACATGTTTAAGTATCACTTTTTTAAATGATCATGCATTCTAATCTTCTACTTTTAATCAGGATCTTGATCAAATTATCCATGCTATAATGGAAAACAACCACAACAACCAGGTGATACGTTGTATAACTCATGCATTTTATACTTCTTTTAATGTCGTAGTTGATTTTTTTATATAAATCCACGCTGAAATAATTTGTGTTTGTTTTTATATCAGGACAACCACAACAACCAGGATATCGTGATCAACAATGAGGCAACAACAAAAAAAAAAAAACCTGAAGACAACCTCAGAAACTGGAAATGGAGTGAAGTCATTGTCGTTGATGATCTTCTAGATGAAGTTGAACCTGCTAATGTCCCAAACACTGATTAAGTTGAACCTGCTATTGTCACATATTTTTCAGTTGTGGAAGATGTAAGCACATTAACATACTTATTTCTCTACTATTCTACTTTTTTGACGTTCGTGTGCTATATTTTCATTAACTCGTGTGCTATATTTTCATTAACTGATGCAGGATGTTAATGATGATGATGATATCCCAATGGGCCCCATAAAGCGAAACAAAAAAAAACCCAAATCCAAATCACTGGAAGAAACAGGTTGTTTCAACTGTTTGATGAATATGGAAGCGAAGAAGATGAATACAATGAAGTTCTTTTTTTAGTGTTTCAATTGTTAGGCTACTATCTTAGTAGTCTTTTTCTTATCTTTCCATCAGTTAGACTACTATTTAATTAGGAGTTCTTTTCATCGTGTCTCTTTTTAGATGTTCTTTAGTAAAGTTTCTTTTAGGATGTTTTTTCAGTTGATGTACTTCTCCAATTTCGTGTTCGTATAATTAATGCAATTTTTAGGATTGTTATGATTTTATGTTTGTTTTTATCAGCACAACTCATAAATATAGCATCATTGTAGTTGGAAAACTAAACCACTGTAGTAGTTGACAACCGGAGGTATCAATGCCACTCCCGCAAATCATAGACTAAAATATTCTATAAAAGATAATACATGATTATTGTTAAATTTGCATTGGGTGAATATGATATAATCACAACCGAACCTTTGCTCTATTCACTGTACAAAAGAAATAATAAAATAAAGTCTCCATCTATATTATCGTGTTGCCTTTTTTAGTCATTTTTTCCGTATAATCAAACATTGAAATTAATTATTGTTGCATCCTATACTCCAGTGGTCAACAGGGATTGTGGTATATGAGATGATCAGCCTAGACATTGTTAACCATTAGCCATTATGTACTTTTCACAAACACAAAAATACATCACATTACTAATTAAGGGTAAGTATAAAGACTTATTCAATCCATGCACTACATGTTGTATATATATTCATGAAATATTATACAAATTACAATACATTTATCTTTCCTAACAAACTCTCACCATCTTTTGCTACTTTTGACACTGATAATTGGCGCCATTTTACACCATTTTTTATATTATTTAAATTTAATAACCTTAGTGGATAAACATGAAATATGTAACAACTCTCTAAATATATGAAAATTTGAAGTTTAAATTCAAGCTAATAAGCTAATCATTGGAAATAAATAACCTATGTAGTTGCTCATTAAAACAGTTTGCAAAATGTTTTGTTCTTTCATGTTTGCATAGGCAATATACTATACATCATTTTATGATTTACTCATGCAATTTAACCTCTCATAATCCAGAATAACAATGTAAACTTTTCTTGCATGGATCTAAGAACCATTTGTTAACAAGTATTGAATCACCATCTCTTTGACAGGTTAGGCTCTAATTATTGCATATAATAACAAATAGTTGTGAGGTATAGCAACACATGTCTTCTGATATATGACATCTCAATAAGCCAGTGGTTTCTGTTATTTAAGTCATATGTATTAAGTAGCATTTATGCATTCCTATATGTAGCATTAAATGATTTTAAAGCTTAAAATACTTCAAATTTATGAAGCTTCATGATATGGACCAGTCATTTCTGATTCAACATCTCATAAGTGAACACATAACATATAATGAAATTGTTTGTATCCATGCTATATTTGTATGCCATGCTAAATATACCATACAAAATATAATGAAATTATTACACACAATAACATATACAACAAATTTGGGGACCTTTAGCCGATATCACTAACGTAAGTGGGTCATCTCAAACAACGCACACTAGAAGACGAAGAGGTCGCCCCCGTTTAAGTGAACGGGCTATACGTTCTAATAATAATGAAGTAACTCAATCCAACCAAAATTTATCTACAACAAATGTAGGAACTTTAGCCGAAATCACTAACGTAAGTGGGTCATCTCAAACAACGCAACCAATAAGACGAAGAGGTCGCCCCCGTTTCACGATAAACGATTTTAAGACGGCTGACTATGTTATTATTGGTGATGAGAACATGGGTTCAGCTATAAACCAGGATGAAGAAAATATGATGGATGATCTTATGTAGGGTCAAGCTTGTGAATTCGAACATCCTACCACTCATATAAAGGATGATGAGGGTCATCTAGCAGCTAATACAAGCTCAATGGATGTAATTATGAATGACACCAATGAGCAGAAACCCGTCGTCCATGTTGATGTTGTTCAATGTGAACATAAAAATTCCTTACATGCATCAGATGACATAAAGATTGACATTTCTGAGACTCAAGTTGAGGATGCTCCTGTTGAGGCCAATCAAGTTGATGAGGGTGAGGTTAATAAGGTTGTGGTTAGTGACCCTCAAGCTAATGAGGCTGATGTTGATGATGCTTAAGTTAATCACTTTTAGTCTTTTATATGCATCCTTAAACGTTTGTTTTCATTATTTGTTTGCATGTTTACTTTTATCAATGTACGCTGGCTACTTTGAACTTCAATCATGTTCTATGATTATATATTATCTTTCTATGATATCAACTCATATGTTTACTTTGTTAATTTATGTTCCTTTTTATATTTGTGTTGATAGATAATATATGTTGCTTACATATTCATTCTTAGGTTGTCGTAAAGAAAACACTTAGTTGATTTTTTACGTGTGACCCGTGCAACGCACGGGTATTACACTAGTTATAATAGTAGCAGGTGGGTTGGAGCTTGCTTTTATGCTTGCTTTTCGTTTTATTTATTTTAGACTCCTTATCATTTTATAGCACACTTACACATGTACATATATTTGAACACTCTCAACCCGTACACTTACATTTGTCATAGGTCTTCCTGGAAGTAGTCTCTTAACTTTCGAGTATATCATGTGGTACGGGTAAGATCTGTCTACTTTTTACCTTTCCCGTACTCTGCTCCGGTAGGATTGAGTATGTTGTTGTTGTTAGCTAGGGTTGGAGCTTTTATTTTTAAAGGTACTAGGCAGAGTAGTTGAAGTTGTAGGTCATAAATGTAAAATAATAAAATGGACATTTAACAAAAAACACAAATATTATTTAAAGTTTATAATTGTGATTAGGCATTTCAAATGCCCATGCTTCTTTTAAATAATATTTCAAGAAAGTTTTGAAATAAGAGATTGTGGGTTTTAAAAGCTTTCAAAATTTTTTATTGTTAAAAGAATCTTATGTTATAAAATAGTTTATTTTAAAAGCTTAAGCTCCAATAAGCTTTTCAAAGCTCTCCCTCAAACACACCTTAAGTCTATTAGCATAATTTGTTAAGCTTGTAAATTATAAAATAAAATAAATGAGCTAATTAGTTTTTAACACATAGCTCATTAGCACAACTATCAAAACCGTGCGAAGTTTACATAATTACTGAACATGTAAATGGCATAACTTGGCTGAATTTTTTTATCAAAAAGCAACAACAACAACATACCCAATTTCACCAAAACTCTAAGAAACAACAAGGAACTCGTAAATTTTGAATCCAAAGACCAGCATGATATCTTAAACTTGCTTACTATTATTTGGACTTGGTCTTCCTAACAACTTTACCAAGGTGGATACAACAATTTGAATAACTTTTTTTAAACCATTACGTTCTGTTGCATGTATTGCATATGCTTTTTGATATGATTTATGAATATAATAGTCACATACTAATTTAAGTCAAGGAATCGTATTTGTTGTTTACAGGGCATATATCATCAAACGCAAAAGTTTAATATAGATCTCAAATTTACCATAGATCCAATAAATCAATCATAGTCATTCATTTTTCTAATAAAAAAAATAAAATAAACTTTAACCCTTTTTTTAAAAATTAAATATCTCGCAAACCGTTAATCGTTACACGAAAAAATCATACTATCATGACGAGAATTAAATTATCTTTCTATAGATATGCACTTCTATATATTTTTAACGATTTTTTTTTTCAGAATTTCAGCCCAGAAAAATCATATATGATTTGTGAAAATCATATGTGATTCGATTTTTACAAATCATGAAAATCATATATGATCTGTAAAAATCATATATGATTTGAAAAAATCACATGTGATTTGATTTTTACAAATCACATGTGATTTTTGAAAATTATATATGATTTTTCTGGGCGGAATTTTTGAAAAAAAAAGTTTGTCGAAAATATAGAGAAGGCATATCTATAAAAAGATAATTTAATTCTCTTCACGAGGGTGTATTTTTTTTGTAGTTTGAAGATTTACCGTTTGCAAGATATGTTGTTTTTAAAAAATTGTGAAAATGATATTTTTATTAATATTGATAAAAAATGGATGGTTAATGTTAAATTTATACAAAGTGATGATCAATCACAACAACAACTTATACAAAACTGAAAATTATGAGTATCAACCCAGCCAACCTCCTCTTATGGTTGATACTTCATATAGTGTTTTTTACAATACAAAAGAATTAAAGAATCCGAATACATAAATTGACTAACATCTATGAAACTAACTGTGTGAGAAATCGCACACATAAAACCCTAAACAACTAACTATCAATGAGAGAAAGGGAAGGCTTAAATAGCCTTGACTTGAATCTTGACTTCAAATAACAACTTGTGACACAACCATCCTTCAACTTCCAAGAATAACACTTTAGCTCCTTGACCTTTCTCCTCCTTGCTATCTACAATCCTGCACAACACAAAAAACAAACCAAACAAGAATATACAAATGACAGAATAAGCCCTCAGCTTATCTTCCAACATTCCCCTTAAGCTAGGGCTTATAGAAGTCCTTTAGCTTTAACATATCACATAATTTTCTGTGCTCAACCACACTCAACCCCTTTGTAAAAATGTCAGCAATATTATTTTCAGATTTGACTTTAATGGTTTTAATAATGCCTTCAGCTATCTTTTCTCTTATAAAGAACAAATCAATTTCAAAATGCTTTGACCTTTCATGAAGAACAGGATTTCCTGCAATTTGCATTGCACTACTGTTATCACAATACATTTCTACAGGAATAACAACCTGCAACTTAAGATCTTTGCAAATCTTTAAGATCCACATAATCTCACAGGTAACATTACACATAGCCCTAAATTTTGCTTCAGCAGAAGACCTTGCCAATACAGACTGCTTCTTGCTTTTCCAAGAAACAAGATTATTTCCTAGATATACAGCAAAACCAGTCACAAACTTTCTAGTAATTTTGCATTTTTCCCAATCAGAATCAACAAAAACTTTCATATCACAACTATCACTTTTGCCAAAAGAAATTCCTTTACCTGGTGACTCTTTAAGATATCTTAAAATTCTAAAAGCAAGTTTCAAATAAGATTGCATTGAACTATGCATTACCTGACTTAAGCAATGTACTGCATAAGAAGATCAGATCTAGTCAATGTCAAGTAAATAAGTTTCCCAACAAGCTTTTGATAATTGTTCACACCAAGTAAAGGCTCATCTTTAATTTTATTTTTTTGCTTATTTTTATCAGAGACATTCACTGATTCAATTGGTGTCTTACTTGGTTTACAAGCAAGCATACCAAATTCTGCAAGAACCTCTAAACAGTATTTCATTTGAGTAAGACACAACCCAGTATTATCTTCTAAAACTTCCATGCCCAGAAAATACTTTAACTTTCCCAAATCTTTAATAAGAAACTTTGTTCTTAGAAAATCTTTAACTTTATTAATCTCATCAACATTATTTCCAGTAATGACAATATCATCCACATATACTAGTAAAACAAGAAACACATCTTTATCAGTTTTAGTGAATAAAGAAAAATCACTTCTACTTTGACAAAAACCATTTTCCTTTAACACATAAACAAGTTTCTCATTCCATTTCCTTGGTGCTGGTTTTAAACCATAATTCGTCGGAAAATCAATTATAGAGATTTTGTAGTATTTGGGTAACTCAAACGTGTTAGGTTTGAGCACCGAGATCGTTCCGAACGAGGGATGAACGAAATTTTCAACTATCGCCGCGATTATTGTGATTTGAATGGTAAAAAGGGATATTTTGAAGTTTTCTAATCTACGGGGTAAGGAAAAGTAAAGGAAATCAATAATGACAACTAAATCTATGATGCAAATAAGTAAATGCAACTAAGTATGCAATTCAAAAAAAAAAAAAAAAAAAAAAAAAAAAATCGCGAAAACGTAATTAATGAAACGCGAATTAAATGCAACTACTCTAATTTAAACCCATGAAAATGAACTACTACTTTTCTACATCTAAAAATTACATTTGAAATTTAAAACTATTTTTTTGGGTTTTTCTTGATTTATTTGGAATTAAAAACTAATTTTGAATATTTAAAATAGACTTAAAATGCTAAAAATTATGAAAACATGCAAGAAAATTACAAAACTATTTTTCAAAAATCTTAAATAACTAAAAAGAATTTTTAAAACTAGAATCACATTTTTCTGACTTTTCATCTAGTTATTATGAATTTAAAACTATTTAAAACTAATTAAATTCCTAGAAAATACTATTTAAGCTATGAAAATTCTGGAAAAATACTTTTTATGACTTTTTGAATATTATAAACTTAAGAAAACTGAAATGGTATTTTTCTGAATAATTTATGATTTATTTGAATAAAAAGCTAATTAAAAATGCTATAAACTGAATTTAAATGTAGAAAAATAGCAAATGAACTTGGAAAAATATGAAAACTTCCAGAAAAGTCCTAAATTATACTGAGAATCTAGGAAAGATATCAAACATAACTAAGGAATGCAGAATATGCTAATGGACATGAAACTGAATTGAAAAGCTAATATGAAAATAAGCAAATAAGCTCTAAGCATTACCATAAGCTACCACGGGCTCTTTTAAGCTAAATCTAACTAGACTAAAACTAAAGCAACTGATGTGAATCAAATAAGCTCAAGTCCTCAGGTTAAAAAGCACTTATCAGCTTCCTAGAATTACTAGCCAAACAGGACTTATGGACCTACTTTAAATACTAAGTGATCTAGAAAATTCCTAAAATAAAACTAAAATTACCAAGCTAAGTACAACCAACGAGAGAGCTTATATCCAGAGTTTCAACTGAAAAGGATTTAATTATGAAGAAGTTAAAATCTAAAACTACAGCTAATGGGAACTAACTTTAAACTAATGCAGCAGATTATGGGGAGAAAAGGGAAATGGATTCCTACAAACTGAACCTAAATAAGCAGAACTACACTTATCCTAAATATTCAGTTACTATAACAGCAAAAAGAGACAATAAACACTTATCCACAAGTCTGCTATGAAAGCAGACTTATGATGCAAAAAAGGGACAAAAGCAAGCCAAATAAGCTATCATCATAAGCTCCTAAGCCAAATTCAAGGGCAAAAACAAATTAATGCTAACCTATGGGCTATTAAGGGGAACACAAGTCAAACCATTACTATAACTAAATAAGTAGAGAATCAGCAGAAAATTAAGCTACTGAGACATAACAAGAACTGATACAACAGACTAAGGATATGACAGTGGCTACTTTAAGCTAGTGCAAAGCTATCTATAAGCTAATATGAAAAATCACAAAAATGCAAAGTAACTAGAATAGCAACCAAACAATAAGCATACAAATATCCAGGATCTATGGGCTTATAATGAACAAATGAAAAATCAAAATTAAGGACTGATTGGGACAGAAACCTGGAGTTGCAGCAAAACATGAGCAGATAGAGAGACTTTTAAGACCAAAATAAGCTATCAAAACATTTCCAAGTGCCCAACAAACAACAAACAAATAAAATAAGATGTATAAAGAACTAGAAAAACTAAATTTGACACACTAAAAATCAAGTTTAGATCCTAATTTATACTGATGAATCAGGACTAATTGGAACAGTAACATAAAACTAAAAACAGAAGTGACTAATGATGTCAAAAATTCAAAAGCAAACTTGACAGCTTGAAATCTAGGTTGAAAAATCTTTAAAAACAGTTGCAAAAACTAGACAACCTAAGTTTTACTAATCCAAACCTCCTGAACCTCAAAATAAAAACAGAACCAAATACTCCTTCAATTGTTCAAAATGCAATTAACTAAAGCAACTTAATCAATTTTAACCAAGGCTGACTTGAAATGATCTATCAAACATGTAAACCAACATTTTAACCAGATTGACATGAAAAATAAGATTAAATTCTGCTTTGACTTTCAAATATGACTCAGGTTGACTTATGTTGACTTTTTCAAAAACTTAGAATTAAGATGGTAAAAAGCAAAGGTAAGCTCACATAAGCTTGATTAAGCTTATATGAGCTTAAGTGGACAGTAATTGAGCTTATGAAACAGTAAAAGTAAACATTGAAATAGTAATGACAAACAATAAAAATGAAAATGGAATTTGCATTAATTGAACTGAGATTACAATTCTAAAAGCTATAACTACTGAAAACTTGACTACAAAAACATGAAGAATGACCAAAATAAGTATGGTAACAGTTTTCTAAAGACTTAAAAACTGGACAATCTCTACTGTGAATGCTCAGGGGTATTTATAGCTGAGCTTGATCCTTCAGAAGCTTTAGGAAGGAGTGGAGTGTGCTTCTTTTGAGCTCGTCTCATCCATTAGATCAATTCCCCATAACAATCAATCAATTACAACCCTCAGATCAATATCTCCACGTTGCTTCAGCCAATCATATGCAAGGAGAGCACATGGATTGCCAACCTGACATTCCATTGTGTCAGGTGTTGTCAGAGAAGTACAATTGTACCCTTTGATTGCTTTGATTTTGGGTTAATTGCTCAAGGGTAAATTAGGGTTTATAGTCTGGGTTTATTTGGGATTTTATTTTTGGCGCGTCTGGCTTTTTTACTTATCATACTGAATTTGACTTTTGTTGACCCAATGATAATAAGGGTTCGTTGGGTTTATGACTGGGTAGACCAAATAGGTGTAAAGGTTCAAGGGTCATATGGTGTATTAGTGACTAGGCAGTTTAAGATTTGACTGGTCAATGGGAAATGAAAGGGTTAAAAAACCTTTTTGACCTTTTAGCTTATATAAGGTTTAAAAGTTAATTTGAAAGGGACAAATTTTGTAATTATGTAAAAGTGAAGGGTATTTCTGGAATTTTAGCATAAGGGTATCACAAGGATGTCTTTTGCCAACTTGAGAAAGATGAGGGACTATTTCTGCCAACTTTGAAACTTCAGGGGATAATCTGATATTTGCTGAAACTTGAAGGACTGATTATGCCAATTCTTCAAAGTTGATCCAATCTTTCAAAAATCATCTTTTAAGTATCAGAATCTTCAAATTCACTCACTTCTGACTTCCCGGCTCAGCTATTGCACTCTTTTCCTTCTCGTGCTCGGGTTTTTGTCTGATTTGTCTTTCTTTTGCGTGTTTTGCCATATCCGTACCTGCACATGCATAAACTCAAGAAAACAACAAATATTAGAAATAAACGGCTATTTCTTGGTTATTTTGGGCCTGATTTGGTAAAGAAATGGTATGTGTTTTAGCACATACCAAAATACCCCAGACTAGATGATTGTCGTGTCCCCACGCAATGCAATCAACTCAGGCTTCTAAAACTAAGGATTTCAATCTCTTTCTACTAAACCTATAAAAAGTAGCAAAGATTCCTCAAAAGTGATTAAGAAAACCTTAATTCAAAAAATGCCCCGTTTACCTTTTAATTCATATATAGATATTACGATTAAGCACATTCTGATTATGAGTGACGGTTTGTTGAACTTTCATGTCGATCAATAACTCCAACATTTTTCAAACGACATTTTAGGATCACGGAGTAGGAAACACAACTCAATGAGAAGTGACCATACTGGATAGAATACATCATCCCCGATTTTCACAGTTCCCAAACTAAGCGTAAATCGAAATCATTGTTAAATACGATTTTAGATGCTAACACTACCCATGGAAGTTACTTGTGTAATTACCTTTTGCTCCCATTTTCCTATTTTTCCTCTATTTATTTTATTTTTGTTGAGAAATGAATTCCTTCAAATTTCTCGTTTCGATAATTTTTATTCCGATAAAGATATGAAGCTAAAACGCTAATTAGTTTTCCATCTTCCCTCAAAAACCGTTGCACACAAGAATGAGGTCCACATCAAGGTCCTAATTTAACGCGATTTAAGGAGATATCCTTTTTATGGCGACCGAAACAACTCATCTACGAGTCCAGAGACAGAGGCTTTATTTAGATATCTCCTGGATTCAAAGCTTGGCTTAACACTATTTCAGCACATTTGCATTTTTTTGCAATTAGGCCCATGGTCTTTTCAACCACTAACTTAACGGGATTACCGTTTTATCATAAGTCTTATTATGACTTTGGATTTTCCTCCACCTTTTTGAAATCCATGACAACGGGTACCATGGGACATAGAAAACTTTATGGCTTTGGATTTTTCACTTTAATACATTTGGGCTTTATTTCATGTTAATTTTGGTGCCAAACTCCGAATCCTACGGTTTTATACAAAGAACACCGACAAGACCTCGATGCGCACTCCAACTCATGGGCAAGGATTATCTAAAGAAGATAAAGAACTAACTATCGTCAAAAACTCAAAGCATCTTTAATTATTTATTCACATATATGGGGTGAGACAATTTTGTGGGAGCAAAAAGCCACAAGTACCTTCGATGGGCTCTAAAGAGAACCAACTACTCCACGCTTAGCATCTAAACTCATAAGTAACTCTATCATTCCTCGATCTCCGCAAATTTAAAATCCCAAATAATGAGATCCGCGAATGCTTAGCCGATAATTAAATTATCTATGGTTAAGGGAACAAGCTAGGGCTCAACACGCCCGGTCAAGTCAGAATTCTATTCCTACTCTCACCAGCGGAAAGTCAACAAGGTGTCAAAACATATATTAACTTAGCTAATGCTTCGTCAAATAATACCATATTTTACTTTCCCATCTAAAACATAATCACTCAACTTAACAGGAATACTTGGTTTTCTATTAGACTTTCTGGAGTAGGTTCTAATATTAGGTTGTCTGTCTGGAGTAATATTTGGTGTTATGACAGTATCATGAAACATATCATTAAACTCTTGATAATAATCATCATCACCCTCAGATATTTTTTTATTATCTTCCAGTGTAGCATTCTCCAAGTCTTCTTTAGCTGCATCATATGTGACATCAGGATGCTCCACCTCATCCTTTTTGATGTCATCAGAAGTACCTCCTAAAGAAGACTGGTCTATGCCCTCACTTATTTCAGTTTCTTTACTGTACTTCTCTCTCTTATCATCATAGGGATCATCTGAGTTCCCTAGGCCAGAGTTAAAAAAGTTTTGATTATTTGTATTTTGAAAATGAAATTCATAATCCTTGTTTTCAGATGTGTGTTTAAAAGGAAAAACTGTTTCATAAAACTTCACATCTCTTGAATAAAAAAATTTTTTGTTTCTAAACTAAACAACTTATATCCTTTTTTATCAAAAGAATACCCAACAAAAACACATTTTTCTGACCTAGAAGACAACTTATCAGAATTGTTTAAAACAATTGAAAAACATAGACACCCAAAAACTTTTAATAGAGAGAGATTTGGTTCACATTTATAGATCAATTCATATGGTGTTTTTCCAGATAGCATGTTCAAAGGAATCCCCCCTGAAACATTAGGGCTCTAGCAACATTTAATAAGTGCATGTGTTTTCTTTCTGCTAAACCATTTTCTTGAGGGGTATAGGAACAAGAAGTTTGTTGATGAACCCTTTATCTTTACAAATTTGTCCATATTATGATTAACAAACTCGGTTCCATTGTCACTTAAAACTTTTACGCTTTTATCAAACGATTTTCAATCAAATTATAAAAAGTAACAATATGTGAAAACACTTCAGTTTTCCCCCTTAACAAGAACACCCAAACAGCTCTTGAAAAATCATCAGCAATAGTCAAAAAGTACTTATACCCTTCTTTACTTTGAACTTTGTATGGACCCCAGACATCTAAATGAACAATCTGCCCAACAGCAGTAGTCTTATGTTCACTAAGAGGAAAAGGCTCTCTAGTTTGCTTAGCCTTGTGACACACATCACAAGGATCATTTTTGGATTCATTATCAATATTAATTTAGTGTTTTAGAATGTTCAGAACTTGGTCAGAGGGATGACCAAGTCTGTTATGCCATATACATTTTGATAAACAACAAGCTTGAATATTATGATTGATTAGTTTTTTACCTGTATTAAGAAAATACAAGACCGTTATTTTGATTACCAGTCCCCATCTGAGTCCTTAGAACAGAATCCTGAAGAATACAAACATCTTCATCAAAGATTACTCTACACTTATTATCTTTATTAAGTTTATGAACTGATAACAAACTAACTTGATATCCAAGTACAACCAAGACATCAGTTATAATCAATTTATCAGTTAATTTTAAACTTCCAATGTGAGTAACTTGAGCTTTAGTACCATTAGGATGACCAACAGTCATATTAAGTTTGGACACATCAATTACATTAAACATGTTTAATACAGTATAAGTCATATGTTGACTTTCACCAGAATCAATAATCCAACCAATGTACAGATTGTATGTGCTTATATTGGTATTATGATTAAAAAATCTAGAGTGACTAGAACTGATAACATAGTTTATACCTGCAATGTTTGCAGGCATACTGCTGCATCTAGATTTATCACTAATCAAAGCCATAAGCCTCTTATATTGATCATCTGTGAAGGAATTAGATGAACCAGCAGGCCTATCTTTTTGCCCTGAAACAACATTACTACTAGCATTGTTTTGATTAGTATTATTTTTCTTTTGAAAACCAGAAGGATACCCAACCAATTCAAAACATCTATCAGCAGTATGACCATTTATTTTACAGTGAGTACAAACCAAATTTGGCCTATTAAGCCTTCTGAACTGATTGTTATTATTGAAAGCAGTGTTCTTATTGGCGCACCAATTAGAATTTCTAGGATTAGTCCTAGAAACAAAAGCGATTATCGACTTAGAAGTACTATGATTTGAATTACTACATGAGACTCATCCTCGGATAAAGTAGCAAAGGCCCCTTTTACATCAGGAATAGGGTCAGTGGTGAGATAATACTCGATAGGAGCATAAACCTCATCTAACCCCATGAGAAATTGCATCAGTTTAATGAGATTATTATGGTCTTTTAAGTCAGCAGAACCTTCACAGTTATTCTAGATTGAGTGAAAGAATGTATTTTATAATGCATATTGAAGATTATAGAAGCATCTTGTTTATCATATATTTCTTTTAATTCATCCTATACATCCTTAGCATTTTTTGAAAAATCTTTCCCATAAACACATCTTGTGAAACACATCCAAGAATCCAAGAAAGAACCATAGAATTACACCTATCCCATTGTTCTTGCAAAAAACCACTCTCTTCAGGTCTTGTTATCTTTCCATTTATAAAACCAAGTTTGTTTTTAGTATGGATTGCTATAGTAATATCAGCAGACCATACTTTATAGTTCTCAGGTCCTTCTAGTTTAAAACTTATTAAAGGTATACCATTAGTGTCATTACTGTACAAAAACAATGGATCAAATTGATCAAGATGATCATCATCATTAGAACCAGATGCTTTATCCTTATTCTTATCATCAATAGCTATACTGATGACTCAAAGGATAACCAAAAACAACAAAGAACAGATACACCTTATACCACCTTCAGTCACAAACAAACCACCAATTATGCAATCAACACCAACACAATCAATCTCTTAACCTACACTTCGTCTCATGCAATTCTAAGAAAACCTAAAAAAAAACTTATAAGAGAGCGTGAGTGGTGTTACAGTGCACGCAAAAAATCCAGCAACAATTGATCAAGAAGATCAATCAAAGCAACCAATCAAGCATCGGAAACCCTAATTAAAGTACCGGAAACAAAACAAGAAAGACGAAAGTTAGTCACTAAAATCAGTGTACCAAACACCAAGAAACAAAATATCAATTGAATCAAATGAAAGAACAACTCTAATCCTGAATTAGGGTTTGATACAGAAAACCCTAATTTTTGAAGACACGCCAATACAATCAAGATTAACAAAATCTTGATTATATGCAATTGATTAACACACGTTAATCACCAACAAGAATGCCAGAACAAAAAAACCCAAATTTTAGAAAAACCCTAAAAATTGGTAACTATCAATTGACCTTCAATTGACACCCAAAACACTTAATTTAATAGCCAATTAGTCAATTAACACTTAGATCTAGTAAGATCTAAACAAGAATAAAAAAATCCCCAAATTTAATGAAACCCTAATTTTTAGGAAAACCAATTTTTGATCAAAACACTTCGTTTCAAAGCCAACCTGGCTCTGATACCATGCTAAATTTATACAAAGTGATGATCAATCACAACAACAACTTATATAAAACTGAAAATTATGAGTATCAACCCAACCAACCTCCCCTTATGGTTGATACTTCATATAGTGTTTTTTACAATACAAAGAATTAAAGAATTAAAGAATCCGAATACAGAAATTGACTAACATGTATGAAACTAACTGTGTGAGAAATCGCACACAGAAAACCCTAAACAACTAACTATCAATGAGAGAAAGGGAAGGCTTAAATAGCCTTGACTTGAATCTTGACTTCAAATAACAACTTGTGACACAACCATCCTTCAACTTCCAAGAATAACACTTTAGCCCCTTGACCTTTCTCCTTCTTGCTATCTACAATCCTGCACAACACAAAAAACAAACCAAACAAGAATATACAAATGACAGAATAAGCCCTCAGCTTATCTTCCAACAGTTAAGATTGATTTATTGGATCTATGGCAAATATGAGATCTATATTGATCTCAACTCTATCATGAAAAAGTCTAAAAAATGTAACTTTGTACGTATGTATGGCAAATATGTAGGGAGTCTTTTCTTTTCGACTCGATAAAAATATACATGGGACTCCATGTGTTAGGGGAAAATTCATGTAGTAAGAACATAAGATGTGGTAGCATGTATCATTTTCTTTTATACGTCACCTCAACATATTTTTTAATAACATAACAGTATAAATAATATTCAAAAAGTATCATTTTTCATAACATAAGCAATAACACCCTTGGGATCCATTATTTTATTATAGATTTTCTTTTTTTAAAATAAAATAATACATTTTCATCAAAACCAATACATAATTTAAACAGTATTAAGCTTTACACTTGAACTAAATTTCATATATTTGAAGGACCAAAAATTTATACTTCTCTGCATCCAATCGTGCAAATTGTACTTTCAGAAACTAAATTAGAAGTTTATTTACTAACAAAATAACAAATAAACGAAATCTTTATCTTCTTCACCCGGTTTATACACAACACAACACACAAACCCATAGTTAATTGAGCACAAGCACACGATAACGATCACCATGATGATGACACTCGCTATGGCGCAAGGCCAATGACTTAAAGCTATGGCGCACCCCTATAATGTGTCCACAACTGATGCCCTAATAATCCAACATAATGAGTTATAGAATTCTTATAAAAGCACATTTTAGCGAATTTCAATGGATGGTATCATTTCTACGCAAGTACAGGGACGAAACTAAAATCAAATATGATCGGGTGCACAAAATTTTTATAAGTATACTTAACTAAATAATACACTAGAAACACTGACCAGATGTATTTAAGATGCATTTAAAAAAAATGATGTTTTTTCAAAAATTAACATTACATCGAAAAAATCCGTGAATGTTCCGGGACCCCGTGAAAACCCACTGGTTCCATCCCTGCAAGTATATGCATTATAAAATACAGTGAAATAATTACCACATACTACTATCTTACGATACTGATTCAAATTTTCAAAAAGGAAAAATAATAGTACTCCGGATTAGATAACATCTATATGTATTTGCTCATGGACTCACTATAAGGCTTCATTAAGGGGCTCATTAATTTGCTTATTTAGCTTTTTTTTTTTTTTTTTTTTTTTTAAATTGCACTCAAGGGAATTATTATTTGAGGGTACATGGTAGTTGTAAACGTGTGATTATGTATGCCACTAATTTTGTTTTACGAAGTAGAGTAATAATTATGGTGATGTATATACTTTGAGTTGTTTAGAAAACTAAAGACCATGTGGCAGTGTGGGACCACTTGGTGGTGGTGAGGTTTTAGGCTACTTCACCATTAATCCTCAGCGACTTTCATTTTTGCTGTCACATCAGCTTCATTTCTCTTACGACTTATAACAGACTTTTTAGGCACAGTAAAGCGACTGACATCTTTTTTCCCAGACCTCTTTTAACAACAAAATTATTATATCACTAACAAAAATGTTTCAAAATCTATTACGAGTATACAAAATTTTTATGTTAATACAAATAAACCGTAAAAATGTTTATTCATATTTAGCGATCTCTTTGTGTTTTGTTGATAACAAATATAAAGTTATTATAAGTAAAATTATAAGAATACATGTTATTTTTGTAAAGTATATACATTTGGTTATCACATAAAATGTTGTACTAATTCATTTGTTGTAACAGTTTATGTAATAGGATGGGTAATAACCAAGACCCATGACCCATACCCATGGAGCTAATCCATAACCCATGATCCATTGCAAGATATCATGCATGAAATCATGTTGGGTATTATCCATGACCCATGACCCAATGTCCATAACCCATGACCCAAGACTCATAACCCATTTTCTAGATACATTGTATCTTGTTAGTATCCATGACTCATACCCATAACCCATAACCCGGTTTGCAACCCAAAATCTGGACTGGTACAACCCAGTTTGCCGGATCTCTGAGATTGCACTGGACGGATCCCCCAAGTGAGGGATCCGCCGAAACCGGGCTACAGTAAGCTTTCTTGCCTATAAATAGTGAGCCATTTCTTCATTGTTACTCACCCTTCTTCTTACAACTCTCTCATATATTATCTTACTCTTCTAACCTCTAATCTCTTGATCAGTCTAGTAGTTCTTCTTTCTATTGTTGTGATTCTCATATAGGTCCTTCTCAAAGGCGAGATCACGATATACTACAAGTCATCCAAGCAAAGGGTGCTTGATTGATTTGTTCCTCCACAAGATTTCTATAGCAAGATCTTGTATTTCATATTTCGCATAGTTGTTGTGTAATAGTTGTGTTGGTTTGGTCCGCCGTGCTAAGGACTCGGTATTTAGCTTTATACCGGAAAAAGTGTAAGCGACGTTGTGAGGCTTCTCCGCCGTGTTGAAGGAGCTTGTTAACATACTACTTGAACTCTTGAGTGGGGAACTCGGGGAGTGGAGTAGGGCAAGGAAGGTGTCCTTATAGCCGAACCATTATAAATCACTTGTATCACTACTCTTTATCCTTTACTTTACTTGCGTTCATTATTTACTTTACTTATTGCTTTATACTCTCTATCCATCCATACGCTTTCACATAAGATCAAATCTAAAGTTTTGAAACTTAAATTAAAATCGGTAAAACTATTCAACCCCTCCCCCCCTTCTAGTTTTCCACAATTGGCATCAAGAGCAAGGTTTACAAAAGTTTTAAAGTAAATTGTATTTTAAAAACTTTTCGATCACAATGAGTTTTTAAAATTATAGAGAAGGGCAATCTATGCAACGACATCCACTACTTGAAACAAATGGTTTTATTTATTGGAAAAATAGATTCGAAACTTATGTGAAATCAAAAGATATTGATCTTTGGTACATCATTGTTGAAGGTGATTTTCAAGCCACTACAAAAGATGATAAAACCGGCAATGAAACAAACATCCCTCATGATCTTCTCTCCGACGATCAAAAGAAAAAGCTTTCCAAAAATAGTGAGGCAAAAATGGTTTTATATAATGCCTTACTTAAAAAGGATATTGAAAGAATTTCTATGCTTAAAACCTCTAAAGAAATTTGGAATTCTTTAGTTGTAACTCACCAAGAAAATCAACAAGTTAAAAACAACAAAATAGATTTATTTATTCAACAATATGAACAATTTTCAATACCGGATGAGGATAGTATAAATAATTCTTTTGCTAACTTTAATACTATTATTACTTCATTACAAGCACTTGATGAGTCTTTTTCTAGTCATAATCATGTCAGGAGATTTCTAAGGGCACTTCCATCAAAGTGGAGACCAAAGGTGACGGCCGTCG
Organism: Chrysanthemum lavandulifolium; assembly: GCA_022545495.1. Lineage (NCBI taxonomy): Eukaryota > Viridiplantae > Streptophyta > Magnoliopsida > Asterales > Asteraceae > Chrysanthemum > Chrysanthemum lavandulifolium. The sequence goes on along the minus strand of CM040244.1, from coordinate 66,510,213 downwards.
AAGAATCCAAAGACTTGTCAATCCTCACTCTCGACGAACTCATAGGCAATCTAAACTTCTATGAGCTCGTCCTTGGTAAAGACTCTGAAGCCTCAAAAGAAAAGAAAGAAAAGCACAAATCTCTTGCCTTAAAATCTAAGAAGGTCTCAAGCGATGAAGAAACCTCATCTTCGGAAAGTGATGATGAAGAGTATGCAATGGCGGTACGGGATTTCAAGAAGTTCTTTCGGAGAAAAGGAAGATATGTCAAGCAACCATATGACGACAAGAAGGGGTTCCGGAAAGGCAAAGACGACAAGAAAGTAAAGGACGAATGCACATGTTTTAAATGTGGGGATCCTAATCACTTCATTAGTGAATGTCCCAAACGTGATGAACAAAAGGCATTCGTAAGTGGTTCGTAGGGAATGAGTGAGAAGGAGAACGAAGAATTTTGTCTCATGGCAAAGGACTCAAATGAGGTATGTCCCAAATCTCTTTATTATAGTAGCTCATCATTAGATGATGAATCTTTACATTGTGAATATGATAAACTTTGCAAAATTAGTCTAAAAGTAATTAACAAAAATAAGATATTGAAAAACAAAAATGAACGTTTAGAAAACGAAGTTCTTGAGCTAAAAGATAAATTAAAATGTTTAGAAAGGGGAAAGGAAGTAGATAGTGAATGTGAGCTTTGTGTTCAACTTCAAACGTTAGTTGATCATCTTGATTCCAAGATTGCTAGAATAAGTACTAATACTCTTGATAAAATACTTGATAGCATTAAAACGGGAAATAATCAAAAGGGTTTAGGTGTTCAGGAACTCACTGCGTCAACTAGAGAGATTAAAGAAATACAATTCGTTAAAGCAATTGAAAAACAAGCTATTGTAGTCACGGACCCCAAGGATCCCTTGAAAAAGGAACCGTCTAGTGTAAATCCAGGGATCCGTGGGTCTGTACCAGCAAAAAGTAGAAATATCGCAACCACATCATCTAGAACCGACTTTGTTATTGTTAACAAAAAGAAACCAACCCATGTTACTGTTAGAAATGTCAAACAACCACCTCCACTAAAACAAAATCAAAGTTTTATGAAAAACAAAGGTCCATCGTTTTATAAACCAAACACAATTATAAGAAGACCAAATAATGTTTATCCAAGAAGTAACCACCATAAAATGGGATGGAATCCTAATACACAAAACGGTTTTCCATTTCAAAACTTTACACCGTGGAATGCTTTCTCACCTTTTTCATATATGCCTAACATGAATGAAATGTATAACACTAATGGACCCATGAACAAATGGGGACCAAACTTTTGAGTTAATTTTCTTAGGTGTGCCTTAAGGTCGACTTAGATCCGGATGAATGGATCAAGGATAGCGGGTGCACGAGGCATATGACCGGTAACAAAGATTTGTTTTCCACATACGAATCATTCAATGGAGGCAATGTGGTGTTTGGAAATAACAAGAGCAAAATCATCGGTAAAGGTACAATCTCTCACAAATCCTTAACCATTAACGATGTATGTCACGTAGAAAACCTAAACTTCAATCTATTAAGTATAGGACAAATATGTGATAAAAAGTGCAATGTACTTTTTAGTGAAACCGGTAGTAAAATATTGTAAAACGATATTAATATAAGAAGAGGCATTAGAAACCATGGAGTATTTAAAATCGGTAATGAACTAAAAGACAAACTTTGTCTTACTTCTATGGATGATACTTCGACCTTATGGCATCGAAGATGGGGTCACGCTAATATGGGACTTCTTCAATCACTATCATCCAAAGAACTAGTAAGAGATCTACCCAAATTAAAATACGAACATAATTTTTGTGATGCTTGTAACATAGGAAAGCAAGTCCATGCTAGTCATAAAGCTAAAAATATGCTTTCTACAACTAAGTGTCTAGAATTACTACATGTGAATTTATTTGGTCCATCCGCTATTCAAAGTTACGGAGGTAACTTCTATACTTTGGTTATAGTGGATGATTACTCTAGGTATACATGGACTAAATTTTTAAAGAATAAGACTGAAACGTTCAATTACTTTGAAATATTAAGTAAGAAAATCCAAAGACAACTAGGAGTCCTATTGTGTCAATTAGAATGGATCATGGTAGGGAATTTGATAATGAAGTGCAATTTGGAGCTTTTTGTGATGCTAATGGTATTACTCATAATTTTTCGGCTCCTCGCACTCCACAATCAAGTGGGGTAGTTGAAAGGAAAAATAGAACCCTACAAGAAATGAGTCGCACCATGATTAATGAGCAATCAATTCCTTAAAAATTTTGGTGTAATACCGTCGACACATCAACTTATATACTAAATCGAGTACTAATTAGACCATTTTTACGAAAAACTCCATACGAGTTACTACGAGGCAAAAAGCCTACGCTAGAACACTTTAGAGTCTTTGTTACTTCTTACTTAATACAAAAAATTATCTAACTAAATTTGATCCTAAATCAATCGAAGGTATCTTCTTAGGATACTCACCTAATAGGCTAATAGTAAAGCATACGTATTACTAAATAAAGAAACCATGAAGGTTGAAGAATCCTTAGATGTAAGATTTGATGAAAGTCCACCTAAAGCTACCCTACCTCTTGTCGATGACGAGTTAATCAAAAGTGAAGCCATAGAAATCAAGGAAAATATAAATAAAGAAGATGAAACATTAAACAATGAAATCATCAATATTAAAGAGTCTAAAGATCATTCCGTAGAAAAGGTTATAGGAAAGTTAAATGAAAGAACTTTGAGATCTTAAGTTTAAAACCAAAGTAGTTTATTTTGTTTTGTCTCAACCATAGAACCTAAAAACAGTCAAGAAGCCATTAAAGATGAAAGTTGGGTAATGGCTATGCAAGAAGATTTAAATCAGTTTGTCTCTAACAATGTTGGACACTTGTCCCTCAACCTAAAAACCAAACCATAATCAGAACAAAATGGGTATATAAAAACAAGTTAGATGCAAACAGTGTCGTGTCTAGAAATAAAGCTAGACTTGTTGCCCAAGGGTATAACTAAAAAGAAGGCATAGACTTTGATGAGACCTATGCTCCCGTAGCTAGATTAGAGTCTATAAGAATACTTCTTGCTTATGCTTGTGCTCATGATCTTAAGCTTTTTCAAATGGATGTTAAAAGTACTTTTCTAAATGGTTTTATTAATGAAGAAGTATATGTAGCTCAACCTCTGGGCTTTATTAATTTCGAAAAACCTAATCACGTGTACAAACTAAAGAAAGCTCTCTATGGTCTTAAACAAGCCCCAAAAGCTTGGTATGATATAATCAAATCATTTTTAATCAAAAACGACTATACCATGGGGTTAACTGACAATACACTTTTTACAAAGAAAAGAGAATCACATACAATTATTGTTCAAATATACGTGGACGATATTATATTCAGATCGACTTATCAAGACATGTGTGATGATTTATCAAAAATCATGCATGATGAGTACGAAATGAGTATGGTGGGAGAATTAAGTTCCTTTCTTGGTCTACAAATCAAACAACTTGAAGATGGTATCTTCTTTAATCAATCCAAATACATAAAAGAAATGCTAAAGAAATTCGGATTAGAAGAGTCTAAACCTATAAGAACACCAATGTCATCCGATACCAAACTTACCAAAGATGAAGACGGTGAATCCGTCGATAACACCAAATACCGTGGCATGATTGGTAGACTTCTCTACCTTACGGCTAGTCGGCCGGATATCATGTTTAGTGTATGTCTATGTGCTAAGTTTCAAGAAGACCCTAAAACTTCACACCTAGAAGCCGTCAAAAGAATATTTAGATATATTAAGGGTACTACTCAATTGGGATTGTGGTATCTTAAGGGGACGGGGGTAGAAACTACTGTATATGCGGATTCTGACCATGCAGGTGATTATGTTGACAGAAAAAGTACAAGTGGTATGTGTACTTTTATGGGGTGTTGTTTAACATCTTGGTTCTCGAAGAAGCAAACGGCATTGGCCATTTCAACAACCAAAGCCGAATATGTCTCCGCGGGCAAAGCATGCCAACAAGCACTATGGATGAAACAAGCGTTAGTTGACTATGACATCCATCTAAGTGACATAGCCATTTTATGCGACAACAAAGGTGCTATTGACTTAAGCAAAAATCTGGTGTTTCACTCTCGTACCAAGCATATAGAAATCCGTCATCATTTCTTAAGAGACAATGTTCAAAAGGGGAACATTTCTATTGAGAAAGTATCATCCGAAGACAACATAGCCGACGTCCTCACCAAACCATTGAAGCGGGAGAAATTCAACTTGCTTCTTCTTGATCTTGGTCTCATGGAACAATCGTCGTGATATATTTTCATTCTACAAGGTACATAAACGTTTGCCTTGCCTTCTTTTCTATGTCTATGATCTCTATTTCACACACAACTCACAAACAATATGGGGATTTTCAAAACTCAAGTTAAATTTTCTTTTCTTCTTTCTTTACAAGAATTTTTCTTTCTCGAAATTCTTTCTAAAATGATACTTCTCCCCGTATCATTTTTCTAAAAAATCACTCTCACGTCTAGGACAAACTTTTTTCTTTCATTTTTAATACAATGTATAAACCTTTTTCATTGCATCTCATGTCTTTTAAATGCTAAAGGGAATACATAACTAATATGTATTTTCGGGTACATTCATTTAAGCAAAAATGAATTAAGGAGCACTCGGGTTATCTCACATAATTATATATATATATGCTTTTTCACTTCTTTGTTTATTTTTCTTCTTTTTAGGAGTCGCGATAACCGCAACTTCAAATGGTTTGCATATAGGCACACACTAGGCACCATTGTTTCCAAAAGGAAAATTTCGAGATGCTTGAGAACACCAGTTCCACGAATCCCAACTTTTACGCTGGACGAATCCCTAAAGGGTCGGATCCGTGGGAACCGTGCAACAGAAGCAAAAAATTTCTTCTATTTTTCTCACTTTGGCTATAAAATTTCATATTTTCCACATTTTAGCTATTTCACTAATGAGTATGTTACTTAATGCTTGTGTTCTCATGATTACATGCCTTAAAATTCATATCTAATCATTAGATTTTAGTCCACATTTTGGTTTTAGCATTCATCGCAATGCATTATTTGCTCTATAAATAAGGTTCCAAAATGCTTGCATATCCATCACTCTCAACCTCACAAATAATCATCATCATGTCATCCAAAAGATCCTCAAACATTGATGTAACATATTGGATTTCACAAACACACAAACAATCACAAATATGGGCGTATGAATATATGGTTTTAGAGAGAGAAAGTAGGATATTCTAGTGAGAGAAACTCATGGAAGGTTAGATTCCCAATGAACATCCAATCCTCTCCCTTGTGGGAAGAGGGCTATTTATACAAAGTATTACGCCCTCCTTCGGGCTTTAGATCAGGTATACAATGGGTAAAGACCCGTCCTTCCTCCACGGTGTTGCACTAGACTATACTATGCTAATAACTAAATAACGTAATAAACGATATGTCTACGAGCTAACTTAAGCTAGATTATATTTGAGGTGACCGATGTTTCACTGTAGAATTTCCAATTCCTAACAATCTCCCCCTAAGGGAGGTCACCCCATGATTTACAATTTTGCATCCTAGCATTCTATTTAATCATCAGTCTTGAGCTCGTAGACTTCAATTTCATCATAATATTCAGAATTTGTGATTTCGTGGTGATTTCTTCATGGTCTAACTACATTGTACTTTAAGTGGAGGTTATAGAGTGATCCACATTTTGATGAGTGTTGAGCGGCTTGAGATCATCGCCTTGATGAAATCTCGGTATCACCCTTTGTTGTGTTGCCTTCATATGATGTTGTGACGGATGGACCGACATGCTCACATTACGGATCATGATGTCTTCTTATCGAGTAGCGGAAGCATTTAGTTGATTCATGATATTAGCGGCAGTAGCATAAGCATGGAGTGATAATATTAGAGTCGTTGATGCACTTATCATGATTTCTTTAGAAATGAATGTGTTGTGTGAGCATGCGGCTATTGATTGACCTCTCCATTACGATCACCGTAAACGTCGGATGTACCGCATACAGCAGATTAGCAATAAAGCGCAAAGTGTCTTTGATTACTTTCGTTGAATTGAGGTACACGCCCACGATTCCCGTTGATCGAGACAAGTCTTGCTGTGATCGGTATAATTCAAGAATCTCCTTGGCGGGGTTTCGCGGTGCTCTAATTGTTCTCAAACCGAGCGTCTCAAAGAAGACAACACGGAGTGAATGAACCAATGAAATGAGATTCAGCGATTGATGAAAATGATTTGAAAAACAATCGTGTATTGCTTAATATAAAGGGTTTTGCAATACAACAAGGGTTTTATGGTAAATCAATTATCAATCATAAACACCTTTAATTATGAAAAATTAATACACGATCGATGTGCTAGAGAAAGAATTTTGGCACAATGACCGGTTTTCAAAGGCATCTGTCAATCCATAACTGAACCAGATTGATTCATAATTTGAATCTCCCATTGTTTCGCTCAATTGTCACATGGTTGATCTATTGGATAGATCTCACATGCCACCTACCAAGAGCTTGTTTGATGTTGGCTCTAGAAGGCTTTCCATCTTCATTGTGAATATGATGGCATACCACACAGATGTTCTGGCAATACCACAAGAATAATGCGTAGGACTCTTAAAATATATTCTCTCTTTCCACATTGTGTGAAACAGAGAGTCTTCATTGATTGTGTCCTTAATGAGATTTATTGATGATCTCGTGGCTCTAGACACAATTGTGCACATTTAGTTCCTATGCCGGAGACTAGGGAAAGGGCCTCCTTCTTCAATATCAACAATCTCTAAGAGAAAGTCGATAGATAATGTAGGTTCCCCTGTGAGAATGAAACAAGTCCTTTTAAGAGGAACTTGAGTGGCTTGGGAAGTTGTAGTGCAGTGCGTCACTGGGTCCATGACGTCCTTTTAAGAGGAACTTTAGTAACAACCAGTAGCATATGAATTGAACCCGTTTTCTGCCCTAAGGTTGAATTATTGGAGGGCTATTTATTTTCACCCTTTTCACATTCATTTCTTTTTCATTCTTCAACCCCTTCAGTGCTTACCGAGACTTCATAACTAGAACCTTGTTGGGTTTATTCCAGTACTAGCTCTGTCTCTGTCGGCACTCTTCCCATATTCTCAATTTTCTCCTTTTTTTCATCATACCTAAGGACTTCTACACTATCTAGTGGATTGTCCCTGGGTAGACCCCTCCGGCTCTGGCGGGATCGTGGGAACGAATACCTAACCTAACCATCCTTATATCACCATGCATAAAGTAAATTGGTCGGTCTTATGGTATTTTTCTTTCCTTCTTGAAACCAATTGAAAAATCATTTGGAAAATCAATCAAGGTACTTGTGATATAATATCAAAGCATTTTGTACCTTAATTGTTTTGATCATTTAGAAATGCTCCCCCTCAACATGTGCATATGATTTGTAAATTATTTAGCACATGGAGGCAAGAGTTCTTTGAAATAATTTCTTGGTCACAATTTCCAAAGAAAAAGCCATTTGATTTTCTTGGTAAATTCTCCCCCTCAATATGTGCAAGGGATATTTGAAATAATTTTTTCACATAGAGGAAAGAGTTCTTTTTAAAGAACTTTCACGATCACACAACCATTTAGAAACTATTTAAAAATCAATCAAGGCACTTTATGTTACAACATAGAAATCTTTGTACCTTGAAAGTTTATTTTCATTTTGAAATGCTCCCCCTCAATATATGCTTCGAGATTCGAAAAGAGTTTAGCACATATTAGAGAGCAATATGCACTTTGAGACAAATTGATCACCTTTTATCAAATTGCATATTTATATCACATTTTCTCCCCCGGTCAAAAATTTCAAATCCTTTGAGATTTTGGATCTCAAGTGATTTAAATATGTAAGAAACAAAACTTGTTGGAGAAAAATGTGTCCGGTTTTATTTGATCTGAAAAGGACTACTCCTAAGTTCCTGTTTTGACTAAAAGGGAACAACAAATTATAACCTATCACTACAATATACATTATAGTTATAGTTGTTTATAGTACAATCACCACATTACACAAATCATAATATATAAACAAAAACTACTCCGGAAGATGTCTTCATTCGATTCGTTGAAGTAGCTTGTAATGACCTTCACGAAGTCTACCACCCACAAAACTTTCAAGGTGCGATAAATCTTTCTAGTCTTTAGTCTTCGTCCGATCGCAACAATGAACTCTTCACACATCTTCAAATCTGCTCATACCGAATTTTGTTTTGTTCCACGGCTTGTGTCAAGTTTGATTTCCTTCACTCGAGTTCAATTCTTCTTCGACCATCTTGAGAGTACCATCACCGAACTTGAAAAGTTCGCACATCTCATTAGCATCGTGACCCGTGTCATCGGTAAAGAGGATGGCTCTAGGGTGTCAATCACTCTATAGTCGTGACGAAATTCATGTCCCGAGGCTTCCCATTGCGGTCTTGTTAGGTTGACCCGAGTCTGGTAGCTTTCCATGTCGGTGAAAATCCCAACTCTTTGTCGAATGACCAAGCCTTTGATCCGAGATTGACAAGACGAGAGAGCCTTCTTCTCACGAGCAGTGGGTGGTCAAGGTGTCCTTGGAGGTTCAAGATAGAGATCTTCAAATTCATTTGGCGTGAGATGTTTGAAGTCGTTTTCTTCTATAACATGATCTTTCAAGTCGCTCTTGAAGAACAATCTTCTTTAGATAATCATAGCCATAGATTGGGAAGATCTCTATACTAACAACACTTAGAATTCGCACTTGGATCGAGCGACTGCGACTCTTTTTAGCTCCATGTCTATCAATGTAGAATTTCTTCTTCTTGAACCACCAATGAGAAATGCCGTCTGAAGTCGCGATGTCATACTCTTGTTCTTTGTCCGTCTGAATTGATCGGTACAATCTGCTCAAGACCACGATCTATGTAGGTAGCAACTTTCATTTTAGAAATCGATAAAGCTGGTCTTATTTCCGTAGTTCGAGCACATAGATAATCCGGTCATGGTTGAAGAAGAACTCGATTGAATAGTCACTTGACCGGGTTCACCACCGAGAGGAAGAGGCTTGTTCACATTGAAACGGTCGATCCGGATCACTCGACATCTTATGACATTCTTCCATCCGGTATTGAAGGCGATTGGCATTTGAGTGGAAGACTTTGACGAGTTCAAACGCGGTCCTTCAAGATCCTTTGGAGTGATGGACGAGATTCCTTCTTTTCACAAAACCACTTCATAAAGCCGCCCATATCTCTAGTGATGTGAAGAAGAGAGTCTTCACCGGGGCTTCATATTTGGTAGTGGTCGATGCCTAATTGTTGTCGAGATCATCGTGTGAGACTGGAATGGACCATGAAGGTTCGTGGAGTTTGAGGTCTCTTCAAGAGCTAGCTTTGAGTTATGTCTTTTGAAGGTGCAACTCTAGAGGTTTTAGAGCGTTCACCCGAGACGTATGCATCAAACCAATCCTGATCATCAGACGGTTTAGGGATATGTTTTGTGGATGCATCATCATCATCGGATTCTGACTCTGCCATGACATAAGACTCTTCATGTAGTACCTAGTCTTCCGGGATAGTGGATAAGGTTGGTGTAAACCTTGAATCAACCGTGGTCCATGTTGTAGACTTCTTCTGAGTACCCTGATCACCGGATGAACTGGATTGATTTGAAGGTTTTGGAGGAGATGTTGGTAGTTTTGGTGAAGTTGTAGTGGTTGTGCCAGAAGATCCACCAGCACCAGAAGTTCCAGCTCCTCCAGTTGGAGGTGAGGGAGGAGGAGGTGGGGATTTGGGACCTTTATGTAATGAATCCAACAGTGAAGTCCTCCTTTTTTTCTTAGCCTCCCTTTCTCGAATGTCCTCCAAAAACGTAAATGATTATCGTGTTAATCGTCTCTTCAGGGCCACGTCTGAGTTCTTATGGACCTCATCCTTATGCTCATTGGCGTCATACATTTTCTCTGAAAGGACTGCTCTCATATCAGAGATGGGCAAGTCTTTAAATCGTTGAAGAAGTGGAGCTTTCATTGCCCATTCCACAACATCTTTAACCTCGGCTTCAATGGCGTCTGCAACCCCTTCATCGAAGTTAAGGTTCTCCAGCTTGTAGACACGACGCTCGAGGACGTTGATAGATTTAGGCAATTGCCTCTCAAGAGCTTCAATTCGTTTCACAGCCTTGTCGAGCAGTTGATCAGATGTTAGAATTCGAGGTGGTGAAGCCGGTGGAGTGACCGTGTCATTAATTGTAACAACTGGTTCAAGTGATAGATCTTTAGCAGGTTCAGGTGGTGGAAGTGCGGTTGTTAGAGCAGGTTTGGGCGGTGGAAGTGCGGTTGCTTGAGTAGGTGCTGACATTGGAGGAATGGTTGATGTGTCTTGCTGAATGTCGACTGTATACATGGACTCAGCTTCCTCTTTCTCATCATTTTGCTTATAAGGCTCGGTATCTGAGGGTTTGTGATAACGTTACACGCGTCGTTCGGGGTCAAAAGAACTTCCTTTTCGTCGAGCAAGTTTTTCAACACCTTAGGCAGTGAACCTAATCGCTTTAGTGTAGTATTAGGGTAAGCCACGGAATTGATATCGTTCTCTGGGAATAGGAATGCTAGTGAGGAGTTACTACGCTAAGGTTGGGGTTGAGGAAGATTATTTTTATCTTTTATGTTTTTAGGAAATGGAAAAGTACGAATCTCGGGTTTGGATTTGGGGTTGGTATTTCTCCGATTACTCTATTATCTAATTATCTAATTAACTAAGGTGAGGGTAGTCTATGTCTAATTATTGTGTGCTCGTATGATAGTTTAAAGATGTGTTTACTTAGGTTTTATTACTCCTTAATTATCTCTTATTGGTGGTTGAATTGTCACGTCCTTATTCTTAATCGCGTTGTGTGTCTAAGGTCGTAGGGTATGCGTTTATCCCTAACTCTTTGAAACTACCAAAGGGTCTCGTCTACAAAATCTCTAGGATTTATAAACTCTAACTCTAAGGTACTCTTTGGATGGTTTAGCCTACAACTACTCTAGGTTTTATAGTCTAAGGTTCACAAAGATTGATCAAGCATTAACTACACAACGAATGACCTATCGCATTACTAGAACATTAACAATTAAGATAAGAGACAACCAATCAATATTCAATAGTTAAGTTTCATATTCCCTAAGCAAACACACAAGTAAATTAGCCGGACATGGAGAACATGCAAGCATACACACAAATAATTGAAGACATAATTGAATTAAAGAAGTAAAGTACTTATCTTGGTGTAAGATAGGGTTTAGAACCCTAAAATCTTGTACAAGACAGACCTTGGTTCGGTTTAGGTTTTACCCAAAAGACTACACTAAACCGAAAAATTCGGATTCTATATATAAGATTACATTCATGACGGCGTCACCTTATGATATGTGACGCCGGGTCGCCGTCATTAGGGTTTCGTCTTGGCCACGTTAGTCTTGCGACGCGTCACCGTATGCTTGCGACGCCGTCTCTTCACCTCTCGACGTGTGCGGATCAAATCTAGGCCGTGCGAGTTGCGACGACCTACTCTTTTAAAGCTTGACACCGCCACTTGAAAATAAGCAATTTGGCTATTGAGCCGTCAAAAAGTGCTCGACGGCGTCAGAGATAACACCCGACGCCGCCCCTTGTGTTTCAAAGACTTGAGTGTCTCGATTCTTGACTTTGGCCATTTCTTCAGATATCCGCGCCTTTTCATTCAAATAAGTGCCATTCCAGCAATTTGCCTTCAAGAGACCTAAAAAGTGAAAAGGAACGATATTAGGTAATAACGGATACAAAAGTGATCAAATAAGGGCTTAAACGACCCCTCAAAAAGGTACATTTTAAAACCTTATCAGTTTGTCATTTAAGAACTGATCACCAAATGAGAAGTCAGCATCTAGATTCTTCAATGAGGATAGAGAACCTGTAGACATGTTCGTTTCTTCCATGAGCCTGTGTTCATCAGATCTTGACTCAAGGATCTCCTGTGAGTCTTTCAGCAATTTGTTTTCATCATTCTTATCTGATTGGGTATCATTCTTTTCTTCAGCTCAAATTGGGCTGAAGATGATTCAATGCTTCTTTTCTTCAGCTCAAATTGGGTGGTAGTTCTTGACGGTGGAGAAGAGATGGTCAGAAGCATGTGAGCGGCTTGTTCAGCTTCTACACCAACAATCCCTTTCCTTTTGTCTTGTATGGTTGAAGTTGTTTGTTGTGGTGCTGGCTCAGGTTCTCTTATCACAACACCTCCCACTGGTGGTCTCATGTTTAGGCTTTCCAGGCTTTGTTTAATCCCTTGTTGCAAAGCAGCCTCGTCTTCATCATCGCATGTCACCCTTTGGAACCTCGGTTCGTTCAACATTCATCTTTCCGACATCTTTCTTTCTCTTTCTCTGCTCCTGTGATGAAGTGTCGGTGAGATTGAGATCGATCACGCCTCTTCTTGGGAAGGCGGCATATGAGGTTTTAGAGGATGATTTAGTGCTGGAAGTGGACTTTGTAGACTTGAGTTGTGAGGGATCGGGAGCGTCATCAACATTGGATCTGGATGCCCTTTTCTTGTGTAGGATCGTAATATTTATTGTGTTGATGATTCGGGTGGTCTTGGATGATCAAAATACATGTTTGCCATAGTTAGAGAGTTAGAGAGAGAGGGTGTTCTTGCTAGAGGTTTACTCAAAAGTATGGAATATTAGATTGAAAGCACCACCCCTTCCATGGATGGAAGGGGTATTTATAGTTACATGAAATACGACCTCCTATCGGCCTGTGGATCAGGTATACAGTGGGTAAAGACCCGTCCTTCCTCCACGGTGTTGCACTATACTATTCTACACTACAAACTAACTAATAAACTACTAAATAACGTAAATAACGATATGTCTACGAGCTAACTTATGCTAGTTAATATTAGGGGTGACCGACTCTTCACTATGGAATTTTATAATTCCTAACAATCTCCCCCTAAGGGAGGTCACCCCATGTTTTACATTTTGAATCCTAGCATTCTATTCTGGACTTTGTTCTTGAGCTCGTAGACTTCAATTCTTCAATTCCACAATCTTTGTGCTTTTGTAGTGAAACTTCAAAGTCCGCATTGATTTGTACTTTCAGTGGAGGTCTTTGAACTGATCCACATCTTTGATGATCTTGAGCTTTCTATGAGATCATCACCACGCTAATCTACGGATCACCCTTTATTGTGTTGCCATCATGTGAAGTTGTGACTTTCGGATGACATGCTCACACTTTCCGGATCATGACATCTTTTCATCGAGTAGCGGAAGCTTTATCGGTTCAAGATATTTGCAGCAGTGTGCAGAACATAGTATAAGAAATATCCGAGGCCGGTTACGTAGATATGCACAAGTCATGATTTCTTCAATTAAGTGTGGATGTTGTGAGCATGCGGCTTTGGATTGACTCCTCAATTACGATCACCGCAACCGTCGAAATGTACCGCAAACAAAAGTTAGCAATAAAACACACAAAAGTGTCTTTGACCACTTTCGTTGAATTGAGGTACACGCCCACGGTTCCTCGTTGATCAAGACAAGTATCGCCTGTGAGCAGTAGGATTCCTAAGAATCTCCTTGACGGGGTTTCGCAATTGTTTCTAATTGTTCTCAAACCGAACGCCTCAAAGAAGACAACACGGAGTGAGTGAACCCGGTAATTGAGATTCACCGATTGATGAAAATGATTTGAAAACAATCGCGTATTGCTTGAAGAAAGAGTTTTGCAATACGATGAAGGTTTTATGAGAAAGATCAATTTTCAATCAAAATACTTTTGTATTTGAAAAGAGTACACATTCAATGTGCTAGATAAAAGAAGATATTCGCACATCGAACGGTTTTTCCAAAAGTATTTTTTCAATCGAGATACTTTTGTGTTTGAAAACATGAATACACATTCGATGTGCTAGAGAAAGAAGATTTGCACATCGAGCGGTTTTTCCAAAAGTATTCACAATTCCATTCTCGACCAAGGTTGATTCAAGATTGAATCTCCCATCGTTTCTATCCGTTGTCACAAGCTTGATCTTACGAGAAGATCTCACATGTCACCCACCAAGAGCTTGTTTGATGTTGGCTCTGAAGGATTTCCATCTTCATCGTGAATATTTTTACATATCACTCGGATGTTCGGCAATACCACAAGGATAATGCGTGGGACTCTCAATATATACTTACTTTCCACATTGTGTGAAACAACAAGTCTTCATTAATATAGTGTCCTAATGAGATATTGTGGATGATCTCTTGGCTCTAGACTCAATCGTGCATATTTGGTTCTGTGTTGGAGACTAGGGAGAGGTCTCCTCTTCAATATCAACAATCTCTAAGAGAAAGTCGATAGATAATGTCGGTTCCCGTGAGAAATGAAACAAGCCCTTTAAGAGGAACTTGAGTGGCTTGGGAAGTTTAGTCTGATCGTCCTTTGGGTCCATGACGTCTTGTCTTCAATACCGTGTTACCTTAGTAACAACCAAGAGTATATGTAATGAACCCGATTTACGCCTAAGGTTGAATTGATGGAGGGCTATTTCTTTTCACCCTTTTCACATTCGGTTCTTTTCATTCTTCAACCCCTTCAAGCTTACCGAGACTTCATAACTAGAACCTTGTTGGGTTTATTCCAAGACTAGCTACTGCCTCATCCGCACTCTTCCCATATTCTCATTTTTCTCCTTTTTAATATTCCTAAGGACTCTACACTATCTAGTGGATTGTCCTCGGTAGATCCCTCCGGTTCGGGCGGATCGTGGGAACCAATACCTAACCTAACCATCCTTATAACACCATACATAAAGTAAATTGGTCGGTCTTTTGGTACAGTTCATTCCTTCTCGAAACCAATTGAAAAATCATTTGGAAAAACAATCAAGGTACTTGTGATACGAGATCAAAGCATTTTGTACCTTAATAGTTTTGATCATTTAGAAAACCTCCCCCTCAACATGTGCGTGTGATTTAGAAATTGTTTGGCACATGGAGGCAAGAGGACTTTGAAATATTTTCTTTGATCACAATTTTCATATGAAAAAGCCATTTGATTTTCTTGGTAAAATTCTCCCCTCAATATGTGCATAGGATATTTTAAAACATTTTATCACATAGAGGCAAGAGTTCTTTGAAGCACATCTACGATCACAAAATCCATTAAGAAAACCATTTAAAACTCAATCAAGGTACTTTATAAATAACTTTTAAAAAGCTTTTGTACTGATAGTTACGCCCCTCAATATGTGCTTCGAGATTCGAAAGCGTTTAGCACATATGAGAGCAGCGACTGCACAATTAAATCAAAACGATCACCTTTATCAAATTTCATTATTAAATCACAAATTCTCCCGATCAAAAATATCAAACCCTTTGAGATTTTGGATCCCAAGTGATTTAATAAGGTTTAGAAAACATGGGAGAAAATGTGGCCTTGTTTAAATACTCATATGGTTTTGGATAAATCCTCCTCCTCAACATGTGCATTATGTATATTGAAATCGTTTGGCACATGGAGGCGGAGTGCCTATAAAGGACTAAAACCAATTCTATTTAAAAGCAGATTTGAGATTTAAATCACGATCTCTATCCCGATCGAAATATCAAACCATTTGAGATTTGTGATCCCAACCGATTAAATCATTTAGAAAAATTTGGGGAGAGACGTGGCAAGATTCAATTTTGAAAGATGATGATAAGGACCATTTTAAGACATTAAAGATTGTTAGTGTCGTATGATAGTTTTAAGAGATCTTTTAAGTAAAACAAAACAATTTCACAATCAAACAAGAATGAAAAATTTCATTTTGAAAGACCTTGATTCTAAAGAAAAATCATACCATGACATAACATTAAATCTTTAGATCACCACTTATTTTCATACAAACGGACTCTTTTGAAGATATATTGTTTGAAAATATTTATTTTAAATCACTCTCCCTCAATCGATGACCAAGTCGATAATTGAGTGACTAATGTTTTGATAAAAGAAGTCCGTGATTTTCAAAATTTAGTCCAATATATTTTCAAACAATATTTTCCATTTTCAAAACAATTTATTCAAATTTTTCAAAATTGTTTAAAATGGTATCCTCGCATAAAGATACGTTAGGTGGTTGAGAAGCTTCCGTTGTTGTTCTTTGTAGGGTTTGGAAGAAAACCGTCTGGCGATCTGATGAGACTTCTTCTTACGTTGCATTTTGAATGCCAACCGAGGTCAATTAAGCTCGCTTTCTTCAATCACTTAGAAGAAAACCATCTGCGATGCAAGGAGACCTCTTACGTTGCATTTATGCCAACTCTCCATTGAAGTCCAATTAAGCTCGCTTTCTTCATTTGTCAACCCAATATATCGTTACCCTTTCCTTGCGGCATCCAATCATGTTCATTTGTGGGATCCGGATCGAACATTCTTATATACCAATATACCGCATATGTTAGTGAACACACATACAAATATATGGTGGTCGACATCACCCAAACAAAGAATCGACTAGTAAAAGTCAATTCAACATATCAATCGATCATAAAAGGTATGGAATAAATGTGTTCATCAAACTCTAATCATCTAAACCTAACAATCACATCCTAGAAAACCTAGTCCTTCAACATAGGCAATTGTATTTTACAGATAAGCACGTAGGATGATTAAGATAATCTCGTTAGATGATATAGATTTGAAAACATTCTCCCTCTCAATCAATGACTTAGATTTCTGAAAAGTTTAAAAGCGCTGAAGTCATTGATTGAGTTTTCAATTTTAACGAAAACTCTGAAACTGATTGTATTTCAAGCAACTCATATACCACCATTTATAAAAAAACAAATATTTTTCTGAAGAATTTTAGACGGAAAAACATTTGTGTAGGAACAATGATCCTTCGACATACTTTCCTCATTTTGTTTTAGGATAAGTGTACGAAATATTTGAAAATTGTTTAGCGTAGCACTTTCCTTTCTTTAAAGAGCGGGTTGCTATTTGAAATAATAGCAAGCCATAGTTTAAGCACGGGTCACAGCCTCAAGTAATGCAAGCCATATTTTGAAGCCCGTTACATGCGAAATAATCGTAAGCCATATTTTGAGACATGTTAAGAAAAATATTTACACCTCTCGCTCGAACTTCATCTATGGTCCCGTGCCATTATTGAATGACATTTATAAAACCGTAGATGTTATCGATACCGTAAGACATGTCTTGAGAAAATATATTTTGGTCTTTTTGAAATTTTCGATTTTTATGGATTTTTAAGATTTTATATTTTTCTATTTTCTTTTTGTTGGTTTTATATTTTTGTATTTTGTTTTGTTTGGTTTTATATTTTTGTATTTGGTTTTAATAAATATATACAAAGATAGAAAGATGATATAGTTAAAGAGGATGATGATACAGTACCGAGATAAGGATATCGAAAAGACGTCGTAGAAGATAGAATTCGTCATCTCTTAAACATCTACCACCAAAGCTTCCAAGGGCTCTTGAATTGAAAGAAATAGAACCATCCGAAGTGAGACTTTGGCGCTTCCCCCAAACCGAAAATCCTTTAGCCGAAAGCAGATTCAAGCTCTATTTCAAGCTTGCCTTAGCCAGGTGCACATAAAAGCACACCATTACCATAAATCCCGCTGCTCCATTTAAGAACGATAATCGAGGATCTCCATTCGGGGTTATATCATCAAGAAGAAGAACAACAATGTTTCATCCCACTTTAAATTTCTTCTCAAATTTCATTACCACCGAAGTCTGAAGCAATCCATTCCAAAAGGTGTCAAGAGACCACTTCCCCCACGTAGTTGAATTGATGCAGTCAGTCTCTTTGTATAATGTTCAAGAACTCTCCCAAATACACATCATGAGGGAATGAAACACCTTCCCATGTTCACATTTTTCTTCCTGATGATCGTGTATGAAGCTCAAGAACCAAGTACACCAATACCCAAGAGCTATCCCGAATACACATCATGAGGGAATGAAAACACCTCCCATGTTCACATTTTTCTTCCCGATGATCGTGTATGAAGCTCAAGTATCCAAGTATACCAATACCCAAGGAAGGAATAATCGATAACATTGAAGAAGCAAGCCAAGTCATCGATTATCTCTGCGGATGACAATCTCTGCGGATGTCAACTCCGAATAAGTGATTATATCTCTAAATCACCGATTAAGCCCTCAAGTGAAACAAATGAGAGCCTCAATGTACACAATTCTCTCCTCCGATGATTGTGATAGCATCGAGATCATCACGCACTTGTGTACCTCTTTATCTTCGTAAACTAACTCTTCCATCGCTTCCCCACATAGTTGGAATAAGAATACTAAACGCCTTGATGAGTAAAACCTTGAGTTTCTCTCGGGTCATGACATTTGTTTTCCGGGATATCTTCAATTACTTAGAAGAATTAAGTTCATCAAGTTTACTCGCCATGAGTCAAACCTTGAGTTTCTCTCTGTAATAACATTTGTCTTCCCGAGATATCTTCAATTTCTTAGAAGTATTAAGTACATCAAGTTTACTCGCTTTAGATGCTTGTCTCCTTCCTCTTTCTCGGTTTTGATACTTGTAATCAAGAACTCTTTGAATGCCCAAATACTTGAAATTTGTTGAGAAGATCGCTTGAAGTCTTTGTGAGAATCAACATGTTTGAATAATGTGAGCAAGTCTAATTGGGGATTAAATTTGACATATCACATTCCCCAATTAGTGCTCTCCCTAGACCGACAATCTTTTTGATAAATGCCCAGATTAAGAAGAAGTCTTTAGATCATTAAATGCAACTCTTCTTTGGTCTTCTAACATATAGCAAGAAATGTAGAACAGACTGTAGACTCGACCTTCTTCAAGATTCTGCAGTTGGGGAATAGATAGTTAACATCTTTAACTCACACCAAAAAGCATCCCACTTAACTTACATCTTGCAAATCTCCTTTACTAGAATCCCTCCCAATCAAACAAGAACAGAAAGATGTTCATCAAGGAATTCAGCAATCAGGCCGCAACGAACACACGAAATGGTAATACCAAGCAAACAATCACATCAAACAAGAACAGAAGGTTGTTCGGAATCATCATGTTGATGTGCACGTGAAGCATTAACTGGAAGCACTTTGTCGATAAACTCATCAATCCGAGTGAAGATGTCAACCAACGGCTCTTAGAAGAGAAACACTCCATGTGAAGATAACCCGATAAGAAGAGGCTTGGTTCTTACATGAGTTTAGAGCCGTATGACCATTTATATTCTCAAATATCAATCAACAATGCAAAAATTCACACTTCTTCTCCCCTCAAGAATTGCATACGGAGATGTCATTCTTGACTAAATAAGTGAAAATCATCCGAATGTTCTATTCACACTTCTCCCGCAAAATCAAGACATGATGTCGCCATCTTCATTATAATCGATCAAGTGGAATGAGAAAACAATCGCTGGTAGCCGGTTCACTTGATGATCAAGCGCATGGAAAAGTATGAAGCATGTTGATGAGAATGGTCATAATAAGAAGATTTCTCTTCTTCGTAAGATAAAGCGCATCGACACGTACACTTTTCTTTTCTTTAGAGTACGAGGCCCGAATCGATGTGAGCAGGCGTCATAAGAAGATTTCTCTTCTTTCAAGATAATGCGCATCGAAACGCATACATTTCTTTTCTTTGAGTACGAGGCCCGAATCGATGTGAACAGGCGCCATAATCTCTCTTTTCACTCTCTTGGCAAAACATGTAATCATCCCCATTATCATTCTCGTAGGCTCTTTGTCGTGACAACCGATGGAGAAAACCTAATATGATGAATTTGACCACAAGTAAACTAACCCAACTCGGGACTTAAACTTGCACATGTGTAACAAAGAGCGTGTCGAGAATTCATGCCCATTTGAATCTCTAAGTACTCTATACTCTTCAACCAACCAACCATCAAGTAATAGACGTACATTACCTCTTGAAAATCCACAATTGAATGTGACACTGAGCACTACAATGTAACTCCTTAAAGTGATAGTTATTTTGTGGTGGTATGAGCCCAATTCCCCCAAGTGGTAAAAGAAAAGGTAAAAGTCACCCAACAATAACTAGATTTCCAAGTCTTCGCTTTTGGTAATAAGCTTGAACAAGGATCTTGAAGAATCTTCATCCATCCATCCCCGATACCTTCAGATACTAAGTACACTCGCCCGTGATAATTTACTTCAACCTCAAATAAATAACATTGAATTAACGCCGTTGTCACATCCTCTGGTTAACTGCTCAAATCTAGCCTTCTTTGACATTTAAACGAACTCTGATAATGGTTTCATCCCGACCATGGTTAAAAGCACATAACCCCGTAAACCATGTAATAACCAAATTGCCATGAAGAAAACCCAAACACACACCCAATTCATGAAGTACACCCTTTTATCCCTTCTTTCATGAAGTACACCTTTTATCCCTTCTTTGAAGCGTAAACAGAGCATCAAGATCAAGAAAGATCCAAAATTACACTTTCTTTTCTCCATGATGGTTCCATCATTACGGATTTTACAACTCTATGGTTTAAACCGAAATAGTTTCTTCAAGGGATTTTACAAAACCAAGAATAAACCGTAAGATAGATCCGAAATGCACTTTACTAATACCAGGATGTTTCCATTGTCACGAATTTTACAAGTCTATGATTTAAACCGAGAAATAGGTTCTTCGCGGATTTTACAAAATCAAGACAAAACCGTAAACAATGTCGACTTGAACGTGTTATGACAACTTTGGTTTCGTGAATATCTGCTTTAGGGAACATGCAATGTTCATCAACGGTTCAAACACCAACATCAATAACATCATCAACCATCCAAAAACACTTTGGTAAACACATCATTCACGCTCGCTTACCGTTGTTGTGACCAATTGGTGAAGTAAACCCGATATGTCAAACTTGATCATGAAGTAAAATTCCCCAGATTTGTTACTTAAACTTGTACTAATCCACGTGAAAAAGAAATGGTGTACCCAATGTACAAGAACCTCTTGACATTTCCTCAACTGCGTGAGACACCGAAGTGATAGCTACGCTGTGGGTTAAGCGAGAAAGAATCACAACCGTAACTAAATAGCCAAGTCTTTATCACACTCTATAAAAGCCCAAACAAGTCATCTTCGCGGAATGGTAGAAAGAAAGAAGACGAAATAAGTAAACGCGCCCGGAAAAACCTCACTTCAAATTCAAATAAGAAATACCATACAAACAACCCCGTAGTCAACTTTTTCAATAAATACTTCAAGCCGTGACATAATAATCTCCGTAAATGAGTATATACCAAATTGCCAAACCTCATAACATAACGAATCTCATCATCTCATCAAAGCACCAAGTCTCTTAAGGAAATTTCATAATCCAAACCCACCAAGTGAATACATCGCCCAAGAATATTCAATTCATAAGATTAATTATTTTCCCATATTGAAGCACAAATATCCTAATAAGTGTAATCTACCCATGAATAAAATACCTCTTGATACCCGATGCATATCCGTTTTACACACAACATAAATCCAGTAACCAATCATTGAACTCCATCCATATAATCACCCAATACCACTCAATTACTCACATGAAGACACTTCATCCAACTAGTAGAAGTCAACAAAAAATGTCTCATGTCAAAATTTAGTCCACGCAGCTACCATTTAACCATAATACATTTGCATAGAATGTTCAAAGCCCAAGAACATAAGGTTCATGTCTAATACTTAAATGATCGGTCCATCTCACTTTGTTATAAATCACGAGGCCCAGTTAAGTATTACAGAAATGATATTTCGGCCCATGAGAATTTCACCCGTAGCTCCATTTAACCCTAGATTTCTGGTGGTATATAAGACACAACCAATCACACCATTTGCCCTAATAACACTCACTTGTGCAGTCAAACCAAAACTTCACCAAACCCTAAAATATCTATCCTCTAGTCCGCCTCCATCAATTATCTCAAAAAAAATGACGTACATCACAAATCCTATCTCAACTCACTACCTCAACTCGAACAAAATAGTTCTATCAATCACCAAAGACTCTTATACTACTTTGACATAAATCATAACCGGTGACCTCTCCATGTGGATGGCAAGAGGAACCTCAATCGAATATGCCACGTAGATGGTTATGAGTCCTTCATTAGTACCACAGGGATGGTACGAGATGTGGTCATGGCTTCAAGGTAGGTTTAAACATTGTTCCTTCATGATATATACTTAAACGAACCAAGAAAGATGATTTAACAAAATTGTTACATTCATTTTCTTTTAAATCGTATATTATCACTATGGTCAATGATGATAAATGTTCTTCTCATGTGCAAGGCCTTTGAGGTATAAAGATACTTTGTAAAGCACGAGAAAACGAATATGAGACCATGACTTTTTGTGTTTTCCGTGATTTGATTTTCAATAGGAATGGATCTCGATGTTGTGGTTTTGTGTGATAGACCCATATTGGTCTTGATTTAGCTTCAATACAAATGAGACACATCCGAGATCTTTCCAAGAATTTTCTTTATTCTTATAGGTCTTTGAGTCTTAAATATGTGGTATGAGATGGAGTATGAGTTAGTATAGATTGGGATTTGATTGTGGAGGATTGAGTTGGTTGATTTAAGTTGAACTGGGACCGATGATGGTAATGGTACCGAGGTCTCACGAGTCGCTTGATATATGGTTTAAGTCTTTAGTGGTCTTGGTCATGGTTCCGCCACTCTTCTTCTTCATTTCATTATAAGGTCAAGTCGCTAGTGACAATGGTCTTGAGCCAACTCGCTAGCCAAGTCGCTAGCCAACTCGCTAGCCAAGTCGCTAAGCCAAGTCGCTAAGCCAACTCGCTGTTAATCTCGCCACGACTTGTTAAATAACAAGTCGCTAGGTCTTTAAGGTCATTTTTAAGTCGCTATGCTCAAAAGCAAGTCGCTATGTTTAAGCACAAGTCGCCATCGCAATACAAATGAATCGGACATCTTTAAAGGACAACTCGCTAACATGAGCAACAACAAGATTTGACCTTTTTAATTTTTTCCGATGATGTTTCCGACCATTTTCCACCATTATCATACATAACCCGAAAAATGTATATGAAAAGCTTTGAATGACCCATATGACCACCGTGAATAACCATTTGACCATCATAACATACACCATGTTTGGTACAAAATAATTGTTTGGACAATAAAATACGACACGTAAACAGAAAACATGCTTATTTGTTGACCAAACAAGAGGATAGTGAAACATGTAAAACAGCTTAACCACACGTATACACTAAAAGCAGTTTTCCGACCAACATAAAGTACCAAAAAGCAAAGATACAAACATGAATCGAACCCATAGTAAATCATCAAAACACAACAACCTTGGCTCTGGTACCAATTGTAGGATCGTAATATTTATTGTGTTGATGATTCGGGTGGTCTTGGATGATCAAAATACATGTTTGCCATAGTTAGAGAGTTAGAGAGTTAGAGAGAGAGAGGGTGTTCTTGCTAGAGGTTTACTCAAAAGTATGGAATATTAGATTGAAAGCACCACCCTTCCATGGATGGAAGGGTATTTATAGTTACATGAAATACGACCTCCTATCGGCCTTTGGATCGTGTATAGATGGGTAAAGACCCGTCCTTCCTCCACGGTGTTGCACTATACTATTCTACGCTACAAACTAACTAATAAACTACTAAATAACGTAAATAACGATATGTCTACGAGCTAACTTATGCTAGTTAATATTAGGGGTGACCGACTCTTCACTATGGAATTTTCTAATTCCTAACATCTTGTATAATCTGAAGTAGTCAGTCTTCTTAATATCATTTGTGAGAAGTGCATCAGGAATTGGCATTCCAAAGATCTCTTTATTAACACCTCTGGCAACATATTTGAGGTTACCAAGTACAAATTCATCCCTAGCATTATGGAGGACTCGACTCACCTTGGATTAAAATGATGAGTCTGTTGCAAGAATCGAATGATAAGCTTCGAGAATCTTATGCTAGGAATTACAAGTTTGTGTACTTTCTTCCTTCCTTGGGCTTGATTCAACATTTGTTCTGGCTTGTGATGAAAGTGTGCATAGACAACGATAATTCTTCCCAAATACGCATCATGACATCAATGTTCACCCCTTTGATGAGACCCCATAAGATTTGTTTGTTAGGAATTAGAAATTCCAGCATTAAAGAGTCGGTCACCTCAAGTATGTGTAATCGTTAGAAAACTCGTAGTCGTAGTTCTTTAAGTTAAGTAGTATTTAGTTAATTAACACCGTGGAGGACGGACGGGTCTTTACCCACCGTATGCCCGATCCACACCCAATGTGTGCGATTTATGTAAGATTATAAATACTCTACCTCCCAAGGTAGAGAGTTGAGCTCATAATAATATCTTTCACTTTCTCTTACTAAGTTCCCTAAACCTCTAACTTTCTCTCTAGAATTCCACTTATACGCCTACTTATGTTAATGGTTTGATGTGTATGTGAAAACTAACATCTAACAATTGGTATCAGAGCCATGGTTTGATCATATCTTGCACATCTTTGGATTTCTAGTGGTTTTTAGGTGGTTTTTGAGTTTGAAAAGTTTAGTGGTTTGTGCATCATTTGGTTGATTTCTTGTGTTAAAGTTTGGATTTTGTTAGTAATTTTATGTTTAGAATCATCACAAGTATTTAGGTTTTCAGTTGATAAGCTTGAATCATCTTGGGTGGGTTGTTTTTGGATTGAAAAGTGATGTTTATGTGGTTTTTTCTTGCTAGCGACTTAACACACGGAATTCTCTCTTCGTAGCGACTTGCTTTACAAATTTGTAGCGAGTTACGCCTTTGGAGCTAGCGACTTAGATCTAGCGATTACAAGACAAGTAGTGGACTCTCCACTACGGTAATGCGACTTGGTCTCAGAGCTTAGTTGCTTTTAGCGACTTGTATCTTTAGCGACTTGAGTAGCGAATTGCTGCCAAAATTTTGCTAGCGACTTGAAGCTTAGCGAGTTACTACTTAGCGACTTGCATTTGTCTAGCGATTTGGGACTCTAGCGACTTAGTGGTGTAGCGAATTAGGTGTTAGCGACTTGGTGCATTATCTTCTAGCAACTTGGGTGATTGTTTATGGTTTTCTCTTGATTTAGTAAAATCCCGTGAAAGAATCTATTTCCCGGTTTAATCATAGAGTTATAAAATCCCGTATAATCTGTTAACATGTCTACCAACGCCCTACTATCATCTCCACTTTTGTCGAGGATGTTCAAGCACCGGCTCGTATACTCGTCCACCCATGCTTGACAGAATCGACTACGATTCTTGGGCTCAACGAATCGATTGTCTCGCCTTGAAAGGAAAATGGTGTCAACATTCTCAAATCAATTGATGAAGGACCGTATCGAGTTGAGACTACTAGAGATATACTTGATACTAATGAAGATGGAACTCCTATTTACGGAATGGATGGACCTAAAATGTATGATGAGCTTGATGATAAGGAGAAAAGAGATTCGATGCGATATCGTGGCTTCTAACATTGTTCTTCAAGGTCTTTCTAAAGACATCTACAAGTCGATCAATCACAACACCAAGCAAAGGCAAGATGGGATAATGTCAAGATGCTTCTCTCGAGGTTCAGAATTAACTATGGAAGACAGAGAATCACAACTCTATGATTTAATTTGAACACTTCAAGATGAAGCCGGATGAGAGTGTCTATGAGTACTATGTGAGATTTCATAAGTTGGTGAATGACATGAGGAACATCGTAATGACTATGCCTAACATTCACCGAACTCAAAATTTGTGAACAACATGAATCCGAATGGCACAAGTTTGTCACACTGTGAAGCTCACTAAAGGATTGAAGAATACAAACTATGAGCAACTCTATGCCTTCCTCCTTCGTAATGAGAGACATGCTATGTTTGAAAAATTGATTCTCAATCGGCTCAAAACCAACTGGGAGAGACAAGCTCGCCTAATGACTCAACCGCCTTCTACTCAAACATCGGAATCACAACCAAAGCTTCACAAGTCATACCCTTTGGTAATGGTAATCACAAACTCATTCCCGATCCTATGTTCAAACAAGTCGATGCCGATGCACACGCTGGTAACTTCATTAATCAACTAGCTCTTCGATTAGTCAAAACATGAATTCTCTCCCACAAACCAACAACAACCTCGAACAACATCTAACCCACACAATCAAGCTATCAAGAAAGATGGAAGGATCGCAAGCAACCAGCCTCAGAAAGACAAGATGATCGTGGAAGAGGTGGAGTCGGGTAGAGGTTATGTTGGCAACCGTAATCGAGGAAGGAATGGTAACCAAGGTCAAGCTAAGCCGATCAAATGTTATAACTGTGGTGGTGAGGACACATAGCAAGAAACCGCACATCTCCAAAGCGCCCATAGAATGTCGATTACTTGAGATAAGATGTCGCTTGTACAAGCTCAGACAATGGTGTTTGCTGATGAAGAGGAATTGCTATTTCTAGGCGAGGCAATGCCAAGACCTATGATGCAGATGTGGATGAGCAACCTATTCGTGATATAGGTCACAATCATCGAATGCCTTTCAAGTCGCCGATTGTGATGCATACGACTGATGTGGATGATGGACCTACGTGTTAGGAATTAGAAATTCCGTGAATTAAAGAGTCGGTCACCTCAAGTATATGTAATCGTTAGAAAGCTCGTAGTCGTAGTTCTTTTAAGTTAAGTAGTATTTAGTTAAGTAACACCGTGGAGGACTGGACGGTCTTTACCCACTTATAAGTTAAGTAGTATTTAGTTAAGTAACGTATGCCCGATCCACACCGATGTGTGGCGATTTATGTAAGACTATAAATACTCTCTACCTCCCAAGGTAGAGAGTTGAGCTCATAATAATATCTTTCACTTTCTCTCACTAAGTTCCCTAAACCTCTAACTTTCTCTCTAGAATTCCATCTATATGCTACTTTGTGTTATGGTTTGATGTGTATGTGAAAAGTTATATCTTACAATTGGTATCAAGAGCCATGGTTAGATCATATCTTGCACATCTTTGGATTTCTAGTGGTTTTAGGTGGTTTTGAGTTTGAAAAGTTTAGTGGTTTTGCATCATTTGGTTGATTTCTTGTGTTAAAGTTTGAATTTTGTTAGTACTTTTATGTTTAGAATCATCACAAGTGTTTAGGTTTTCATTTGGTAAGCTTGAATCATCTTGGTTGGGTTGTTTTGGATTGAAAAGTGATGTTTATATGGTTTTTCTTGCTAGCGACTTAGCTCACGGATTATTTTCTTCATAGCGACTTGCTTTACAAATTTGTAGCGAGTTACGCTTTAGACCCAGCGAGTTAGATCTAGCGAGTTAAAGTACAAGTAGTGGACCTCCACCACGAGTAGCGACTTGGTGGTAGCGACTTGGTCCAGAGCGAGTTGCTCTTTAGCGACTTGTATCTTTAGCGACTGAGTAGCTTAATTGTCGCCAAATTTTTGCTAGCGACTGAGTCTTAGCGAGTTACTACTTAGCGACTTGCATTTGTCTAGCGACTTGGGACTCTAGCGACTTAGTGGTGTAGCTTAATTAAGTGTTAGCGACTTAGTGCATTATCTTCTAGCGACTTAGTGCATTATCTTCTAGCGACTTGAGTGTTTGTTTACGGTTTCTCTTGATTTAGTAAAACCGTGAAAGAATCTATTTCCGGTTTAATCATAGAGTTATAAAATCCCGTATAACTGTTAACATGTCTACCAACGCTCCTACCGCCATCTCCATCGCTGTCGAGGATGTTCAAGCAACTGGCTCGGATACTCGCCCACCCATGCTTGACAGAATCGACTACGATTCTTGGGCTCAACGAATCGATTGTATTGCCTTGAAAGGAAAATGGTGTCAACATTCTCAAATCCATTGATGAAGGACCATATCGAGTTGAGACGACTAGAGACATACTTGATACTAATGAAGATGGTACTCTGCTACGGAATGGATGCACCTAAGATGTATGATGAGCTTGATGATAAGGATAAAAGAGATTTGATGCGATATCGTGGCTTCAAACATTGTTCTTCAAGGTCTTCCTAAAGACATCTACAAGTCGATCAATCATAACACCGATGCTAAGGCGCTTTGGGATAATGTTAAGATGCTTCTCTCGTGTTCGTAATTAACTATGGAAGACAGAGAATCCCAACTCTATGATGAATTTGAGCACTTCAAGATGAAACCGATGAGAATGTCTATGAGTACTATGTGAGATTTCATAAGTTAGTTAATGACATGAGGAACATCGAATGACTATGCCTAACATTCGCTTGAACTCAAAATTTGTGAACAACATGAATCCCGAATGGCACAAGTTTGTTACCACTGTGAAGCTCACTAAAGGATTGAAGAATACAAACTATGAACAACTCTATGCCTTCCTCCTTCGTAATGAGAGACATGCTATGTTTGAAAAATTGATTCTCAATCGCTCAAAACCAACCGTGGAGAGACAAGCTCGCCTAATGACTCTACAACTTTCTACTCAAACATCGGAATCACAACCAAAGCATCACAAGTCATACCTTGGGTAATGGTAATCACAAACTCATTCCCGATCCTATGTACAAACAAGTCGATGCCGATGCTCACGCTGGTAACTTCATTAATCAACTAGCTCTTCTCATTAGTCAAAACATGAATACTCTCCCACAAACCAACAACAACCTCGAATCAAAGATCTAACCCACACAATCAAGCCACCGTTAAAGATGGAAGGATCGTGGTGCAACCAGCTCAGAAAGACAAGATGATCGTGGACGAGGTGGAGCGGGAGAGGTTATGTTGGCAACCGTAATCGAGGAAGGAATGGTAACCAAGGTCAAGCTAAGCCCATCAAATGTTATAACTGTGGTGGTGAGGGACACATTGCAAGGAACCGCACATCTCCAAAGCGCCCACTGTACGCCGATTACTTCGTAGATAAGATGTCACCGCACAAGCTCGTGACAATGGTGCCGCTTTGATGAAGAGGAATTGTTGTTTCTTGCCGAGGGCAATGCCAAGACCTATGATGCGATGTGGATGAGCACCTATTCAGAGATAGGTCACAATCATCGAATGCCTTTCAAGTCGCCGATCGTGATGCATACGACTGATGTGGATGATGGACCTACGACACACAATTTTTATGGCTAGCATTTCTCCAATGGTTTCTCCCAAGGTCTCTTCTTCACCACTAGTCGGGCCATCCCATGACAAGCTCATCTCGTAGGTATTAAAACTATACGATGATGTCGATGTGCAACAGATGCATGACAAAGTACAATCAATCGAAACTATTGAATCAAATATTGAAAATATGGGTAATATCGATATTGTCCCATATGATCAATATGTGAAACAAAGTGAAAGTGAAGTTGTACCAAGTGATGCATCTTCTCATCAACAATGACTATGTCTTTGATGAATACACCGCATGTGCCCCGATGATTCCGTAATTTCAACTAAATGCCTATAAAGAACGTGTTGCTATTTATGAACAACGTGCTAAGTTTGAGTTGACCACCGTGAGCAGGAAATGGATGACCAAGTGTGTACAAGAATTAGAAAAAGTAAGTTTAGAGAAGAAGTATTGAAACAAGAATTAAATTCCTTGCAAGAAAAACTTTCTAAAACAAATAAACAAAAACAAGAACTTCAAGAAAATGTGAAAATGCTTAAGCAAGAATTTAATGCAAAGGAATCAAAACTCTTGAGAGATTTTTCTAATCAAAACTTTGAAAACAAACTTGAGAACAAGTTGTACATACAAGGAAACACCATTCGATCGCTCACATGGTCACTAAACATCGAGTCTTAAGCGATAAGCATAGCATTCCCTTGTTGAGGAACCAAATCCAGAGGTAATTAAAAGGCTAGAAATGCTCATAAGGTGCTTTATGATGGTAATGAAATCCTTAAGCCTAGGCGTAAACCTAGTTGTGTTGAGTGCACCGAGGAAGATAAGAAATCGATGAAGTCACTAGGAAAGGATGAACAAAAATTAGATGACCCTAAATGCAAAGAGAAAAAATAAATATCACTCCCCATGACTACAAGAAGGAAAACTGGATTTCCTTGAACATGTTTAAGCCTCGACATTGTTGACTCCCAACAAGTTTTCTCGAAAAAGGATTTAGATAAGCGTAAAGTCGAAAATATTGTTGAAACAAACCCCTTTATGGAAAATGCCTAGAGCGACTGTGTATCCTCCTAATACACCAATGCATCTTGTTCCTAGAACAATTGCCACTAAAAGCAAGACATTAATTAGCCAATACGTTATATTTCAACTATTTGTTGATTTTGAGAAAACTTGCAAGAAAAGGATCACACCCATCGGTATAATCAAGGAGAAAGGGTTTTGAACAAATGAAAGAATGTTATTTAACGAGGTCATGCCCTTCTTTAAACTTCTAAAAGATCACTTTGAGAGTCTTAAAAGGGATAGAAACCGATATTAAGGGAATGGAAAAGGAATTTGATGCAATGGTTGTTGAAGTTAGTGACTATGAGCGCAGCACCAAATATAATGAGATTGAGAGAAAGAACTTGCACACATTAAATGAGAATCTTATTACCGAATGTGTTGCTCAAGATGTGTTTTTCATCGCTCAAATTGCTCTATTAATGCTTCCAAATTTCATGAACTATCTCGTGGCCCCGAAAGTCTCCCATGATCGTGTCATTGAGCTTGAAAAACTAATTCTAAACTAAACGAGAAAATTGAACCGATGATCACGACAATTTCGTTAAACATTTTTCTAAACTAGAAGTTGAGCATTTTAATTTACAACTAAAATATCAACATCTTAAAGAAAATGTCAAAACTTCAAATGTCAAGACATCTTCGATGCTCCGAGTTTGATGCGCTTTTCAAATTAACAAACGTGATGAATGATTCAAGCTCAATGCAACACGATCGAAAGTTGAAAGCCCAAATCTCTCAATTAAAGGGTCAAACAAACAATATGACAGCTCCCAAATGCCTCCTCCTTTAGATTCTCGAATTCTCAAACGTTTCATCTTCAAAACCTAGTAAATGCTTTACAAAAGGAAAACGAAAGTTTTCTAGAAGAAAATGAAAAGGTTAAACGTCATTTCAATGAGTTATTTGAATCAATTAAAGTCACTGTAACAAAAACAACGAACAAATAGCTTCATTGCAAAAGGAAATTGAGAATCAAGAGTCGTAAAAGGAAAATGCCAATGACCAATGGGGAGAATGTTGTATCAAAGGTTCACTCTTGTAATAAATATGCTTTATCTGTGACATATGTCCCTCCTCATCTAAGGAACAACAAGCTTGCCATTCAAACATACTTCTCATCCCTTAAGGATTGCCTAGAATGTCTGCGTGAGATTGTTGAAGAGGATAAGCTAGAGAAACCTCATGATAATGCAATTGGACATGCATGCTTATATGCCAAACGATCTCAAGAAATCTTAGAATGCTTGATCACAATATGCCCAAAGTCATTAGGTGAGAGAGTTAATCCTTTGATTCCATGCTCAATGCCTAACACTAAGTATGATATGCATTCGATTCCCAATGTTTTGAATGTGAACCGTAGTGTGCCTTTAAGTAGTTCAGATTCCAGATCTGTCAATGCTAAGAAAGAGAACTCAAGTGTGCCTTCTAGGAGTACAAATCACAGTACCTCTAGTTTTATGAAAGTGAACCTAAGTGCACCGGCATGTAGTTCGCACCCAAGACATCTAAACAGTGATGCAAAGAGTAGTTAAACCAACTAATGTTCCCATTCCCTACAGAGTAATCATGACATTAAAGGGAGCAGTCAAAGTCTCAAGACAATACAAGGAATGATAGGACCTCGCAAGCTAAGAATGTGCACCGGAAAAGAGTAGAAGAACAATCTAGGAACTTTAAGCTTGAATCGAATAAAACGAATCGTGTTGATTCTAGTATTAGCCATAGGCGCATCGTAATTAATTCAATTCGATACTATTTGCAAACCTTGTACCGATGTCCGCTTGAATTCGCTTCTAATCATGAATGTGGTGTTACCGCTCGCCTAATGATGTTAATTGTCCATTAATATTGTTAATGCTAAAATTCATGCTAAGAAGGCTAAAAGGCAAAACGAAAGAAAGTTAGAAAACAAAGGAAACCCACAGAAGAACATTCAAGAAATAGGCTTTTATTGGACACCGTTGGTCTTAAGACTAATCGACAATGCCCACTAGAAAATGGATGCCTCACCGGTAGAACTATTCCTTAAGAAGTGATCACACCGTGAATGTGGCTAATATCGACACTAGTATCGCATCTATTCACAACAATTCCATTGCCTCACTTTCGATATGAATGCTTCTATTTCGATGTGGGTGTTCCAAACATTGTTACTAACCAAATGGAACCCATTCTTGCATGGGGATCCCAATTATCCGCTTATCCATTCTTGTCTCGTGTTCAACCGCAGATCGCTCAAATCGCTCGTGGTACCGGACTCAGCCGCTCCAAGCATATGACCGGAGACCGTCATGCTCATGAACTTCGTGAGCAAATTCATCGGACTGTTAGATTTGGTAATGATCATTTCGGTGCTATTATGGGTTATGGAGATTATGTTGTTGGTGATAGTGTCATCTCTAGAGTTTACTATGTAGAAGGTTTGGGTCATAACTGCTCTCTCGCTGGTCAATTCGTGATTCGATCTAGAAGTTGCCTTCGTAAAACATACCGCTTTGTTAGAGATCTTAATGGTAAGGAACTGTTAAAAGGAACTCGTGGGTCAAATCTTTACACCATCTCTATCGATGACATGATGAGGGCTTCTCCAACTGCTTGCTATCAAAGGCTTCAAAACAAAGTCATGGTTATGGCATCGCTGTCTCAATCACTTGAACTTCGCACCATCAACGATCTTTCCGTAAAGGACTTAGTTGTAGGTTTACCTAGACTAAAGTATGAAAAGGATCATCTTTGTTCAAGATGTCAATTGGGAAAAAGCAAGAAGTATGCCCATAAACCCAAACCTACTAACTCACACGTCAAGTTCTTCATATGATTCATATGGACTTATGTGGACCAATGAGGGTGCGTAATATCTTTGGGAAGAAATATGTGTTAGTTGTAGTTGATGATTACTCTAGATTCACCGGTCAAGTTCTTAAGGACAAAGGATGAAACTCCGATATCATCATCAAACTCATTAAACAAATTGCAGTTCGACTAAACAAAACCGCCGTAATTATCGTAATGCATAATGGAACCGAGTTTGTCAACAAACAACTTAGTGAATTCTATGAAAGCGTTGGAATCACCATCAAAGAAGTGTTCCACGAACCCCTCAATGTAACGGTGTAGTTGAAAGACTAAATCGTACTCTTGTTGAAGCCGCTAGAACAATGCCGATCTACTCAAAGGTTCCAATGTTTCTCCGGGTCAAGCAATTGCCACCGCATGCTACACACAAAATCGCTCCCCGATTCACACTATTCATGGAAAAACTCCATATGAACTTGTCCACAACAGAAAACCTAATCTATCTTTCCTTCGTGTGTTTGGTGCATTGTGCTATCCAACTAATGAGGGTCAAGACTTGGGCAAACTTAGGGCTAAAGTCGACATTGGAGTATTTGTAGGATATGCACCAAACAAAAGGGATACCGAATCTACAACAAAAGAACCCGAAATATCATGGAAACAATTCACGCTACGCTTGATGAGTCGACCGTCAAATGGCTCCTGGACACTCACTCAGACCCGCACTTCAAAATAGTCCCATTGGTTCATCCCTTGTTCCAAACTCCTCTCAAGAAACTCCATATGTACCTCCATCCAAGATGATGTAAAGAAATTGTTTGATCCTATGTTTGATGAACTGTATGATTCAATTACTAATGAGGTGTTGATTCCTACAATGAGGATGATCATATTCCGTTGAATGAAGTCAATCCTCGCCTCAATATCTTTAAGTCAAGAAGCACCGTCACGATCCTTCGCCTCATCAACAAATCATCATTCTTCAAATGTACATCATGGAAATGTTTCGCATCAATGATGAAGTTAATCCCTTTGCGACTCTCAAGATGCTCCATTTGAAAACATATTTGCTACTCCCGAATCATCATCGAACCATCTTCTTCAGAGACATCGACTCGCCTACCTCGCCTCAACAACCGCCACATGAACACCTCGTAAAATGGACTCACGATCACCCCTTAGACAACATCATTGGAAATCCTCTCGTCCCTCAGATCAACCCGAAACAACTCGCAACCGATGCCTTATGGTGCTTCTTCAACTCCGTACTATCTAAGATCGAACCAAAAGATGTTAAACCGCCATGAATGAAGATAGTGGTTCAATGCCATGCAAGATGAAATTCATGAGTTTGATCGCCTTGATGTATGGGAGTTAGTACCGCCCCAGATCGTGCTATGATTATAGCTCTCAAATGGATCTTCAAAGTAAAACTTGATGAGCATGGTGATGTGTTGAAGAACAAGGCTCGATTAGTTGCTAAAGGATATCGCCAAGAGGAGGGTATAGACTTTGAAGAATCTTTTGCTCCAGCTTGCTCGAATCGAGGCAATCGTAATCTTTCGCTAATGCGGCTAGTAAGAACATGATAGTATATCGATGGATGTAAAGACGGCATTTCGAACGGAGATCTTAAAGAAGTCGCTCACGCCACCAACCTCAAGGATTTGTGAATCAAGAGCATCCTACTCACGCTTATCGCTTGAAGAAGGCTCTTTACGGTTTAAAGCAAGCTCCAAGGGCATGGTATGATACATCACAAAGTTTCTTCTATCAACCGGATTCATCAAAGGAGCAGCTGATCCTACATTGTTCACCGTGAAGTCGTGCAAACATTTAATTCATGTTCAAATTTATGTTGATGATATTATTTTTGCCTCGATGCACCCAATGGAATGTGATCGGTTTTCAAATGAAATGAGTTCAAAGTTTCAAATGTCAATGATGGGACAAATGTCATTTTTCTGGGATTACAAATTTCACAAAGTCCCGAGGCATTTTCATAAATCAATCTAAATATGCAATGAGATTTTAAAGAAATTTGGATTTGATTCAAGTGACCTCGTTGACACCCCCATGATTGACCGAACCAAACTAGATGAGGACCACTCGTGGATCATGATTGACCAAACAAAATATCGTAGTATGATTGATCCCGATGTACCTCACGCCTAGTAGACCGTACATCTTGTTCATTGCTTGCATGTGTGCTAGATACCGTGCTAAGCCTACTAAAAGCACCTTGAAGCGGTTAAACGGGTCTTCGGTATCTCCAAGGAACCATCAATATGGGACTTTGGTACCCAAAAGACACCGTATGTCACTAACAAGATATGCGTATGCGCATCATGCAGGTGTCAAGATACTCGTCAAGCACGCCGAGGTGCTCGCTTTTGGGTGATAAGCTTGTGAGTCGGTCTTCAAAGAAGCAAATGAGTACTTCTATTTCCTCTACAGAGGTCGAATACATAGCCATGTCATCTTGTTGTGCTCAAATCTTATGGATGAGATCTCAATTATCCGACTATGGCTTTGAATTCAACAAAATCCTCCGCATCGTGATAATAAAGTGCTATTGCTCTCTCATGCAACAACGCTCAACACTCAAGAGCAAAGCATATCGACATTCGACATCATTTCATCAGGAACAAGTGGAAAAGGTGTGGTGGAACTATATTTTGTGAGATCCGAATATCGCTAGCGTACATCTTCACCAAAGCTCTTCCAAGAGAACGTTTTGAGTTTATTCTTCCACGACTTGGTTTGAAAAGCCTTCAACCGAAACTCTCAAACGCCTTCGTGAGGAAGACGAGGAGTAAAGGTTTCTTCATCTATCTCTTGTATATATCTATTCGAAAAACAAAATACAAAATTATAAAACCTTCAAAATCAAATAGAAAATATAAAACTTTCAAAATCCATAAAATTTGAAAATTCAAAATCTTCAAAAATATTGTCATTTTGTCATGTTTCTCTCGATTCGATAATATCTACGGTCTTAATGTTGTCATTCAAAGAATGACACGGACTTTAGATGTTGTTCGAATTTTTTATATATAAAAAAAAAAAAAAAAAAAAAAAAAAAATTGGAGAAAGAGAAACAATGGTTTATTGTCATTTTCGTGCAATAACCCGGTTTTAAAAGAAAGAACAGAGCCATGTTTTACCATGTTTTCAAATTCCATGCTCGATTCTATAAACATTTATCTCATTGAAAACTAAATGCTTTGAAAAATAACTCGGTCTCTATTTTTGATAATCATCATGACTTATTTGTCAAAATCTCTATCTCTCAATCAACAACCTATGTCATTGATTGAGGGGAGAATGATTTCAATTAAATTAAAAAGTTATTTGGCATTAAATTGTTTTCAAAAGATATACATGCATGTTTTATCAATGGAGTTTAAAGTCTTAAAATCCGATCCTTATCGCTTAAAACGCTTTCATAATCAAGTCACAATTCTCCTTAAAAGCTTTCAAAATCAATTTAAATCTATAAGAGATCACAAATCTCAAATGATTTGATAATTGTGATCGGGGAGAATGTGTGATTTAAATTGATTTAAACCGATAATTAGGTAAATGGTTTTATAAGGATGTACATGCTATCCTCGCCCACATGTGACAAACGATTTCAAATTTTCCATGCACATGTTGAGGGGAGCATCTATCTTAAACCTATGATTTGAAATGTGATCAACTTATCTCAATGTGCAAGTTCCTCTAGTATGTGCAAAACTCTTTTCAAACCTCGAGGCACATATTGAGGGGAGCAAATTTATGGAAACCTCATCCTTCCCGAAATGCTATATCTACTTGATTTGATGCGGAAGTGATGTTGATATCTTTAGAAAATGGTAATCAAAGAAGTTAATTCTTTCTCTTGCCTCCGTGCAAAACATTTTCAAATACTTGATGCACATGTTGAGGGGAGTTCTCGTTCTAAAATATCAAAACAATTCGTGTACAAAATGCTTTGATAATATATCACAAGTATCCGAATTGATTTTCAAATGGTTTTCAATTGGTTCCAATGGCGTATGAACAATACCAAATAGACCGACCAACTTTACTTTATGTACGGTGATATAAGGATGATAAGGTTAGGTATGTGTTCCCATGATCCGCCGTAATCCGGAGGGATCTACCCAGGACAATCCACTAGTTAGTGTAGAAGTCCTTAGGTATGATGATAAAAGGAGAAAAGTGAGATATGGGAAGAGTGGATCGAGATAGAGCTAGTAATCGAACAAACCCAACAAGGTTCTTGCTATGAAGTCTCGTAAGCAATCAAGGGGTTGAAGAATTAAAAGAATTGAATGAGAAAAGGTGAAAACAAATAGCCTCCATTTATTCAACCTTAGGCGTAAACCGGTTCACTTCATATGCTACCGATGGTAACATCGGTATTGAAGACAAGACGTCATGGACCCAAAGGACGACCGCACTTCAACTTTCCAAACCACTCAAGTTCCTCTTAAAAGGACTTGTTTCATTCTCACGGGAACCGACATTATCTATCGACTTTCTCTTAGAGATTGTTGATATTGAAGAAGGAGACCTCTCCCTAGTCTCCCAAGACAGATCCAAATATGCACAAATTGAGTCTAGAGCCACGAGATCATCAATAAATCTCATTAGGACACTTTCAATGAAGACTCTCTGCTTCACACAATGTGGAAAGAGAGATTATATCTTGAGTCCCACGCATTATCCTTGTGGTATTGCCGTAACATCCGAGTGATGTGTATACATATTCACAATGAAGATGGAAAGCCTTCGAGCCAACATCAAACAAGCTCCCGGTAGGTGGCATGTGAGATCTATTATATAGATCAACCATGTGACAACCGAATGAAACAATGGGGCGATTCAATCTCTTGAATCAATCTCGGTTCGTGTTATGGATTGACGGATACCTTTGAAAACCGGTCTTTGTGCTTAACAACTCTTTTCTTTAGCACATCGACCGTGTACTCATTTTTCAAACCAAAAGGTGTTTTATGATTGATAATTGATTTTCAATAAAACCTTCGTTGTATTGCAAAACAATTTCTATTGAGCAATACACGATTGTTTTTCAAATCTCTTTTCATCAATCGCTGGACTTAAAATTACCGTTCACTCACTCCGTGTTGTCTTCTTTGAGATGTTCCGGTTGAGAACAACTAGAGCAATTGCGAAAACCCGTCAAGGAAATTCTTCGAATTATACCGATCACAGCAAGACATGTATCGATCAACGGGAACCGTGGGCGTGTACTCAATTCAACGAAGTGATCAAAGACACTTTCGTGCGATTTATTGCTAATCGTTGTATGCGTGTACGCCCGACGCTTGCAAATGATCGTAATGAAGCGGTCAATCCATAGCCGCATGCTCACTTAACACATTCATCTCAAAAGAAATCATGATTAGTGCATCAATGACTCGATATTTTCACTCCATGCTTCGCTACGTCACGCCAATATCATGAATCAACAAATGCTTCCGCTACTCTGATAAGAAGATATCATGATCCAGAATGTGAGCATGTCGGTCCTAAAGTCACAACACCACAATGGATGTCTCAAAGATTTTTGATTGCTGATGATCTCAAAAGATGGCTCAAATTTATCATCACGTGGATCAGTAAAAGACCTCCACTTGGAGTAACCAAACATGCAATGTGAAGAATCAATGACTACGAGCTTAGGAACAAAGGACTACATCAAGAATGCAAGATCAATTGTTAATGTATTATCTAGTTGTATTCAATGTAATTTTGGTACATGATTGAGGTGACCTCCCTTAGGGGGAGATTGTTAGGAATTAGAAATTCCAGGAATTAAAGAGTCGGTCACCTCAAGTATATGTAATCGTTAGAAAGCTCGTAGTCGTAGTTCTTATAAGTTAAGTAGTATTTAGTTAAGTAACACCGTGGAGGACGGACGGTCTTTACCCACCGTATGCCCGATCCACACCCGATGTGTGGCGATTTATGTAAGACTATAAATACTCTACCTCCCAAGGTAGAGTTGGAGCTCATAATAATATCTTTCACTTTCTCTCACTAAGTTCCCTAAACCTCTAACTTTCTCTCTAGAATTCCATCTATATGCTACTTTGTGTTATGGTTTGATGTGTATGTGAAAAGTTATATCTTACATATCCATGAACTTATAGGCAACCTAAAAGTCTACGAGCTTTCCTTGCTAAAGACTCCAAGCCACAAAGGTGAAAGAGAAACACAAATTGTTGCCTCAAAGCCAACAAGGCTTCAAGCGATGAAAGAACTCTCCTCGATTTACGATAAGTACGCTATATGTAAGGACTTTAAAAGTTATTTAGAAACAAGATACGCCAAACAACCGTATGACGATAAGAAAGCCTTTAAAAGCAAAGAGGACCTCCTAAAAGGATGATCGTATGCAAATGTTGTTCCCAAACCACTTTATTAGTAAGTGTCCCAAATAGGATGATCAAGACCTTAATTAGCCACGTGGGGAATGAGCGACGATAGGACAAGAAATTTGTCTCATGGCAAATGACGAGGTATGTCACGAATACTATAGGATCACTTGATGACGACTCATTGCATAATGAATATGACAAACTATGCAACTTGGAATCACTCCTAAACAAGATTTCATGTATTTATATTTCATATGTAATAGGTAGCTTTATTATGGCCTTTATGTTTGTTTAAGGTCAAGCTTATGTAGAAGGCCCATAAGCTTAGGCCCAAGCCCACATAAGAAAGGATGGGAACTAGAGTGTTGCCCTAGCTTCCTCCTATAAATACTCTGTAAACCCTCATTTGAGGTTGGTTGTTCAAGTTACTTCTTTCACATACATCTACGCCTAACCGTATACTATATTGTGTGTGTGTGTGTTTGATACTTGTTCAATCGCTTTCTCTCTTTCTCTATAAGCTTGTGTTTGTAAAACTAGTGACCTAATAGTGGTATCAATCGCCAAATAGTTGGGTGTACACGCTTTGTTTTTGAAGTTTTTGGTTTTGGGTCTTACGCCAGAAAGATAACGCAATCTTTGGTTATCTTAAAACTAATTTTTACACTTTTAATCCAAGATTCTTGTACTTTCAATGTTTTGAGGTGTTAAAATACTTGTTTTTGGCAAAAGTTTCAAACTTTACGTGGATTTACGCTTTTAAGCTTGTTTTTGTTCGCAAGTGTCGTCCTACGCAGAACCCGCTTAGCGCTTTGGTACATCAAAATTCACACTTTTGTGTTCTTTGGTACTATTGAAGCTATTCCATAACACAAAATCTGGTTTAGAAACACATTTGGGCAAAATCAAAATTACGAGTAATCCTACGCGTATCAAAACCCTAAAATTACGCTGTAAGATTTTCCTTGGTTTGATCTTCAATTTTCGGTTTATTCCGTGTTTTCTTACTTGGATAAGTCCGAAAATACGTCGACTTTGGATATCTTTTGCAATCGTGAAGTGTAAAAGATCATTTGGGCAAAAACCCTAAATCTTACGCAAGCATAAGCTTTACGCCAGAAATTCCCACGCTAAGATTCACTTTACGCGTAAACTTAGGTCACGATAAGGTAATCCCACGCCTAACTTTCTACGCCTAACTTTGTCTACGCATAACTTTAGTGCTTTTATCCTACTTACGCGTAAGCTAAATCCCACGCCAGAACTATTCTTGTTACGCGTAACTTTTGGTGTTTTTACGCATAAGTGCTACTTGGTTCTTGTCATTTCACGCCTAAGGACACTTCATCAACAAAGTTTCATTCGACTACAAAGATCCATTTTACCACACAAGTTAATCATCATGTCTCAACCACCATACTCTAACTATTTCCCTCACACTTATAATCATCAACAACAACAACAATTAACTCCACAACATCAACAATGGAATCAACAACAAGCTATTTATCAACAACAATTTAATCAAGAACATACTCCACAACTTGGTGCAATTCCACAACCACAAATGGTTCAACCACCACCAAGTCTTCAAGCTCTACCCTACACAAACGATTTCAATCAACATCCATCACGAAGCACTATGAAGGAACCCACTTGGTTTGCAAAGATGTGTGAAGCTTTAAGCAACAAACAATCAATTCATGAAGTCGATCACTTGATAGACCTCCAATGCTCACTCCAGAAACTACGATCAATGGGTGATAAGGTTCTTTAGGTTTTGTGATCTAAAGAAGCCACATGGAAAGTTCTTAAAGAAGGTTATCTTGAAGGTCCATTTGAGATGCCCATCGTCATTGTACCCGGAGATCCAACCATTGCTCCACCAAGAGATGAACAAACCAACATTGCTATCAAGCAGATTTAAATCCTACGTAACTTCTACACTATGAAGTCGATGAACTTGCAATGGAATACATCCTCTTAGGATTACCAAACCCAATTCTTCGTAGTGTTGATGCTCAAAAGATCGCACAAAAGATGTGGGATCATATTCGCCTTCTTATGGAAGGATCGGTACTCAATCGAGGATTTGGAATCCAAAATTTACTTGGCTTATGAACACTTCATGATTGAACCTCGAGAGACACTAGAGTCCTATCATCATCGATTTTCGACATCATCAATGATTTGGATAAACACAACATCATCATGCCACGAATTACGGTGAATACTAAGTTCCTAAGTAGTCTTGGTCCGTAATGGGAGAAGTATGTCATTTTTCTCCGCTGCGAAGAATATGCATCATTCCACTTATGGATTGTTGTACGATTACTTGAAGCCTCATGAAAAGGAAGTTGATCGGGAAAGGATTCTCCGTGCTCAAATTGCTAAACAATCACAACCGGACAATCAACAACTTGCCTTGTATGCTCAATGTATTATCCTCTCAACCAAAGAACTCAACCAACCGCTTCAAACACACCTTCACAAAGAACAACCTCAACCTCAACAAAATCAATTGGTTCCATATAGCAACAATGCTCAAGCATATGTCGTTGAAGCTACCGAGGAAATCGATCCATTCAAGCATTGCAACAAGGATTTGTGATGATTACTAATGCTTTTGGCCGTTACACCAACAAATCCAACAATCGTATTCGCTCCTCATCTAACACACGGACTCAAGCTATTGTGAACAATGGACGTTGAAGTTCGTAATCGTGATTATGGTCGCCGATGGGCGGTGGTCAAGGGTTTAATGTGGGTAGGAATAACAACAGAGCTCAAGTGATGGAACAGGAAATGCTCAAAATCGGTTAAATGGTCTTAGATGCTACAACCGCAATGAGAAGGGACACTGGCTAATGCATGCCCAAAGCCAAGGACTAGGGAAGTGCTTATTTCAAAGAGGCTTTACTTTTAGCTCTTAAGGATGAAGTCGGTGGATCTCTTACGCACAAAGAACGAGCTTTATGGCGTATGCACTCGAGATGATGATATGGAGGACTTGGTGCTAATGCAACGTTATGTTGATGGCTAATATGCATGAGCCGCACATGAGTGATACAGCCCAAGTATGACACTCGATGGCTTGTCTCGTGCACCGAACAAACCATCATCATATATGAACTAATATCTCCGCCAATATCTCGAATCCGCACGGATCGATCGCTCAAATGAGTCTTCTACATCTCCTTTCGATGATTTTCAAGTTAACCTCGTAGTTACATTTGACGATCAAGATGACCTTATGGTTTCCTTTGATAATCAAATTGACTCCGTGGTCGCATTTGAGGATCTAAAGAATGATCATGTTGAGACTCACGTTGAACAAGATGATCTGTTGCCTCGTCCGGATTTTGCTCGGTTAATTCAAGACCATAAAATCAAAATGGAGGAATGTTATGCATTAAATCAATCTTTAAAAAGTAAAATGCATCATTAACCAAGGATTTTGAATGCTTACAAATGCAACTCAACTTTTCAAAACTCAAGAAAACCGTGAAAAGGTTTTGAAGCCGCTTTGCAAAATCTCATCAAAATGAAAATATTTAGAGAGACAGATGCGTGATCTAGCCGCTCGAAGAATGCTTTGTTGTCCGAATTAGAACAATCAAACATGAACATAAAAAGCAAATTAACGCCTCACCTTGGAAAATCAAAAAGCTAAGGTCGAGTTGTTAAATTGTCAAAAACAGTTCTCCGTGATACAAAAGCATTCAACGAATCGGTAGATGACCTTCTTGAAGAAATTATCGCTTTGCAAAACAAACTTAAAGAGTTTAAAATTGTTGTTTACAAACATGGTGAATCAAGAATGACTATTGAAAATTTTACCTTAAAACCCAATCCAAAAGGATATGGAAAAATCTAGCGATTACAAACCAAAGCTTTCACAAAAACATTCAAACCAACTCTCAAGTTTCCAAAGGTAATACAAAATTGATAATACTGTCATGAGTGTTGTTGAATATCATCGTCAAGAGGAATTAGATGCGTAAGACGAGAGTCGATCAAAATTAAAAATGTTGTTTACAACAAACCTTTAATTATAAAACGCGGTCACTTTCGTCACACCAACGGATTCTTCTAACACACCAAGGGTTATCATCAAAACACCGAGTCTTCTATTGTTAATCCCAAAACAGAATTTGCACAAACTTATGGTCCTTTACCTTCCATTAGTGAAGTAAACTCAAAACCCGAAAATCGAAAAATTCTTCGATATTTTGACATTTTCATGGTCGACCTCAAAATTTTACAACATGAGATAGAATATCGCTCCGAAATCAAAGTTGAACATTTTCAATCGCCCGCGCGAGAACAAAGAGACATTTTTCGAAAAATCTTTTACCTAATGTTAAAACTTGAAAAGTTGTGCAATTGCTCGGAAAAGGATTTTCATAAGAACTTGGGGTAATGAAAACGCCGAGAAAATAGAAACATCTATTTCTAACACAAAACGCAAAAGAAACTTTTGAGAAAAGATGTTGATCGACTCTTGGAAGATGTTATCTCGTGCCGATATCCATAATGTTGTGTTACTTCATGCCTTGCCATTTGCATCCGATCATATCTCTTGATATTGTTGAAACTGTTATTCTCATGAGAACACCGATAATGTGCTTCGATCGAGTCTTTAAAAGTGAAAATAAACGACACACACGGAAATTTACAATGCAAAACGTCGTCTTCATTGGTGTGAAAAGATATTCACAACCATCAACTCGCTTTCAAAAGAAAATCGCTCAACCGAGTGCAAAATCTTCGATCCTAAAATTGAGCAACTGGATGATCAAAACGTGTCTTTGAAAAGTCAAATCTCAAAATATGAACAAGAACTTTAAAAGTTAAACAAGAATATGGTATCATATTTGATTTACTCAAAAGACTCGACTTGAAGCATCAAACGAACTTGATCACTATCTTGCTCACACTAGAGATGTCATGAATTTTGTCGGTAATATTCGCTCGAAAATCAAG
Organism: Chrysanthemum lavandulifolium; assembly: GCA_022545495.1. Classification (NCBI taxonomy): domain Eukaryota; kingdom Viridiplantae; phylum Streptophyta; class Magnoliopsida; order Asterales; family Asteraceae; genus Chrysanthemum; species Chrysanthemum lavandulifolium. The sequence goes on along the minus strand of CM040244.1, from coordinate 66,465,718 downwards.
ATCGATTCACACCATCTTTAAGTTACGGAAATGTTAGGAAAGTATGAACAACTCCGCCACCGTGATTAAGAGATTAGCACCACCACACTTAGTAATCGTGAACCTAGAATTCCACCGCCAAATCACAAGTTGCTAATGTGTTTCACTCAAAACAGAATAGTTGCATCTTTTCCAAACGTCCGCACTTCACGCCTAGAGCACTCAATCAAGAATAGCAAGTTGCGACCTAAGAAAAGATCAATAAAGAATGCTAAAGTAGAAGAACACCCTAGGACTCGAATAAAACTCATGTTGCTTCCACTATAGATGTTGCGTCGGCAAATGTAATACAAATAGTGATGTAACGAATGCTAAACCATTAAGTACTTTTGATATTCATCCGATGCACCTTGTGTTATTTGTCAAAAGAGTATGAATTCGATTGTCATGACAAATGTGTTGCTAAAGCTATAATCTCTAGATTACGGAATCCTAAGAATCGAATACCTCTAGGCCCACTAATCATTCTAAGTCCGTGCTTGGTAAACCACCATCTTTAGATTCTAAGGCAACCATTGCTATCACAATAGCTCTCGCTCACCTCCTAAGAATGTAGTACCACCTAGTGTTTTCACTAAGACTAAAGCAAAGAGTAGTTATAGATGGCGAAATGGATATATAACACACTAGGATTTAAATGGATGCCTAAAATTCTCAATGTGTGTATGTTCAACATATCGCTTGAACCTCTAACATTTCGGTTCCACATCTACTTCTATTCCATCCGTGTCGTCTGTGTAATGCAGTGATATGATCATTCTCTCGATTGTTGATAGCGGATGTTCCCGACACATGACAGCAACCTTAAACTATTATCAAACTTTATTACAAAGTTCATTGGCACCGTCCGATTCTGGAACGATCACTGCAGCCTATCATGGGCTACGGAGATTATGTTAATGGGAACATCGAAATCATCAGGGTTTACTATGTGGAAGGCCTCGGTCACAATATGTTTTCGAGGTCAATTTTGTGATGGAGATTTGGAGGTTGCTTTCGTGGAGAAAACTTGTTTCATTCGTGATCTACATGGAAATGACCTTATGTCCGCTTATGTAATTCTAGTCTCTACACTATCTCTATGCAAGACATGGTTGCTTCCTCTCCCATTTGCTTACTTTCAAAGGCAACATCTACAAAATCATGGCTATGGCACCGCTGCCTCTCACATCTAAACTTTCAAACCATCACCAACCTTGCTCGACACAAACTAGTTGAAGGACTCCCACGATTCCGATTCAAAAGATCACCTTTGCTCACCGTGAACAAGGGAAAAGCACTCGTGCTCATTTTCCTTCAAAGGTGGAACACAGCCTCAAGATGTGCTCCATCTTCTTCACATGGATTTGTGCGGCCCGATGCGTGCAAACGATCAATGGCAAACGCCACATCTTGGTAATTGTCGATGACTACTCACGATGGACTTGGGTCTACTTTCTTCGTAGCAAAGACCAAGCACCACAAATGATCATCACCTTTCACAAAAATACACGTGTTCAGCTCCGCAACACCGCCGTGATAATCGTAATGCATAAAGGAACTGAATTTGTTAACAAAACCTTCGTGAATTTTATGAGAAAGTGGAATTCAAAGATCAAACATCTATTGCACGACACCGAACAAAACGGAGTTGTTGAAAGACGAAACCTAACGTTAGTGGAAGTCGCAAGAACAATGTTAATCAATGCTAAACTTCCAGACACTTATGGGAAGAAGTCAGATTCATCGCATGCTATACTCAAACCGTTCTATGATCACAAAACGCCACAACAAAACACCTTTCGAGCTTGTCCACAACTATAAACCGAACCTCAAACACTTTCATGTATTTGGATCCCTTTGTTATCCGAATAATGATCGTGATGATTTTGGAAAGCTCAAAGCCAAAGTCGATATTGGAGTCTTTATTGGATACCGTGACAATTCTAAAGGTTTCCGAACTGAATCGTCGAACTAAGGAGGTAATGGAAACGATTCATGCTCATTTCGATGAACTCACTAAATGGCTTCGAGTATAATGACTTAGAACCCGGTCACAACCGCTTAAACTTCCTCAACCCCATCATCACCAAGAAAGCCCTCACTAACTCACAACAAATGGAAAGGTTATTTGCTCCTGCTCGCGGACGATATTGATGAACGTGCTCCGTGTATCCATTGCTTACCGCACAACCCGATAATATTCCTATACCGATACACTGCTACAACAACCATCGTTGAAGATGCACCTACACCAGCTTGACTCCAACACAACAGCTTGAACACACCGCCCAACAATGATGAACCACCGATGATATTCTCAATGAAGTACCCCACCGCAGATTTTGATCCAAATGCGTTCTTCAACCCGTTTGC